>OX104112.1:112831527-113304027 GCA_944474755.1 Limnoperna fortunei | reverse complement strand
GTGTTATTATAACTTGTGTGTATGTGTTATTATAACTTGTGTGTATGTGTTATTATAACTTGTGTTTCTGTGTTATTATAACTTTTGTGTATGTGTTATTATAACTTGTGTGTATGTGTTATTATAACTTGTGTCTGTGTTATTATAACTTGTGTGTGTGTGTGTGTGTTATTATAACTTGTTTGTATGTGTTATTATGTGTTCGATGTTATTGTTTAAGTTAAATGCTCCTTGAGTTTATATAAGTAATTTCTGTAAGTTTTCATTGTATGTTGTTCACAGTTTTGTGCTATAAATAAAAAGGCCCAGGAAACGTGATTAGATTGACATGTCCAACAAAGCTATGACCACTAGACCCAAAGGGTTAAAGACAAATGACCAACAGTAGGACATTATTGGTTAAAATGACCGAACAGATGACCACTCATCTTCAACACAACGTTGAAAATCCTATTTATTTAGTATAATTTTCCGCCATTACAGTCTAACAATTTCATCTATGTCCTTTTAAATATGTAGGCGAAACCGACCAAATCGTTTTTCAACGTAGTTCACTTTACACGGCCTCTCAGTAAATCTCAATCCTCTCTATATATAATAGTATCCATGGTAATACACAAAACAGTTATTTCCATAGTAATACACGTGGCCACAGCCGTTTACACAGAAAAATAAAGGAAAATAAACATATTCGTATGTTTTACTGGCGAAATGAGGCCACCGAACCGCCGTGACCTTGTCAAGAAAATGGTACATTTCACAAAATCAAGCTCAGACTGTATTTTGTATTCTAATTGTACCCTTATCCTTCTGTATACACAAGGTTTTAGCAGAGACATGTAATTATATGTGTCTGGTTTAAGCAATAAACAATTAATACATTGATACAGAAATCCATTGGTCGGCGGTATGAATATTAAAAGTGTCGTAAAACTCATCTTATTTAACAAGTGGCCAGAACTTGTTCCACTTCGCCTTATAATCCTATTCATTATATATTGTCAATTTTAAAACGTTAATCCTTAAATGGAAAAACGGCAGATGAATATCCTAACGACAATAATTTTGCGCAGAAAAAAGCAAGAGTAAAAAATAAACGACTATTGTCAGATAGGATTTACTGGGATTTTTATAACAGTGAAATTCGACCTTTCGAATTTATCTATATAATAAATATATTTAACATATGACAGCGAAATACAAAACCAGGAACTGTTTCAATTATAGGGTCGTATTATTCTATTAAAAAAATTGTATTAACCGCTTCTTAATTACATGATATTAATTTGCCATATGAAACTTAAATATTTTTTGTCTTAGTTATTAAATAACATTATTATAATCTGAGTTATAACATCCTTTACTCAATCAACAGTTTTTATTTGAATAAGTAATTAATATGTCAGAAACATATCACATAATTTTTCAAGAACGAACAGAAAGTATTCTACATTGACTCAAATAAACAGAAATGAATAATGTAAACAATAATGTAATATACCAATATAATATAATATAATAATATAATAAAAGTAACAGCTACCTTGAATACAGTTTTTTGCTCGCATTTTGTACCCTTTTATTAAGAAATTATAATAAAACAAAATGTTTAAAAGGAATCTTACATTGTTTACTAAAGTTCGTCTGCTTTGGTGACGATTGATATCAGGACAATCTACGTGACTTTTCTCAAAAGGTTTTGAACTGCTCCTATGTTACACTTCAGTTGAACTGCCCCTACGTTACACTTCAGCTGAAATGCTCCTAGGTTACACTTCAGTTGAACTGCTCCATTGTTACACTTCAGTTGAACTGCTCCTATGTTACACTTCAGTTGAACTGCTCCTAGGTTACACTTCAGTTGAACTGCTCCTATGTTACACTTCAGTTGAACTGCTCCTATGTTACACTTCAGTTGAACTGCTCCTATGTTACACTTCAGTTGAACTGCTCTTATGTTACACTTCAGTTCAAAACAATTTACAAATTTATTGCGGCAAATCGCCCTAAAAACCGCTGAATATGAGGATTCTATTTATAGTAACACAAAAACCGCTGAATATGTGGATTCTATTTATAGTAACACAAAACCGCTGAATATGTGGATTATATCTATAGTAACACAAAAACCGCTGAATATGTGGATTATATTTATAGTAACACAAAAACCGTTGAATATGTGGATTCTATCTATAGTAACACAACTTCTGAATATGTGGATTCTATCTATAGTAACACAAAAACCGCTGAATATGTGGATTCTATCTATAGTAACACAAAAACCGCTGAATATGTGGATTCTATTTATAGTAACACAAAAACCGCTGAATATGTGGATTATATTTATAGTAACACAAAAACCGCTGAATATGTGGGTTATATCTATAGTAACACAAAAACCGCTGAATACGTGGATTCTATCTATAGTAACACAAAAACCGCTGAATACGTGGATTCTATCTATAGAAACACAAGCAAAAATTGATAATTGATACAGATGGACTTTTAATTTCTTACAATTTAATGTCGAAATGCATACATATTTGTTTTCAATGTAACAGTCTATAACGGTCATTCAAACATTTCTGAAAATGCTTGTGACGTTATGTCGTGAAGAATTGTCGCTCATGCCTTAACGAATGACTTTTAAAACATGATTGTGCCTTTAAATAAAAGCAAATCGATATTGAAAAACAATACCATTTGATATTTAGAACCTTTTTATCTATATATCTATGGTAGGTTACGTAATGACAGATTGACCAGACGATTTGTCAAAATATTGTTTCCTCAATTCTTTTACAGTACAAATCTGAAATTGTCTCCCATTACATTGTTAGTGCTGTTTTTTACAACACACGTAATTTAAAGATTTAAATGGCGGCAAAATGTACGCTGTATACGTTTTAAGAGATTGATCAAATTATAAAAGTTAATTTCGTAAGTAAGTAGAAAGTAAGTAAATTTTATTAAGTCTCCACATATATATAAAGTCTAAAGGAAGCTACCAACCAATACACTTACTAAGTATCGGATCGCCAACATGACGATACAGCATAAACAAAAAAATAATATATAAGTCTAGAGAATTATGCAACGATACAAATATAAAGATGTTTCTACTATAAAATAATTATATTAATAAATATGACAAAATTTTCGACCAACTGATGGCCTTCTTCAGTGTCAATATCAATCTATATTACATATGGTGTGTTATGTCCTAATTTTGATTGGTTCGTGTAGACAATGTCCCCCCAAATATTCTGTGTATATATTCTATTTCTAAAGCATATTTAAGGCTTGTTACTATTTTTAAAGCATATTTAAGGCATGTTACTATTTATAAAGCATATTTAAGGCTTGTTTCTAAAAATAGATCCGGATATGTTACTATTTATAAAGCATATTTAAGGCTTGTTTCTAAAAATAGATCCGGATATAGTCTTCCGACTCATTATTCTAAATTTAAATAAATAGAGAAAAATTCATATGTAATATTATACAATTACTGCACTTGAACGAGATCAATATGAGGTTTTATGGAGCAGGGTAGAATAATATTGAACGAGGCGAAGCCAAGTTCAATATTATTCTACCCTGCTCCATAAAACCTCATATTGATCGAGTTCGAGTGTAGTAATTGTTTTATTACATAATTTATTGAGTCGTGAAATGAAATATGTTTTTTTATTACCGAAAGTGACTGTCTTTCATAATATTTATTTCTCAAAAATCGGTAAAATATCGACATAATCCATGACGAAATGTTTGCATTGATTATTTCTTGTACAATGTCCCATCCTCAGTCTTTGCTAAGATTTACAAAGATTTGAGTCTAATTCCTGAGGGTCCGCCATTTCCAAATTAACTGACATATCCGTTTCACGTAAATATTTGGAAAAAAAATAATCGCTTGCTCTTCCGATTTGCGAGTGTTTACAGCATCTTTTTTCTTAATGATTTCATTAATTTCCAAGTTAGCAATATCTGCAAATCTTCGCTTATTAGCACCAGAACTATCCGCATTACGTTCACTCGATGACGTTACCACGTTACCATGTTTACAAACAACAATATAATCCGAACATCAGTCAGAACGATAATTTTGATTGGTTTAGGGGATTAAAGAAAGAAGATTTGATTGGCTATCGTATTTCCGTTGGGGGAAACAGCACGTGCTAGGTATTTTCATTCATAGATTTCTCACGAGAGTGCAATATGGTTTTTTATTGAGTAGAATGAGCTTTTTGCAATCCAATATGATAGGAAATGGAAAGTCACGTGTATTGGTTTCGGCCAATAGGAAAAAGGCAATATATATATTATGTAATAAAACAATTAAGGACTTTTTACTCTGTCAATACGTAGTTATATGGACCTGTAGAAAAATATTGACCTCGGACTTCGTCCTCGGTCAATATTTTCCTACACGGTCCATATAACTACGTATTGACCTCGTAAAAAGTCCTTATTTGATAAATAATTAACGATAAAATTTGGATGTTGGTACATCAGCATCCGGTAGTGATGTGATCGGATCTGATTATCACAAAAACAGAAAGTGAGTAACCCGACCCCAATAAAAACCATAGGTGCACTCGGGTGCTCCGCCCGAGTAAGCAGTTTCTGAATTTCAAGGTCATTTATCATAATGAGATTATGACAGTAGAATTTCAATTTGTCAATTTAGCGATATATTTATAATTGAGACTGATAGCGATCGATTGGTTTATCGATATCTCGATATAACAATTTAATTTTATCGAGATAATGAGAAATTGATATTGAGATCACGATATAATATCGTCTTCTCAAGATTTCTATCTACCAATTTCGTTTTATCAAGATAACGAAATATTTCTTATTATTATACTTTCTGTAAGAATGTCCTTTAATAGAAATATTTTACTATTTTGACATATATTTCTAAACGAATTGTGCTTCGTGCACTATGCCCTCATAGTTTCTTCACCTGCCTAAGAAAACTATTGATTTGGACGTCAATTAATTGTAATTCACGCGAATGGGCGGGGTTAACTTGTAATCAATGATTGATTACTGCTGCGCTTTAAATAAGATATTTGGATCTAACACCGGTGAGAGGGCAAGACGGAAAATCTCAGACACCCAAGTGAAAAGATTTCTGGTCTCCAACGAGGCTCTGCCGAGTTGGAGACCAAAAGAAATCTTTCACGCGGGTGCCTGAGATTTTTCCGTCTTGCCCAACCACTGGTGTTTGATTCTATTTCTCACTAATTCGTTAAAAATACATCCGGTTCAGTTCTATTGAAAGATGGCAACAAATAGAGTTATCTACCCTGAACGTAATCTCCAGTGTACACATGTTGCGTCATCGTGTTTTGTTAACCTGGTCCCCTGGTGCAATATTTTTCATTTACGCAAGCTTCACTTTCAAATTAGTCTCGATCACCCAGACGCATATATAATAGCGTCTGGGATCACCTTGTTGTAATTTCGCTACCAATAGGTGGAGACAAAACAATGATTCTATTTTTAGGGCCCTATTTTTAAACCAGGAAAACCATGCATATTTATAATATGACGTCACATTCAGATTCACTCTTCATTGTGCACAACAATAATATTTGTTTAATTAATTGATAAAGTTATATTTTATAAAAATATTCAAATGTAAACTTTGGCACAATTTTTTATACACTTCTTGATATGAACGGAAGTATTTTTTTAGATAATAAAAATATCATCCAATCAAAAATTACGCCCAGTTTTGGGCGTAATGGTAACGAGTATAGAAATGAATCCAGACGCACAAATGTAATTAAGCGTCTGGATGATCGAGACTACTTTCAAATAAGTATATTCGAACCGGAAGTCCGCTTACGGTATTGAGAATATTTAGTCAGGATCCCAGACTACGTGTTTTGTTTTGATGTTTACCGCTATCATATTGTGCCGTAAATTGGGTCATGGAAGCTCAGATATGTTGTTTTCATGTTAATATTTAAAAAGGCATAGTAAACCAACACAACTAAAGCAAATAGTTTATAAATTTTATTATTGCTGAACCGACAGTTGACGTCACAATACATTTCTACGGGAAAAGGAGCGTGAAATTCTAATTCACCCACGGGTTGAGATAAGGATATCTCAACCGGCTAAAAATAGGTACCACTCTGTCTCATTAGTGAGAAAATTTTATCCTAGTCAACGGAAGAAGCCGATCAACGTATAACATCTGCAAAAAAAAAAAAAAAAAAAAAAAAAAAAAACAAACAAACAAACAAACAAACAAAACAAAACAAAAAAAAAATTAAAAAAAATCAATATTTCATTTAAAGCGTTAGCGCGAGTTACAGAAATTCTTCGTGATTATGTCCGGCTCTAAATAGAAAGTATTATTCTGCTTATCGGCAATTCATTTTCAACATTTATTTCGTTTTAATTCAGATATATATTATAAACTCTTTTTGTCACGTAAACGAGAGGTACAGCGAGTCAAAACTTGAATGATGCGTGACGTCATTTTCATTCAAGCGATTTGACGAAAGGAAAGTGAATCAATCTGCTCAAAGGAACAAATTACCGATAAGCCGTAATATCCGAGTTCTTTTGTGAATACCAGTGTAACCACATTCTTATTAGACTTTATATTGTTGTGCCGGTCAGATATTTTTTAGCGAAGACATGGTATTTTGAGAAAATAAGGGTGTCACTAATAGTGAACTTAAGGTAAATTCAGTATTCTATTAAATATAATGGTCACCTATGTAAATCTATTTAGTAGAGGTTAACCTTTATGATGTTAAGTTGTTTTTTATTTAAAAAACACATTGTACCAAATTGATATTTTCGCGAAGCTGATTACATTTTACTTAATATTAAATAGTTATAATTTTTGCCCATTTTATTTCATATAGGAATAAAATGCAATTTATTTTCATATTTAAGACTGCATTTTGGTCTTTTATGTAATTTCCGGGAAAAGTAGAGATGTGTTTGGTTAACGATATACATGATCTGCTCTCGATTGGAGAATTAGCAGAACGTCTTGAAACTTAACAAATGGAAGTGAATTCGATTGTCAATAAGCAAGCAATCGGTAATATTGACCAAGTAAAAATATGATAATATTGGACTAGTAAAATATTTAAGGATTAACTACAAAAAAAAAACATTTTCTCCATCGAGGAATAACAAAATTTCTTTCCGTTTTGCACATTGTATAATTATACAATGCACATTGTATAATTAAACAATGTGCACATTGTATAATTACAATGCACATTGTATAATTATACAATTGTGCAAAACGGAAATTGTGTTATCCATCGATGGGGAAATAGTTTGTATAAGTTAGTACTTATAAATAAATTAAAAAAATAACATAAATTCAACAATTTTATTTGTGTAACTGGACATTTTTGAAAAAAGAAATCAACACAATAACTGTTATTTTCCCGTGGAGTAATATATATGACGTCAAGTCAGTGGCGCGTGTCTCCATGACGATCAAATTTTTTTCCGTCCTCTGATAAAAAATATTTTCCAGCCAATTAAAAGTCCGTATTCTCGCAAAATTTATTAATTACAAAATAGCAAAGATAATTAATAATCCCTTAAAATCACCCAACAATTTATTACTATATAATAAAAGGGTTATTGCATGAATACTTGGAAATATTGCCCTTTGCAAGATCCTATATTGCAGTGGCAAGCTCGCGCTTCTTGCTTGGGACAATATTTCTCAATATTCATGCAATAACGCTATAATATCACAAAAATAAATTTTGAACATTTGATACGTTGATTAATTTATTATTTGTTGACATTTTCGTATCTTGGCATTTCATGTTAATTTGGCTATTTGAATCTGTCTGATATCAAATATCGAATGATTAAAATGAACGTCAGAAAATTGTATTAATACAAATTTGAGTCACAGGAAGGTAATATAGACGTGCACATATGAACTATTCCCACACAGGGATATGTTTTCGAGGATTTCATTTGATAACTTCCTTTAAAATTGTAAATATAGTCGCCTTTATTTCACAAATATATTGTGTGATCGAGTTATTTTCTGTTCTAGGCTAAAATGCATGAATTCTGCTGCATTCTGAAGAGGTAGGCGGGAGTTGTTTCTGCATTCTACAAGAGATAGTCAGGAGTTATTTCGCATTTTAGGTTGAAGTGCGAGAGGTCTAATGCACTTTAACCAATTGATGAAAAATGTTGTATGCTAGGTTGCAGTGTACAAGATGTTAAATATATGTTAAATATAAAATAATAGTTACTGTCAATTTTAGCATTGATAATAACTTGTCAACGAAGGTTATAATATTATGTGAAATATCTAAAGATTTTTGTTTTGTGTCTTTCTTATCCGGATTTGAAATCGTTTATTGACTTTTGGCTTTTGTTGTGCGGTCGGATTCCTTGCAATTTTTCTATCTAGGCGAGGGCGTTAGTGCGAGTTTAGACATTGTTCTTGATATTGTCCGTATATTAGATTGTTTATCGGTAATTTAATTTCAGCATTTATGTTGTTTTAATTTAAATTTATTTGTCGCGCAAACGAGATGTACAGCGCTCAAAACTTGAATAGTTTTCGTTCAAGCGATGGACAAAAGACTTGTCAAATTACCGATAAGCTGATATGCCCGAGATCTACTGCATGCTGAGATTGGATTGAGAGATCTGTTACTTACCAGTGTAACCACGTGGTATGATTTCTGTCGAAAGTTTTTTTTAAAGTTAGCCAATTAAGACGGTCACATCAGTAACCAATTCATAAAGGAACTCGTTGATATCTACACAAATTAGCAGGAATGCTGCCTTACCTTATCGCCTTTGAAAACATCAGCGCTAAATCGCGACAGTGAAAGGATCTACATGTATATTTCATGTTATCATGAACACTGCTGAATTAAACGTGATCATTACAACATCAGCCGAAAGGATCTATATTTCATGTTATCAAGACCACTGCTGAATTAAACGTGATCATTATAACATCAGCCGAAAGAATCTATATTTCATGTTATCATGACCACTGCTGAATTAAACGTGATCATTACAACATCAGCCGAAAGGATCTATATTTCATGTTATCATGACCACTGCTGAATTAAACGTGATCATTACAACCTCAGCCGAAAGGATCTAGATGGGTGTAGGTAACAAAGTACCGTGTGGTTACGTGAGGGCATCATTCGTCGTTAGATGGGTGTAGGTAACAATGCACCGTGTGGTTACGTGAGGACATCATTCGTCGTTATGTGGGTGTAGGTAACAATGTACCGTGTGGTTACGTGAGGGCGTCATTCGTCGTTAGATGGGTGTAGGTAACAATGTACCGTGTGCTTACGTCAGGGCATCATTCGTCGTTAGATGGGTGTAGGTAACAATGTACCGTGTGGTTACGTGAGGACATCATTCGTCGTTATGTGGGTGTAGGTAACAATGTACCGTGTGGTTACGTGAGGACATCATTCGTCGTTAGATGGGTGTAGGTAACAATGTACCGTGGGGTTACGTGAGGACATCATTCGTCGTTATGTGGGTGTAGGTAACAATGTACCGTGTGGTTACGTGAGGACGTCATTCGTCGTTATGTGGGTGTAGGTAAAAATGTACCGAGTGGTTACGTAAGGGCATCATTCGTCGTTAGATGGGTGTAGGTAACAATGTACCGTGTGGTTACGTGAGGGTATCATTCGTCGTTAGGTGGGTGTAGGTAACAATGTACCGAGTGGTTACGTGAGGACATCATTCGTCGTTAGATGGGTGTAGGTAACAATGTACCGTGTTGTTACGTCAGGGCATCATTCGTCGTTAGATGGGTGTAGGTAACAATGTACCGTGTGGTTATGTGAGGACATCATTCGTCGTTATGTGGGTGTAGGTAACAATGTACCGAGTGGTTACGTGAGGACATCATTCGTCGTTAGGTGGGTGTAGGTAACAATGTACCGTGTGGCTACGTAAGGGCATCATTCGTCGTTATGTGGGTGTAGGTAACAATGTACCGAGTGGTTACGTGAGGACATCATTCGTCGTAAGATGGGTGTAGATAACAAAGTACCGTGTGGTTACGTGAGGACATCATTCGTCGTTAGATGGATGTAGGTAACAATGTACCGTGTGGTTACGTAGGGCATTATTCGTCGTTAGGTGGGTGTAGGTAACAATGTACCGTGTGGTTTCGTGAGGACATCATTCGTCGTTAGATGGGTTTAGGTAACAATGTACCGTGTGGTTACGTGAGGACATCATTCGTCGTTAGATGGGTGTAGGTAACAATGTACCGTGTGGTTACGTCAGGGCATCATTCGTCGTTAGATGGGTGTAGGTAACAAAATACCGAGTGGTTATGTGAGGACATCATTCGTCGTTAGGTGGGTGTAGGTAACAATGTACCGTGTGATTACGTAAGGGCATCATTCGTCGTTATGTGGGTGTAGGTAACAATGTACCGTGTGGTTACGTAGGGCATCATTCGTCGTTAGATGGGTGTAGGTAACAATGTACCGTGTGGTTACATGAGGACATCATTCGTCGTTAGATGGGTGTAGGTAACAATGTACCGTGTGGTTACGTGAGGACATCATTCGTCGTAAGATGGGTGTAGATAACAAAGTACCGTGTGGTTACGTGAGGACATCATTCGTCGTTAGATGGATGTAGGTAACAATGTACCGTGTGGTTACGTAGGGCATTATTCGTCGTTAGGTGGGTGTAGGTTACAATGTACCGTGTGGTTACGTAAGAGCATCATTCGTCGTTAGATGGATGTAGGTAATAATGTACTGTGTGGTTATGTAAGAGCATCATTCGTCGTTAGATGGGTGTAGATAACAATGTACCGTGTGGTTAGGTGAGGACATCATTCGTCGTTAGGTGGGTGTAGGTAACAATGTACCGTTGGGTTACGTGAGGACATCATTCGTCGTTATGTGGGTGTAGGTAACAATGTACCGTGTGATTACGTGAGGACATCATTCATCGTTAGATGGGTGTAGGTAACAATGTACCCAGTGGTTACGTGAGGACATCATTCGTCGTTAGGTGGGTGTAGGTAACAATGTACCGAGTGGTAACGTAAGGACATCATTCGTCGTTATGTGGGTGTAGATAACAAAGCACCGTGTGGTTATGTAAGGACATCATTCGTCGTTATGTGGGTGTAGGTAACAATGTACCGAGTGGTTACGTGAGGGCATCATTCGTCGTTAGATGGGTGTAGATAACAAAGTACCGTGTGGTTATGTAAGAGCATCATTCGTCGTTATGTGGGTGTAGGTAACAAAGTACCGAGTGGTTACGTGAGGACATCATTCGTCGTTATGTGGGTGTAGGCTACAATGTACTATGTGGTTACGTAGTGGCATCGTCATAATTAATAAACGAACACAATTACATTTACAAATATGCATAAATTATATTTCAACCATTCGTTATTAATATATAAGTAGAAGGACAACTTGTTAGGCATTTTTACTATTTTTTCCTATTTTCGGCATTTGTTCCGTCATTGCTAAGTTTTGTATACAATATATATAACTTACGCCTGAGCGCAGAAAGCTTTACCAAAATATATTCCATCTGCCTATCGACCTGATTTGTCACATGTCAAGTTTCACCTTTGACCTTTTTATACAGCAGACTTCATTTATCTATGAAAATATAAAAAGTGCTGCTCATACTACTGTTATAAGTTTGAGATGCTGTATGTCATTCTATTGGATTTTTGTGAAACAGAATTATTACTTTTAAAGTAAGTCGGAATTATTTGTTGTTTAAATTCTACACATCGATTTATCTTGTATAATAATCTGGTGTCATTTAAAGCTTTTAACATTTAATAAAAGATTCAATGTCCTGGGTAAAATGCATTAACACGTTTGTGAAGGTAATCAGTCTCCATACTACAGCGCCATTTATAAGGTATTGATATCATCTACACTGTTTGAATTGTTATAACAGTTTAACTATTTTTCATAAGTATTTATTCCAGCCATTAATTCGTTACAATTTTAACATAAATTCCTGATAAAAGACAGAATTGTATCTTGACGAACTGGGTATTTTGTTCACGTTTACCCGCCTAAACCGTTCTGGGTATTTTGTTCATGTTTACCCGCCTAAACCGTTTTAAAATGGCATTTAGCAATACACGAGATATTTCGTATTATACAATAAATTATATTCCATTTAACTGCTTATAAATGTGTTAGTGCTAGTACGGAGTTGAAACAAGATACACTGAGCAATATTTTGGGAATTAATCAAAAGTTCCTATATGTACCATACACGTGCTTTATCGTGATGTATGATTGATAGCTGCATAAGTACTAAACTATTATCAAAACACTTGTTCTGCTGTTCAATGTTTAACCATTCAAGTCCAAGCACTAAATTCTATTGGTTATTCTAATTTTGAATTGTGTAGAAAATGTGAGTTTAATTAATATTCTGCAATGAGTGATAATTTATGTGAAGACACCGCTGTTGTAACTGTGTTGGGCAGTGAGGGGGACGTCAAGAATGGTGTAAAAACACAGTATTGTAGTAAATAATGTGGTATAGATATTATCCACAATCGTTTTGTTATCATGTATATAAACATCTTTAAGCTTCATGTTACATGTGTATTATTTTGTTGACAACTAATAACAGCTACGTGTTCTGTTTAATACTAACGGCCCGGGATATGGTGCTTGATAAAACGGCCCGGGATATGGTGCTAGATAAAACGGCCTGGATATAGTGGTGATAAAAAGGCCCGGGATACGGCCCGGGATATGGTGCTTGATAAAACGGCCCGGGATATGGTGCTTGATAAAACGACCCGGGATATGGTGCTAGATAAAACGGCCCGGGATATAGTGGTGATAAAACGGCCCGGGATACGGCCGGCGATATGGTGCTTGATAAAACGGCCCGGGATATGGTGCTTGATAAAACGGCCCGGGATATGGTGCTTGATAAAACGGCCCGGGATATGGTGTTTGATAACACAGCCCGGGATATGGTGCATGATAAAACGGCCCGGGATATAGTGGTGATAAAACGGCCCGGGATATGGTGCTTGATAAAACGGTCCGGGATATGGTGCTTGGTAAAACGGCCCGGTATATGGTGGTGATAAAACGGCCCGGGATATGGTGCATGATAAAGCGGCCCGGGATATGGTGCTTGATAAAACGGCCAGGGATATGGTGCTTGATAAAACGGCCCGGGATATGGTGCTTGATAAAACGGCCCGGTATATGGTGCTTAATAAAACGGCCCGGGATATGGTGCTTGATAAAACGGCCCGGGATATGGTGCTTGATAAAACGGTCCGGTATATGATTCTTTAGTAAAATTGTTTGGGATGTGGTCTTTGGTAAAACACCCTGACATATGGTCCTTTGGTAAAACGAACTAATACAGCACCATATCCCGGGCCGTTTTATCACCACCATATCCCGGGCCGAAGTATTTCAACACCATATCCCGGGCCGTTTTATCACCACTATATCCCGGGCCGAAGTATTTCATAAAGCAAACACATTCCAGTTTAAACCTTTTTGTTCAGCTTCTGACGGATAACATAATGTGTCAGAATATAATGCAAGATTTTATTTGACATTGAATTTTATTATAGCTACAAAAATCCAATATTTCCATCGTAATGTATAGGCATTTTGACAATTTTAGAATCAGATTTCAAATTTATTATTGATTTGGTTTATAATAATGTTTTGATTGAAGTTTAGTATTTTTATACCGCAATAACATATGTTGACGGTACACAAAAAAAACTCTTCTCTTATGTTTTGATAACTGTATTAACAAAAGCTATTGCTCAAATTATCTACTGCAAATCATTAAAACGAAACCAAGGTATACCCAAAGTGTGTACCTTCTCATCGATTATCTATATACAATAGGTAATTGACTATACCTATCAATATACGTATGACGAGCGAAATAACACAAATAACATTTTAGTTTAAGTATCTTAAATTTTCTTCTTTGAAAATGATCATTTTCAACTAAAAGTAAGGCAATGGATAGCCTCTAACATTTACAACTTCTCCATACATGTTGGAAGGAATATTAAATCGCACAGCAAAGTCTGAATAAAATAATATATTAAAATCATAAAATGAATACATGAATTAAACAAACAAATCCCCGTCTATCGTAGCAAATCTATTATCCGCAGCCGCGTCCATTACTAATATTTTTGTGTTACAAACTCGTATATGAATCGGATTAGAAAACAAGCCAATACTGGATTCCGCTTGACGTTGTGTGAAACGGAACTGTACACAGGGCAAAGAGTTTTTTGTTACAAACTTGTAAATGAATGAGATCAGAAAACGAGAAATATTGGATTCCGCTTGAGCGCTTGTGCAGCGGACAAAAATATTCATAATTTGATGCAGTTAAGTACTGTTGCGACTTAACATGACCCGAAAGTAATTTTTAGACCAATCAAAAACACGCAAAAAATACGTTAATTTATGCCCCAATTACCGTGAACAAAAGGGGCTCGGTGGCTAAGTGGTTAAGGAGGTCCGTAAATACAGAGATTGCTGGTATGAGTCTAACTGCGCACAGTGTGTGCTTGGCTCCAATCTTAATTGACAAGGATTGGCAGTTTTCCTAATGAAGGTCGGGAGTGTTCTCCTGGTACTTCTGTTTCCTCTCTCAATATAAACTGGACGTCATTTTATAGCTAAACAATTGCTGAAAGTGGCGTTAAACACCAATGAAAAACCGTTAACGAAATATAATTAATATAGTCAAATGAGTCCAGATGTCTGAAAAAGTTTACTTAAAGTTTGAACAATTTTAGCAAATTATCTTCTTGATTTGTAATGAAATAAAACAAATACAGAAGTTCGGTAAAAAGTGTTCCTTTGTTATTTCCTAAAACCTCCAAATAAATATGTGTTTTAATTGTATATTACATTAAGCTAATTTGACAGAAAGATCTCAAATTTGATGGAAAATCTCAAGAGATAACGCTTTGAATTTAAATCTTTAAAAAGAAAGTTAATATATTGATTTCACAGTGTCAAAAGATTAATTGAAGTAGAAATATCTATTAAACATAGAAAAAAACAGTTTTCGGGCAAAGTTAATTAAATTATTTCCACAATTACCTAGCGCTAGTTATTTGGCTCTATATATCTTCATTATCAATTTCCTCATTTAATGAAAAATATACATCTACTAAAGCTTTTAAAGATGTAATTTGAAGTCATAGGACCTCCATATAATCAATCTATTGATTCTGGTACTCTAACGTCAGTATAAAAACATTCGTTCTTCGTTACTTTGATAAATAAAAACTAATATTTCTTCTTTTTTTGGCAATGGTATCAGCCATTCAAATATTCTGGTATTAATTTTTTTTTTGAAATATTAAAACGTTTACTGTGTTTCCATAACGATTAACAGTTTGATAGTAAAACACTGTAAAATACTGCGATAGTATAATACAATTTAGCAAAACTGTAGTATTGCCATTTATTATTTTCATTTTGCTACTCTTTGTAATGTTGACATTGTTAGTGTCTTTTTAGGCAGCACCATCTGATGTGGCAATTGTTTTTGTCATTTGCAGCCCCATATAATATTGCGAGTATATATGTCATTGTAAAGCCCCATATCATATTGCGAGTATATATGTCATTGGAAAGCATCATATAATATTGCGAGTATATATGTCATTGGGAAGCCCCATATCATATTGCGAGTATTAATGTCATTGCAAAGCCTCATATAAAATTGCGAGTATATATGTCATTGGGAAGCCCAATATAATATTGCGAGTATATATGTCATTGGGAAGCCCCATATCATATTGCGAGTATTAATGTAATTGCAAAGCCTCATATAAAATTGCGAGTATATATGTCATTGGGAAGCCCAATATAATATTGCGAGTATATATGTAATTGGGAAGCCCCATATAATATTGCGAGTATTAATGTCATTGGAAAGCATCATATAATATTGCGAGTGTTAATGTCATTGGAAAGCCCCATATAATATTGCGAGTATTAATGTCATTGGGAAGCCCCATATAAAATTGCGAGTATATATGTCATTGGGAAGCCCAATATAATATTGCGAGTATATATGTCATTGGGAAGCCCCATATAATATTGCGAGTGTTAATGTCATTGGAAAGCCCCATATAATATTGCGAGTATTAATGTCATTGGGAAGCCCCATATAATATTGGGAGTATTAATGTCATTGGAAAGCCCCATATAATATTGCGAGTATTAATGTCATTGGAAAGCCCCATATAATATTGCGAGTGTTAATGTAATTGGGAAGCCATATATAATATTGAGAGTATATATGTCATTGGAAAGCATCATATAATATTGCGAGTATTAATGTCATTGGAAAGCCCCATATAATATTGAGAGTATATATGTCATTGGAAAGCATCATATAATATTGGGAGTATTAATGTCATTGGAAAGCCCCATATAATATTGGGAGTATTAATGTCATTGGAAAGCCCCATATAATATTGCGAGTATTAATGTCATTGGAAAGCCCCATATAATATTGAGAGTATATATGTCATTGGAAAGCCCCATATAATATTGCGAGTATTAATGTCATTGGAAAGCATCATATAATATTGCGAGTGTTAATGTCATTGGAAAGCCCCATATAATATTGCGAGTATATACGTCATTGGGAAGCCCCATATAATATTGCGAGTGTTAATGTGATTGAGAAACCTCATATAATATTGCGAGTATTAATGTCATTGGAAAGCCCCATATAATATTGCGATTGTTAATGTGATTGAGAAGCCCCATTTAATATTGAGAGTATTAATGTCAATTGACATTACCATGTATTATTAACCAGTGTGTAAATTGCATGTGAAATTGTCCATACAACACGGATATAGTGAACAGGCCCAATACAGAAAAACAGGGCCAATACGGAAAAAACAGGCTCAATACAGCAAAACAGGATCAATACGGAAAAAACAGGCTCAATACAGAAAAACAGGGCCAATACAGGAATGTCATTTCCGGTAATGTATATAAAAATATGATTTTAAAAACAAACATATTTGTTTTGCATTACGTAAATTGCAGAATTTTCAGGAAAAAAACACATTTTCATTCTGCAGGGTGCTCATATTAATCTTTTATTATGACCATGAGAAGCCAATTTGGATCGAGTATAGCTATATTGGTCAATGATAAAATATAACTAAAATTTACTCAACTGGCTAATAAAAGTGTCATTAAATGGGTGTTTTCATATTCAACATGTTTTATATCCTCGGGAAGCGGCATTGTGCCTCGAACAGCTGTATTAGCCTTCGGCGTTGCCTCGGGCTATTAGAGATATCCTCGACACAATACCGCTTTACTTGGACATAATACAGGTCAAATAATAAAACACCCATTTAATAACACTATACTATTGCTCGAGTGTTAATGTCATTCAACAGTACGATGTTGATGTCATTGGGAAGCAACATGTAACATTGCGAGTGGTAATGTCATTTGGCAGCACCATGTCATATTGCGATAGTTGATGTCAATCAGCAAAACATGTAACATTGCGATAGTTGATGTCATTTGGCATCACAATTTAATATTGCGATAGTTGATGTCAATTAAACATGTAATATTGCGATAGTTGATGTCAATTGGCAGAACATGTAATATTGCGATAGTTGATGTGGTAATGTCATTTGGCAGCACCATGTAATATTGCGATAGTTGATGTCAATTGGCAGAACATGTAATATTGCGATAGTTGATGTCAATTGGCAGAACATGTAATATTGAGATAGTTGATGTCAATTGGCAGAACATTTAATATTGCGATAGTTGATGTCAATTGACAGAACATGTAATATTGCGATAGTTGATGTCAATTGGCAGAACATGTAATATTGAGATAGTTGATGTAAATTGGCAGAACATGTAATATTGCGATAGTTGATGTCAATTGGCAGAACATGTAATATTGCGATAGTTGATGTCAATTGACAGAACATGTAATATTGCGATAGTTGATGTCAATTGGCAGAACATGTAATATTGAGATAGTTGATGTAAATTGGCAGAACATGTAATATTGCGATAGTTGATGTCAATTGGCAGCACCATGTGATATTGCGATAGTTGATGTCAATTGGCAGAACATGTAATATTGCGATAGTTGATGTCAATTGACAGAACATGTAATATTGCTATAGTTGATGTCAATTGGCAGAACATGTAATATTGCGATAGTGATGTCATTTGGCAGCCACATGTAATATTGCGATAGTTGATGTCAATTGACAAAACATGTAATATTGCGATAGTTGATGTCAATTGGCAGAACATGTAATATTGCGATAGTTGATGTCAATTGGCAGAACATGTAATATTGCGATAGTTGATGTCAATTGGCAGAACATGTAATATTGCGATAGTTGATGTCATTTGGCAGAACATGGTATATTGCAATAGTTGATGTCATTTGGCAGAACATGTAATATTGCGATTGTTAATGTCATTTGGCAGCATTATGTAATATTATAACTTCTTTAAAATACTCTGTAGGTGCGCAAAGCTGTCCATCTCGGTGTTTTAGACACGCCCTACAACATTATTTAATAACCTGTTAAATATTCTTGTTATTTCTTTTATTATATTGAATTTAAATTCAATTGTTGGTTCGGTTATTAGATATAGATGAGTTCGGATAGGTCTACGCTGTACATAAACCGATTTATTTGCTTAAACCGACCCAGTCGTCTTTATCCAATAATCTAGCTAACAATTAAAAACAGTCCTTAAATATTGCGATCGTTAAGTTTATTTGGCAGCACCATGGCGAGTGTTAATGTCAATTGACAATACCATGTAATATTGCAATAGTAAATTTCAATAGGCAGAACCGTGTATATTTCGATAGTTAATGTTTTATCAGCATTATGTAATATTGCGATAGTTAATGTATTTGGCAGAACCATGTATGCTGCGATAGTTAATGTCATTTTGGCAGAACCATGTATGCTGCGATAGTTAATGTCATTTGGCAGAGCCATGTATGCTGCGATAGTTAATGTCATTTGGCAGAGCCATGTATGCTGCGATAGTTAATGTCATTTTGGCAGAACCATGTATGCTGCGATAGTTAATGTCATTTGGCAGAGCCATGTATGCTGCGATAGTTAATGTCATTTGGCAGAATGATGTATGCTGCGATAGTTAATGTCATTTGGCAGAGCCATGTATGCTGCGATAGTTAATGTCATTTGGCAGAATGATGTATGCTGCGATAGTTAATGTCATTTGGCAGAGCCATGTATGCTGCGATAGTTAATGTCATTTGGCAGAGCCATGTATGCTGCGATAGTTAATGTCATTTGGCAGAACCATGTATGCTGCGATAGTTAATGTCATTTGGCAGAACCATGTATGCTGCGATAGTTAATGTCATTTGGCAGAACCATGTATGCTGCGATAGTTAATGTCATTTGGCAGAGCCATGTATGCTGCGATAGTTAATGTCATTTGGCAGAACCATGTATGCTGCGATAGTTAATGTCATTTGGCAGAACCATGTATGCTGCGATAGTTAATGTCATTTGGCAGAATGATGTATGCTGCGATAGTTAATGTCATTTGGCAGAGCCATGTATGCTGCGATAGTTAATGTCATTTGGCAGAATGATGTATGCTGCGATAGTTAATGTCATTTGGCAGAACCATGTATGCTGCGATAGTTAATGTCATTTGGCAGAACCATGTATGCTGCGATAGTAAATGTCATTTGGCAGAACCATGTATGCGGCAATAGTTAATGTCATTTGGCAGAATGATGTATGCTGCGATAGTTAATGTCATTTGGCAGAGCCATGTATGCTGCGATAGTTAATGTATTTGGCAGAACGATGTATGCTGCGATAGTTAATGTCATTTGGCAGAGCCATGTATGCTGCGATAGTTAATGTCATTTGGCAGAGCCATGTATGCTGCGATAGTTAATGTCATTTGGCAGAGCCATGTATGCTGCGATAGTTAATGTATTTGGCATAACGATGTATGCTGCGATAGTTAATGTCATTTGGCAGAACCATGTATGCTGCGATAGTTAATGTCATTAGGCAGAGCCATGTATGCTGCGATAGTTAATGTCATTTGGCAGAACCATGTATGCTGCGATAGTTAATGTCATTTGGCAGAACCATGTATGCTGCGATAGTTAATGTCATTTGGCAGAACCATGTATGCTGCGATAGTTAATGTCATTTGGCAGAACCATGTATGCTGCGATAGTTAATGTCATTTGGCAGAACCATGTATGCTGCGATAGTTAATGTCATTTGGCAGAGCCATGTATGCTGCGATAGTTAATGTCATTTGGCAGAACCATGTATGCTGCGATAGTTAATGTCATTTGGCAGAATGATGTATGCTGCGATAGTTAATGTCATTTGGCAGAACCATGTATGCTGCGATAGTTAATGTCATTTGGCAGAACCATGTATGCTGCGATAGTTAATGTCATTTGGCAGAGCCATGTATGCTGCGATAGTTAATGTCATTTGGCAGAGCCATGTATGCTGCGATAGTTAATGTCATTTGGCAGAACCATGTATGCTGCGATAGTTAATGTCATTTGGCAGAACCATGTATGCTGCGATAGTTAATGTCATTTGGCAGAGCCATGTATGCTGCGATAGTTAATGTCATTTGGCAGAACCATGTATGCTGCGATAGTTAATGTCATTTGGCAGAACCATGTATGCTGCGATAGTTAATGTCATTTGGCAGAACCATGTATGTTGCCATAATTTAGTGTCATTTTATAACACTAAATGTTGTTGCGAGTGTTAATGTTATTCGACAACAAAAATGTTAACATTGCGATAGTTACTGATTGACTACAATATGTATATAAACGTCTAAGTATCTAAGTATTGTGACAATTAACCATATAATATATATGAATCATCAGGAATTCAGGGTTAATATCAAATATTTACGTATACGTCTACAAATTAAAACCCAACACTGTTAGAATTAGATGTATACACTGTCAAATTTTTTGCTTACCCTCAGCGGGATTCGAACTCACACCGTTGTGACACTGTGGCACCAAATCGCCTGCCACTATGTCCATCGGTCTAGACCCCTCGGCCACTATATATGCCACAGTGTCACAACGGTGCGAGTACAAATTAAACCAAACACTGTTAGAATTAGATTTTTACACTATATATCGTCTAAAGAGTAAGCCAACAATTGTTCGTACGGGATGTTGGATCTTTACGGTAGATAACGATACTGTACAGACTATAATAGTTACTATATTCGTTTGAAAAGTTGTACAACAACGTCTAGATACATAATTAAAGCGAAAACAAAGTTTTACATTTTAAAAATTGCACAAACATTTCGCCTGACCAACAGGCTTCATCAGTGCTTTTACAACAACAAAAATATATATTTGTTATCTTTTTATAATAATTATATTATTCTTTATATTTATTTTCTAATAGAGAGTTTTATTTCTATAACGTAATTAAATTTTCATAATTTCAAATACAACTTATACATGTTGTATAAAGTGGAATGCTTGCGTTCAATATTCTTTGGTTGAGTGCAATTCCCAATACGTGTCTGTTTAATTAAAGCGAAGATGACTGCTGCAAATATCATCCAGCACCGTTAAAAAGACTGTGTAATTCCAATTCTCCTTCTAACATTGCATATAAATTATATGATTTGTAGGAATTGATTGACAATGTTGAAATCAGTAATATCGGAGGATGATTTATTAATAATAACCAAGGAAAGCAGGTTCCAGACGTGTTCAGCATGCAAATCTAATCCATATGACATCCTTCATTTCTTATCTTTACAACCAACAGCCACCCCGCATTGTGAATAATTAGCTTATACATCATATTCTGACAGTAATCTGCAGATGATGAAACACCTTTTCTACGGGGGGATTTGTTTTTCTACGGGGGGATTTGTTTTTCTACGGGGGGATTTGTTTTTCTACGGGGGATTTGTTTTTCTACGGGGGGATTTGTTTTTCTACGGGGGGATTTGTTTTTCTACGGGGGGATTTGTTTTGTTTATTTTTAATGTAAATGAAAGAAAATACATCTTGAGCGAAGCAACTATCTTGCTACAGTTGACTGATATTAACACAATCACAGCGCTCGTTTGTTAAAATCAAACAGCGATTTATGGATCTTTCCCTCTGTGGGTAGATATAAAGGTGTTAATTTTTTTTTAAGTTTCGGACAAACCAGACCTTATTAGTAAAATCTTTTAAGTAATGATAGGACTTCGTTGTAACCGATTGTTAGACAATACTGCTTCGTTGACGTCCGCGTGGACCCTAAACATTATTTATAAAGTTTTAATTTCAAGTGAATATTCAATAAGCGATGAAGCTTGCAGTTTCATTGTACGCCTACATTCAGGTTTCTAAGTGTCAATTCTGTTATGTAAATATTTAACTTGTATGTTTAATCTTATTAACTGCATTTTCAAACAGTTAGTTGTACCCTAGTTTTTGTCGATACAAGGATGCTATAATCGATAGTAAACCGTCATACTCTGTACTGTTAGTAACGATTTACATGTGAAAACAGATCGCAGAACAGATGGAATATTTACTCAATTTCTTGCTTAATTAGACGAATTAAACAATCTTTTAATTTCATACTATTTTACTAAGGAAGTTATTATTATACAAATATTTACCTTACATGGTACAAGTTAATATATCAAGTCATAATTAATTATATTTACATAAATGCATGTCTATTCACACGTAACTTAATAGACGTGATCTCCTAACGAGTACCAGATATCTCCTAACAAGTACCAGAGATCTCCTAACAAGTACCAGAGATCTCTGAACAAGTACCAGAGATCTCCTAACGAGTACCAGGGATCTAACAAGTACCAGAGATTTCCTAACAAGTACCTACCCGAGATCTCCTCACAAGTACCAGACATCTCCTAACGAGTACCAGAGATCTCCTAACAAGTATCTACCAGAGATCTCCTCACAAGTACCAGACATCTCCTAACGAGTACCAGAGATCTCCTAACAAGTACCTACCCGAGATCTCCTCACAAGTACCAGACATCTCCTAACGAGTACCAGAGATTTCCTAACAAGTACCTGATATCTCCGAACGAGAACCAGATTATCACCTAACAAGTACCAGAGATCTAACAAGTACCAGAGATCTCCTAACTAGTACCAGAGATCTCCTAACGAGTACCAGAAATCTCATGACAAGTACCAGAGATCTCCTAACGAGTACCAGAGATCTCCTAACAAGTACGAGAGATCTAACAAGTACCAGATATCTCCTAAAAAGTAACAGAAATCTCCGAACGAGAACCAAATTATCACCTAACAAGTACCAGAGATCTCCTAACAAGTACCAGAGATCTCTTAACGAGTACCAGAGATCTCCTAACAAGTACCAGAGATCTCCGAACGAGAACAAGATTATCACCTAACAAGTACCAGAGATCTCCTAACAAGCACCAGAGATCTCCTAACGAGAACATGATATCTCCTAACAAGTACCAGAGGTCTCCTTACAAGTACCAGAGATCTCTAAACAAGTACCAGAGATCTCCTAACGAGTACCAGAGATCTCCTAACATGTACCACATATCTCCGAACGAGAACCAGATTGTCACCTAACAAGTACCAGATATCTCCTAACGAGTACCAGAGATCTCCTAACAAGTACCAGAGATTCCCTTACAAGTACCAGAGATCTCACAAGTACCAGAGATCTCCTAACAAGTACTAGAGATCTCCTAACAAATATCAGAGATGTCATATCGAGTACCAAAGATCTTCTCATTGTACCAGAGATCTCCTAACGAGTACCAGAGATCTCCTAACAAGTACCAGAGATATCCTAACAAGTACCAGAGATATCCTAACGGATACCAGAGATCTCCTAACGAGTACTTGATATCTCCTAACAAGTACCAGATATCTCCGAACGAGAACCAGATTATCTCCTAACGAGTACCAGATATCTCCTATCGAGTACCAAAGATCTCCTAACGAGTACCAGATATCTCCGAACGAGAACCAGATTATATCCTAACGAGTACCAGAGATCTCCTAACGAGTACCAGATATCTACTTACGAGTACCAGAGATCTCCTTACGAGTACCAGAGATCTCCTAACGAGTACCAGAGATCTCCTAACGAGTACCAGAGATCTAACGAGTACCAGAGATCTTCTAACGAGTACCAGAGATCTCCTAACGAGTACCAGAGATCTTCTAACGAGTACCAGAGATCTCCTAACGAGTACCAGAGATCTTCGAACGAGTGCCAGAGATCTCCTAACGAGTACCAGATATCTCTTTACGAGTACCAGATATCTCCTAACGAGTACCAGAGATCTCCTAACAAGAACCAGATATCTCCTAACGAGTACCAGAGATCTCCAAACGAGTTTTACCTCTTCTGATACAGATAACTCCGAACGAGTTTTACTTCTTTTGATTCAGAGATCTCCAAAAAAGTTTGACCTCTTTTGATATAGAGATCTCCAAATGAGTTTGACCTCTTTTAATACAGAAATCTCCAAACGAGTTTTACCTCATTTGATACAGAGATTTTCTTACGAGTTTTACCTCTTTTAATACAGAAATCTCCAAACGAGTTTTACCTCTTTTGATACAGAGATCTCTTAACGAGAGTTTTACCTCTTTTGATACAGAGATCTCCTTACGACTCCTACCACTTTTGATACAGAGATCTCCTTACGATTCCTACCACTTTTGATACAGAGATCTCCTAACGACTTTACATCTTTTGATTCAGAGATCTCTTAACAAGTTTTACCTCATTTGATACAGAGATCTCCTAACGATTTTTACCTCATTTGATACAGAGATCTCCTAGCGAGTTTAACCTCTTTTGATATAGAGATCCCCAAACGATACTTACCTCTTTTGATACAGAAATCTGCTAACTAGTTTTACCTCTTTTGATACAGAGATCTCCAAACGAGTTTTACCTCTTTTGATACAGAAATCTCCAAACGAGTTTTACCTCTTTTGATACAGAGATCTCCTTACGATTCCTACCTCTTTTGATACAGAGATCTCTTAACGACTTTACATCTTTTGATTCAGAGATCTTCTGACGATTTTTACGTCATTTGATACATAGATCCCCTAGCTAGTTTTACCTCTTTTGATACAGAGATCCCCAAACGATACTTACCTCTTTTGATACAGAAATCTCCAAACGAGTTTTACCTCTTTGATACAGAGATCTCCAAAAGAGTTTTACCTCTTTTGATACAGAGATCTTCTAAAGAGTTTTACCTTTTTTGATACAGAGATCTCCTGATGAGTTTTACCTCTATTGATACATACATCTCTGGGCGAGTTTTACCTCTTTGATACAGAGATCTCCTGACGAGTTCTACCTCTTTTGATACAGAGATTTCCTGACGAGTTTTACCCTTTGATACAGAGATCTCCTGACGAGGTTTACCTTTTTTGATACAGAGATCCCCAAACGAGTTTTACCTCATTTAATACAGAGATCTTCTATCGAGGTTTACCTCTTTTGATACAGAGATTTCCTAAGATTTTTACATCTTTTGATTCAGAGATTTTGATTCTGCATTTAGGAAGACATTTTAATAAAGTACTTTTTTGATGATCAACATGTGAGATCTCTCTTGTGACGTAAATATTTAGAGACATATTATCCTAGAGTAAAAATTTTATTTTGAGACTATATAGAAAATAGATATCTTGAAGTAAAATTTATTTTGAGTCATAATAGATATTTCCCGGATTTATATTTTATTTTGAGACCAAATAGATATTGCCCTGAAGTAAAAATTTTATTTTGAGAAAGAATATATATTACCCTAAAGTATTTTAGTCTTAGACCAAAATAGATATTACCCTTAAGTAAATATTTTATCTTGAGACCAGAATAGATATTACCCCAAAGTATTTTATTTTGAGACTACAATAGGTCTCCTCACAGCTGATGATCCCACAAGATATTTTGATGCAGATATGTCGAGGACGATCATCAGGTTTTCAAAAACTAATATCCCCTACTTATAACAAAGTTCCTAAAAAAGCATTTTCAAAACCAGTGTAAAAACCTCAGATGTTTAAGAAAAAAATATGCTTTTTCTTAAGTGGTTCTGGACACTTACATAAAATAGTTTGTCACAGTATTTTCGTTTAACTTGCCATTAAAGTTTTTTAAATAAGTAATCATAATTATAATAAAAAATAAGAGTTTCAGAGAGATTTTCCCGAGGAATTGAGCAGTGAAATTCAATTTTTTTTTATTAGATTATGCAGAGAAGAGTATACAAAAACACTAAAGTAATATATTTTAAAAAGCTGTCCATAGAAATTTTCTGATTTGTTTTACATATTGCTAAACAATTGGCATACATTTTACTTATGAAAAGAAAAGAAAAATGGTGGTCTCTGAGTTAATTTTTTTGTCTATTAGAAAATAACATTTAAAGCATTAAAAATTGGTATTTTGGTCAAAATTTCCTCCCTTGTTTAAAATTTCATTTTAACTATCTTTGCCTATACCGAACTCATTTATCCGAAAACTGTATTTCAACCATTAATAAATTCAGAGTAATAGTATTGGTATAAGATTTACGGTATTATTTTTATTTATATAAAAATAAAGAGTTTTAAAAGAAAGAAATTATTATTTATTGTCCAATAATGGTTGGCCGTTATGGGGTTTCTGTCACACAGATTGTAAGATTTTATTGGTTGGCCGTTATGGGGTTTCTGTCACACAGATTGTAAGATTTTATTGGTTGGCCGTTATGGGGTTTCTGTCACACAGATTGTAAGATTTTATTGGTTGGCCGTTATAGGGTTTCTGTTACAGAGATTGTAAGATTGTATTGGTTGGCCGTTATGGGGTTTCTGTTACAGAGATTGTAAGATTTTATTGGTTGGCCGTTATGGGGTTTCTGTCACACAGATTGTAAGATTTTATTGGTTGGCCGTTATGGGGTTTCTGTCACACAGATTGTAAGATTGTATTGGTTGGCCGTTATAGGGTTTCTGTCACACAGATTGTAAGATTTTATTGGTTGGCCGTTATAGGGTTTCGGTCACACAGATTGTAAGATTTTATTGGTTGGCCGTTATAGGGTTTCTGTCACACAGATTGTAAGATTTTATTGGTTGGCCGTTATAGCGTTTCTGTCACAGAGATTGTAAGATTTTATTGGTTGGCCGTTATGGGGTTTCTGTCACACAGATTGTAGGATTTTATTGGTTGGTCGTTATGGGGTATCTGTTACACAGACAGTTAGATTTTATTGGTTGGTCGTTAAGGGGTTTTTGTCACACAGATAATTGCGCCTTGTTGTCTTCTGACACATTTCGGAAGAGTTTATTAGATAAATATTTATTTGTCCATTGGCTGGTAAACTTCTTTATAAAATATGGTGCAACGTGCTGGGAAGACGATGATCGAACCATTGATTATTTATCGATGAGGATAAAGTCAGTGATAATTATAGCGGAAAACCTGAAGATTTAGAAACAGACCAGCAGTTACAACAATTTTTCTACATTAGACTTAATGATTGCCCGGATATAACTTTATACAAGCTATGGTCCATGTAACAGAGGTCTTACATCTTAGGGTCTGCGTGAGGATATGTCCATCAATGCCTGCAAAGGGAAAGGCAATTATAATTGATTTTTGATATATTTATTTACAGAATATCTGTGCATTAGCAGGCATTATTATGTCCACATCAGTGTTTCTCGTCGTTTTTATACAGATCTGTGAGGTAGCAGGCGTTGTGATGTCCACCTCAGAGTTTCTAGTCGTTTGTGTACAGATCTATGACGTAGCAGGCGGGCAGGCGTTATGATGTCCACCTCAGTGTTTCCCGTCGTTTGTGTACAGATCTGTGAGGTAGCAGGCGTTATGATGTCCACCTCAGTGTTTCTCGTCGTTTGTGTACAGATCTGTGAGCTAGCAGGCGTTGTGATGCCCACCTCAGTGTTTCTCGTCGTTTGTGTACAGACCTGTGAGTTAGCAGGCGTTGTGATGTCCACCTCAGTGTTTCTCGTCGTTTGTGTACAGATCTGTGAGGTAGCAGGCGTTATGATGTCCACCTCAGTGTTTCTCGTCGTTTGTGTACAGATCTGTGAGCTAGCAGGCGTTGTGATGCCCACCTCAGTGTTTCTCGTCGTTTGTGTACAGACCTGTGAGTTAGCAGGCGTTGTGATGTCCACCTCAGTGTTTCTCGTCGTTTGTGTACAGATCTGTGAGCAAGCAGGCGTTATGATGTCCACCTCAGTGTTTCTCGTCGTTTGTGTACAGATCTGTGAGGTAGCAGGCGTTGTGATGTCTACCTCAGTGTCTCTCGTCGTTTGTGTACAGTTCTGTGAGTTAGCAGGCGTTATGATGTCCACCTCAGTGTTTCTCGTCGTTTGTGTACAGATCTGTGAGGTAGCAGGCGTTATGATGTCAACCTCAGTATTTCTGGTCGTTTGTGTACAGTTCTGTGAGTTAGCAGGCGTTGTGATGTCCACCTCAGTGTTTCTCGTCGTTTGTGTACAGATCTGTTAGGTAGCAGGCGTTGTTATGTCGACTGCAGTGTTTCTCGTCGTTTGTGTACAGGTCTGTGAGGTAGCAGGCGTTGTGATGTCCACCTCAGTGTTTCTCATCGTTTGCGTACAGATCTGTGAGTTAGCAGGCGTTATGATGTCCACCTAAGTGTTTTTCGTCGTTTTGTGTACAGATCTGTGAGGTAGCAGGCGTTATGATGTCCACCTCAGTGTTTCTCGTCGTTTGTGTACAGATCTGTGAGGTAGCAGGCGTTATGATGCCTACCTCAGTGTTTCTCGTGGTTTGTGTACAAATATGTGAGGTAGCAGGCGTTATGATGTCAACCTCAGTGTTTTCGTCGTTTGTGTACAGATCTGTGAGGTTTCAGGCGTTATGATGTCCACCTCAGTGTTTCGCGTCATTTGTGTACAGATCTGTGAGGTAGCAGGCGTTGTGATTTCCACATGAGTGTTTCTCGTCGTTTGTGTACAGTTCTGTGAGTTAGCAGGCGTTATGATGTCCACCTTAGTGTTTGCCGTCGTTTGTGTACAGATCTGTGAGGTAGCAGGCGTTGTGATGTCCACCTCAGTGTTTCTCGTCGTTTGTGTACAGATCTGTGAGGTAGCAGGCGTTGTGATGTCCACCTCAGTGCTTCCCGTCGTTTGTGTACAGATCTGTGAGTTAGCAGACGTTATGATGTCCACCACATTGTTTCTCGTCGTTTGTGTACAGATCTGTGAGTTAGCAGGCGTTGTGATGTCCACCTCAGTGCTTCCCGTCGTTTGTGTACAGATCTGTGAGTTAGCAGGCGTTGTGATGTCCACCACATTGTTCCTCGTCGTTTGTGTACAGATCTGTGAGTTAGCAGGCGTTGTGATGTCCACCTCAGTGTTTCTCGTCGTTTGTGTACAGATCTGTGAGTTAGCAGGCGTTATGATGCCTACCTCAGTGTTTCTCGTGGTTTGTGTACAGATCTGTGAGTTAGCAGGCGTTGTGATGTCCACCTCAGTGCTTCCCGTCGTTTGTGTACAGATCTGTGAGTTAGCAGGCGTTGTGATGTCCACCACATTGTTCCTCGTCGTTTGTGTACAGATCTGTGAGTTAGCAGGCGTTGTGATGTCCACCACATTGTTTCTCGTCGTTTGTGTACAGATCTGTGAGTTAGCAGGCGTTATGATGCCTACCTCAGTGTTTCTCGTGGTTTGTGTACAGATCTGTGAGGTAGCAGGCGTTGTGATGTCCACCTCAGTGTTTCCCGTCGTTTGTGTACAGATCTGTGAGTTAGCAGGCGTTATGATTTCCACCTCTGTGTTTCTCGTCGTTTGTGTACAGATCTGTGAGGTTGCAGGCGTTATAATGTCCACCTCAGCGTTTCTTAAATAATAAATTAATTAAACTTTTCAAGATTGAACCTCTGACATAAGGTCAAACATTTATGAAAGTACTGTTAAACAAATTATATCTGTATGATTTACGATGTTTCTAGCAGGTCATTTATCAGTCGGATTCATATGAGAATTGTGATTGTTTATACAAAACAACGAGAGATGACGTCACTGATAATGGAGGATATAATGAAATTGTCTTAACGTCATAGACAAATGATAAGTGTTATAATGTTCATATGAAATGTACGACATGTATGTATCAGTAGTTTGTCTGCGATTGATACTAGTGTAAGATTAATTATATATCTGAGGCTACGATGTATTGCTTAAAGATGTTACCCTATAGATGTGCATCACAAGAAGTCCGATGTTACCCAATAGATGTGCCTGATGTCACTTCTACCATGAAGTTGTCCGATGTTGCCCTATAGATGTGCCTCACTTCTACCGTGGATTTGTCCGATGTTACCCTATAGATGTGCCTGATGTCACTTCTACCATGGTGTTATCCGATGTTGTCCTATAGATGTGCCTCACTTCTACCGTGGAGCTTTTCGATGTTACCTTAAGATGTGCCTCACTTCTATCATGGAGTTGTCTGATGTTACCCTATAGAATGCACAGATTGGGGGATGGGAAAGGGGGAATGAAGGGATTGTTGGTAGTAAAAAGGATATATATTGTGCAGATTGGGGAATGAGAAAGGTGGAAACGATGAATAGTTGTAAAAAGGGTATATATTGCGAAGATTGCGCATAATAAACCTACTTTTTATATTTTATTGCAAATAGTCAAGCTATCACATCAAAACTATTACAATCGTGACAACATTTAAGGTGTTAAAGAGAATCAAGCACTTGCGCATTGAATGAGTTACGTAGGACTAAAATGTTTCCTAAATTATACAGTAACATAATACGAACACACGCATGATAACTAGAAGTAGCAGGAACGGTTTACCCTTCCGGAAAAACTGGGTTTATCTAAATTAATGTTTCGCGTTGCCTAGTTGATTTCGATAGAATATGTCCATGTTTTTCCGTTGTCGACATCAGATGTTTGATCTTATCTACGATTTGAGAAGTATTTATATTGTATCTTTCTTGTCAAACAAGAAGGCAATTGACCAATATATAGACGTTATAACTTATATGACGTCACTTTGATGGTCGGCTGGAGAATTAATTAAGAAACCAAGAAATGAATAAAATTCATCCAGGTATACACGGTTTAAGGTGGCTCTATTGATTCAAGTCAAGGTAATCACACTCGTACATTTATTAAATAGTTGAAATTAATGAACAAATCATTAAACCCAATATAAAATCTTTTCACTAAGATGGAAAAATGACACTTTACAACTTAGATTGATCAGTACCTAATTAGATTTCTGCACATTCAAAGAATATCGAACGTTTATAATGAAACGCGCAGGAAACTATGACCATATAGTCAATTTGTCCGTTTTGAGACTTACTTACCATATAATAAATTACTGTCAAAACGCCCCAGCGGAAATTTATATATGTTGACTGCAGTTTTAGCTAGCTCACTGGCCAAACGTCACGTTAATGTTATAACATGAATATAGACAATATCCGATGCATTTGAATCTTTTCAGCGTTTGATAAACGCACACGTTTAAATTGACAGTGTTTCAGGGTAGAGAGTTGCCATGGTCGGGAATCGTTTTACAACGGTCAGCAGAGGCGTTTGTAAGCAATGCTAGGAGTGTTTTGCACTATTCCATCTGCTTTAGTGTTTCAGGGTAGACAGTTGCCATGGTCAGGAATCCTTTAACAGCGGTCAGCAGAGGCGTTTGTAAGCGATGCTAGGAGTGTTGTGCACTATTCCGTCTGTTATAGGTGTTTCAGGGTAGACAGTTGACATGGTCAAAAATCCTTTTACAGCGGTCAGTAAAGGCGTTTGTAAGCTATGCTAGGAGTGTTGTACACTATTCCGTCTGCTATAGGCGTTTCAGGTAGACAGTTGACATGGTCAGGAATCCTTTTACAGCGGTCAGTTGAGGCGTTTGTAAGCTATGCTAGGAGTGTTGTACACTATTCCGTCTGCTATAGGTGTTTCCATTCTACCTTAGGTCAAGGTTGTTTCTCCGCTATACCCGCGAGGGTGGCCGGGTTGTTTCTCCGCTATACCCGCGAGGGTGGCCGTAGCATACTCCGCTATACCCGCGAGGGTGGCCGGAGCATACTTATTAATACTTAGTAATTAGTACTTAATTTGTCTGTCTCACTGATCGATTGGTATAGGAGATATACACAACAAGAGTCTTTCGAATATGACAGTTAGAATACCGAAGAGTAACAAGTGTGCTCTTTCGTGCAAACATATTCATAAATAGTGTAATTAACGTCTTGAACCTCATGATTCCGTTACATGAAAAAGTCTTCGCATCAATATTAAGTAAGCTTAATTCAGGGAACATAAATTATAGCGCATAAACCTTTTCTACATAGACCGTTGTCTGATATCGATATAGGAAAAGACAGTCCAATAAAAAGTATAATCTTATTTGCACTCCCCTTTCTATGGGGTACAAAATTATGTTCTGAGTTGATCGGTGTTTTTTATTTATATATTGTATATTTAGTTATTTCTTCGCGTTTTGTCATACTGGTATCTTGTCCTTGAACTGTTTCCACTTCTTAAAACGTGTTGTCTTATATAATGTAATATAATCGTAACCACGCTTTCAAGTTTACGGACATCTTTTGTTAACTCGCCTTTATTAAACAGAAGATTTTATTTTTATGATTATTTCGCTATTATCCAATAGACGATAAGCAAAGAACACTGCATATATCTTACAACTGACGTTTATGTATACCATCAATATTAAAAATATAATATTATCGTTGCTGGTCTTCGTCATACAATGTGATTAATAGTTGGTATTATGAAATGGATATTTTGCGTGCTTATATTAGCCGGTATCCTGTGTTACTGTCATATATAGTATTAATGGAAATAAAAAAGTCTCAGAAATCATTAATCTGGATCATAATTCTTCTGACATTAAGCATAATAATGTGTCCGAAGTATGGTTCAAAAGTTGATAATTTTAGTGGTATTTCCGTACAATTTTTGCTTTGATTTGAAGCTACATTCTATCGTTAATCGTCACATAAGAGTGTTTGGTATCAACAGCACTTTGATTTGAAGCTACATTCTATCGTCAATCGTCACATAAGAGTGTTTGGTATCAACAGCACTTTGATTTGAAGCTACATTCTATCGTCAATCGTCACATAAGAGTGGTATCAACAGTACTTTGTTGCAGTTTTACAACGATTCAACTATATTATTAAGTCGCCGAAAGGCAGCCAAATTGGCACACTTCCACCCCCCCCTTTCCAAAAAACGTCAACTTTGTACGATTTCAGCGAAATTTGATTTCTATGCATATATTATTGTACTGATTTCGAGGTTCAAGGGAATACTATCCATGGGGATTTTGTTAGCATCCCAACACAGTATTACAGGAAATCTTTGTTTTTCTGCTAATTTCTTTCAGATTGACCGCCTATATTTCAATTCAAATACACCAGTATTGTTACATGCAAACTGAACATCATTCCATGAAGTGGGTTGTTTCGTTTTATCCTATAATTCCGAGGGCCTCAGTGGCTGAATGTACTGTTGGTCACGTGTCACTACTGAGTTTGCTACAAAACGTATTGCCATGCATTTCCAGTTTTCCTGCCTCGTTATCACCTGGTATCCTGGCTTTCTTTGCCAACAAAGATTGGTCCTGATATCGTTGCGAAATTCTTGAAAATGGGGTTAAACAAGCTTAAAAAAACCCTGATCTTTGGTAGGAAAACTGGCAATCCTTGTCAATTAACGTTAGAGTCGAGAACACCCTGCCCGCAGTTAGACTAGAACCCGCAATCTCAGTGTTGACAGTGTTAATAGGCACGAGATCTACAGTGGATGACTTACTATCGTAACAACTCGGCTAACGAGACACCAGTATTAAACTGAAGATATGTCGTTAGTTATTTAGCTAACAATGTGTATTAAGGCTATGGGGCATGTTACATCCAATTTATGTCGATGTTTCTAAATGAAATAACACACCATAATCCTATTTAGATTTATTCTTGCAACTCTTTAAAGAAAAAGTCAAACTTTGTTTTGTTTGAAGAACATAAATAAACAATTTTTTATCGGTTTCCTTCTTTGTTATATCCACTGATATTACTAGTCTCTCTATCTCGTCATATCTGATTGTTATAATATTTTATGTTGTTATTAAAAGTAAAATTTATTTAGCCACGTTAAAAATAAGTAGATCGATGCAACGGGGTTCTAATATATCAGTTAGTAGTTCATATAAGTAGTGTTGTTGATTTTCTCTGTCTCTCTCTGTCTCTCTCTCTCTCTCTCTCTCTCTCTCTCTCTCTCTCTCTCTCTCTCTCTCTCTCTCTCTCTCTCTCTCTCTCTCTCTGATACGACCCTCTCTTATATGTCCAGAAAGACGTTTTCTCTCTCTCATCGAATTAATCCAGTATCAGGTCAGACGCCCGATTTGTGCGATCAAGACGTATTAGTAGAGCCCCTTCCCCCCCCCCTCAAAAAAAAAAAACAAAAAAAAAAACAAAAAACAAAAAACAAAGGGTTAGGGTTAAAAAAACACATCGAAAGTCAAATTGTTTGTATTCGCGAAACTGCAGTTACTCATTTGCGCAATGGGCCTACCACATCCTAATGTGCAGGAAACAATTGAATATGTGGAAACCTTATGCATAGCAAACCAAAGCAAAGAAATCAATCGTGGGTCTTATTGTTGTTGTGGTTCAAAAATGGAGCCGTTCTTATGATTTAAAATTTTTTTCACCTTCCCGCTAGATACCTAATTCAATCACTCGAGTTAAATCTGTCTACATTTTGACACTGGTGATCATATTTTAGAAGAGACTTTGTTTTGAATGCCCTTTGACGTCAATGTTTGCTAGCGACCGACGTCGGTTAGGATATACAATGTGACGTCACTTCCAGAGAGTGCACGTGGCTTTTTAATCCCTGGAAATTAAAGCATCTTTAATCACTTGGTCGGGTGTTATAGAAAGTTGACAAAATGGGAGACAATAATATCTACGTTTTTAATCGACATTTGCGGAAACACGTAACTTGGTCATACATGGCGATTGCAGAAAAAAGATCTACGTGATAAAACCATAAAAAATCCCTCTGTGGTAGAACCGCCATTTTTCGTTATAGCACTTGGTAATCTCAGATATATTCATTAAAAGTCATTGTGATGGATGGAAAGATGTCACAGACACAAATCAGATAGAATATATGTCTTAAACCAGAGTATCTCATGGGATCCTGCAGTTATTTTAACCATAATTATTGTAGACAGTCGGCAGGCACAGGACATCAGGGACAAAATACCAAACACAATTTGAGGAAAAAAAACCTACTTTTATTGAAAGAAAACTAAAAACAAATTGAATACCAGAGGATATATATATCAGAAAGCCGTAATTAAGCTAGGAAGGTTAGTCGGACAGGATATATATATATATACAAACTACAGGACTATACGCAGCGTCACTCGTCAGGTGTAACTATAGCGATCGTCTTTTGTAATAAATATACTTTCCGCATAACCACAAAACAATTTCGATTTGTAAAGTGAATTTTGATTCGGTAAAGTGTGTATAATCCACACCGCATGTTATCTTACAATTTCTTATAATTTCGATTTACTGACAGCTATTTGTTTGTATGTTTTCAAAATTTGAAATTTTCCGGAGAAAACATGGCAGTAACATTGACAATGATTGATAGCGACCTGTAATTGTCTGTGTAAAGATTTACAAACATTATTGATCGGCGGTCTGAGGTCGCCATTATCCCGATTTCTGTCATGATCTGTACGTTCGCCAACAATTATGACTAGTACTTACTTTGCGTGTTGCGCATATATGGCGTTTAAAAGCAAAGAAAAATCATGAGGACAGGTTCATGGTCTCGATGCTTAGCTAAACATTTGTTAAATTTCTAACGAAATTATGGTTGAAATTATTAACGGTTTGTTTAGCCAACATTACTGCAATTCTAACGTGTTAAATTTAAATGATTCGCTATCGACATTTTAACGCCTGTGCTCAATTTGAAATTTCTCGACGTAATGGAACTATTTTAAGTTTTAACGGCGTAAGAATACGTCATGTTAAGTTCGGTCGTATAGCTAGCATTGCTCCAATTGATAGGGCACATTTCAGCTTACGACGCAAATCAAATTATTTTAGAATGACTGGCTGGCGACATTTGCTTCATGGGTCAAATTTGAATGATTCGCATGGAACATTTTCACGCCTAATTCTCTAGAGGTAGTTTAAATCCTTGGTTAACTCTGAATGACTCGCTTGCGTCATTTTAATGACTATCTTAGGCGAAAACTTTAAGTGACAAAAAATGAAAAAAGCCCTGTACATACCAAATTAATCTAAGCTGGTATAATCACAGCAAAAAATTGTGTCCAACAAAAGCTATGTTTGTGTTTCGGCAACACTATGTACCGTATCCCCATGAAACTTTTTATTAATTAGACAGAGTAGCAACTATATAATTCCACTACAATTTGTTAAAATGTTTTGTAAATCTTGTATAAATAGTTTTTTATCCTGAAATCACAATTTTATTAGACAAAGACCTGTAATTTTTGTACATGTACATTTTTGCCACGCCCTGAATATGAATTATGATTGGTCAACATATGTAACGACATGACGTCACAATAAACTGAAAATAAAGTAACCATTCAGAACATTTTGATTGTAAAGTTAGTCTTGGGGGCTATTTTATTATGTCAGAACATTTTGATTGTAACGTTAGTCTTGGGGACTATTTTATTATGTCAGAACATTTTGATTGTAACGTTAGTCTCTGGGACTATTTTATTATGTAAGAACATTTTGATTGTAACGTTAGTCTTGGGGACTATTTTATTATGAAAAAACATTTTGGTGCACTTTTCAATTGCGGATAAAAACAACACAAATGGGTTGTCGAAAATGTAATTATATCTTTTGTATTTCGGCGCGGGACAGAGAAAATGTCCGACACAGACTGGACAGTCTCTAAGGGTCGTACCATAGACTGGAAGTCTCTAATGGTCGCACAACACAGACTGGACAGTCTTATATGGTCGTACAAAGAGTGGACAGTCTCTAGTGGTCGTACAAATGCAAGCTTTATTGTTCTCCAATAGACTACTGCAAAGTTATATAAAATTTATATTAGTTATCGTCTTGCAGTGTTTGTGCATTTGTCTTATAGTATACTCAACACGTGACGTTCAAGAAATGTGGACAATATAGTATTTAGCAGGATATTTTTGCACCTTGACAAGTTAAAGCATTACATTTTTTATTTTATCCAGTTCTCAGTTAACAAACTAAGAAGATATGGACATGGATAAACATTTCAAACGGTAAACTCTCATAAAACTGCAGAAGGACACGAAAATAGTCGCAGCAGCATTTGCTCACAAAAAATGCCTTTCTCTTGTACGGTATCGCCTCTGTTTTCAATAAGGAAATAATGATATATTTATATATTTTTCATAGTTGTCGATGTTGTCATTTTAAAAAAAAAGTAAGAGGTAATGATTTAATGCATTTTAATACAGTTTTTTTAAACAAATTAAATATTCTTATTATTAAGACAATATTTTTAAAAGTTGCTTTACCTACGATGTTTAATTTCACTTTTTTTGTTTATTAATTTATTGTTCGAGAGCATTTAACCATGAAATTATCCAATAATTGATACATCAATCAGAGTTTAATCTTCATCTTATGTTTCCCGTGGCATAGAGATTCTCCTTTTATTTTGATCATAATGAAACAGCATCTCATTGAAAATTAAAGGTAGTTTTTTACTTTAATCTTTAATTAACTAAAAGCATTTTCCCGCCTATTACTCTATCTCTCTGTGCACTCTTTGATGGTATTTACGAGGAAATAACGTCTAACAGCAATCACTTAATGTATCTTTATGTGCTCTGTTTAAAGAACGATATTTTAAACGCAGCAGAGATTAATGTTTGTAAATGAACGTCTTTTTTTAAAGATAGATTTATACTGTCCGTGATTTAGGCTTCATTTTTGTCAATGTTGTAAAGAAGTTTCGCAATGACCACGACAGTAGGGCCGATTGATATTATTGCTCATTTCTAAATGAATACGTCAAATTAGTATTACATCTGTACGATAGAAAAATGCCTCTTCAGACGTGGCCAAGAAGGTTACAATTATATCCTAAGGAATAATGGCTTCTATTAGGAGGGATAGAAAATGAGATTCTTACTGTAAATTAAATAATGAGTTGCATTGATTAACATTATGATTAAATTTACAGTTTCCACAATGAAATAAAATAAAAAAAGAACTGTGGTCAGTTGATATAATAGTACAATAATTGTACTCCCAGTAAATTAAATATTAAGAGATATTAGGAAGAGGAACTGTTAAATAATTCAGTACCAATACACACGCTGATAATAGAAACAGTGGTAAAAGGCTCACACCAGAAAGCGCTTCTAATGAATGATTATCTCTTGATTGTGACAGAATTCTAAGTCCGGTGACTTTATGGGGGGAATGGGCCTCTTGTTCAGTTCAGTGACTTTGTGGAGGGAATGGACCTATTGTTCAGCCCAGATACTTTATGGAGGGATTGAGCCTCTCGTTCAGTCTAGATTCTTTATGTAGGGAATGGGCCTCTTGTTGAGTCCAGTGACTTTATGGTATGGAATGGGCCTCTTGTCGCTAACCAGAAACTTTATGGAGGGAATGGGCCTCTTTCTTAGTCCAGAGACTTTATGGAGGGAGTGGACCTCTTGCTCAGTCCAGAGACTTTATGTATGGAATGGGCCTCTTGTTCAGTCCAGTGACTTTATGGAGGGAATGGGCCTCTTGTTCAGTCCAGAGCTTTACTTTATGGAGGGAATGGGCCTCTTATTCAGTCCAGAGACTTTATGGAGGGAATGGGCCTCTTTCTCAGTCCGTAGACTTTAAGGTGGGAATGGACCTCTTGTTCAGTTCAGAAACTGTATGGAGGGAATGGGCCTCTTGTTCAGTCCAGTGACTTTATGGAGGGAATGGGCCTCTTGTCGCTAACCTGAAACTTTATAGAGGGAACGGACCTCTTGTTCAGTCCAGAGACTTTATTGAGGGAATGGGCCTCTTGTCGCTAACCAGAAATTTTATGCAGGGAATGGGCCTCTTTCTTAGTCCAGAGACTTTATGGAGGGAATGGGCCTCTTTCTCAGTCCAGTGACTTTATCAATGGAATGGGCCTCTTTCTCAGTCCACTGACTTTATGAAGGGAATTGGCTGCTTTCTCAGTCCAGAGACTTTATGGAGGGCATGGGCCTCTTTCTAAGTCCAGAGACTTGATGGAGGGAATGGGACTCTTGTCGCTAATAGTCTACATTAGTTTAATCAATTCAGAATGTTTAAAGAATCGCCCTAGAGTCTTAAAGGTTTCTAGTTTGCAGAATTATATGATTTTGATATATAAATTACTGTAGTTGGTATACGTACTTTAATCACACGTGTGTTTGTAGTTTTGTCTTAATTGTTCAGGCTAAAGCTTGAAGATAAAGTACTCGTTTCACACCTTATACTTTTAATTTTATTCTTTATAATTGTTATAAAATGAGAAAACATTTTAAATATCTAAATTAAAAGTATATGTTTATACCCGGTGATTGACAATACTTAATTTTCTTGGAAGCAGCCTGGAATAGCTAATTCTAGTCAATACGAGGGACATTCTAGTCAGGAATACTAATCCGACACTACCACTGTGAAAACAACCTGATTATCGATTGTCTCTGTCATTGGATAAAGTCTCTAATCGCTCTTATAAACAAATTCCATACAAAAATATATTCAGTACTAATTGGAAATTTCGCATAAAAAGTAAGATTCCTTTTTATTCATTCCAGACGTGCGAAGTATATATTGACTATTTATGTTATAAGTTTGGATTAATGTTTTAGAGAAGTACCGCAGTGACGTAAGTAAAACTTTTTATTCAGGAGAACGAACCCAATATTTTATACTTTTTTAATATGATCTATTTTATAGTTTAATTTCATGGCGATATATTACATTAATAGATCGTATTGCAGAATATGTAACATTAAATAATACTTGACGACTTATTTGTTGAATTGTAAAATCGGAAAATATATATTTAAATGAAATGAAATAAATAGAAACACAGTTCACATATTCAACGCTTACAGAATAAAATATTTCTTTAATGACACTGATCTTAAAAGCTAAAAATAATGTGCTGGCATGGTAGGTTTCTCTGTAACTCTGGTTTTAAATAGTTATACACATAAGGAACAGGTCAACATTAAAGGTGTAGGGAAGGGAGACCAGTGCCATTCAACTTATCATGTTTAAAAAAGACTATATCCTATCTCCTTAAATATAAAAAAGTTGCTGTCAAATGTGTTATTAAAAAGTGTGTCTTACACTTTCTAGTGAATAATTATAGGGTTACAATTCAGTTTGGATGTTTGTTAAACAAATTGTTTTATTGCAGTATGTTGCTTTTGAATCAAAACTCAGAAAAAGTATTTGTTCTTTTTGTTTTCATTGATTAGATTGTTATGAAAAAAATGTCTTGTCATAACAGTGCTGAAAAACACTAGTCACATATATATACAATATTCGTACAGTGTCAGAAAATATAAAATTTATTTGTACGAGCCTTAGAAACGGATAGAAATGCGAGGCTCTGCCGAGCATTTCTCGCCTGTTTCGCGGCGAGTACAAATAAACTTTATATTTTCTGACACTGTACGAATATTGTTTTTATCCTGCAACCCTAAAAAACATTTTATAATACTGAAAAACGTTCACTTTTAGCCGATTACTCAGTTAAATTTTCGGCGCATATTCTAGTGATACTGACGTCACAAACGTCGTAAACCAGAACAGAATACTAAATGTCGTAAGAAGTGAGGTCAAGGGTACCAGGAGAATAAAGCAAAAATTTATTCGGCTACCTTTATTGGACAGTAAAAGTAATGATTGCAGGATAAATATATATATAGCAGGATTAAAATAACATATGTCTTCTAGCATTTTGCACTGGTCCCAACCCCACAATAAATATTGACCGGTTACTAACAAATGGACGAGTTATAGTCAGCTACCAAATTGATTGGTCTAGAGTAAAGAGCAATTAACTGTTATTTTAATAAATATGGAGGAACCAGATTGCCTCTATTTGAGCTTGAATTTCTTCATGTATATTTGGTTGAACTGAAAGGCTGGTCGTTAATATCTAATGACTCATTTTTTATGTCTGGGTTCCGATGAATAATTGTTTGTATCTTTTTAATTGTCATATTCTACATTAGAATGTCCTTCACAATAAAATGATGGACGAACAATAGAAGTTATTAGGAAAAAAACACGCATATTTCAAAACCCTATCAAGATTTGAAAACGTGAAAAGAAATACGAATAATAAGGAGCATTTTTTTTTTACAAAAATATACAAAAGATGTATATATGTATATAATTCGTAACATTCTATGCATTAAGTATGTACTAGTTGACATCAAAGAGCACAATGCAGTGTTAAAGATGGTGATTTAGTCTTTTTACACCAGACCTGACAGCTGTTTCCTCTAGAATGTTAGGAAATAAGGCACAAATAAATGATATATCTGACAGGGAACACGGTTCTTCACTTAGTTAGTTAACTTTATATTACTGCTGTCTATCTATAGTGTCAAACAGTGATAAACGCGTCCTTTTTACTTATTTTCCATAAATAAATGAAAATATTTGACGTAATAGTGACGTTTGTGAACGTCGGCCGCCTGCCAGTCAATCATTTTGGTGTATTAACTGTATAAATAGAAGTCAACTCTTAATGTCATGGGCTGGTTAATACACTTCCGGGGAGGTCAATTCTGAGACATTGAGTTAACTATTTTATGTCTTTATCTCCGGGACCATATAATTTTCCCCTTATTCGCCATCTGTGGGTGTCCCAATGAGCAATTTGTACATGGTACCCTAATGATAAATATTACACTTTTTGGCGGGAAATTTGTGTCTATAAAATAGTATTACATCGGCTATCTACTGTTTATCAAGTATTTGAAAAGTCAAATCCATTGTTGCTCCTAGAGTCCATTTCTTGCATATGGAAGTTAAAGTGCCAGAAAACGTAAAAAATTCAGGAGTTCGCTTTATTTTATCCGAGCTTCGTGGGGCTAGAATCGACACCGGTACCCACAGTCGTAAAACCACTTTTTACAAGGTAGAAAGCTAAAGTGGATAATATTCATATTTATTATATGGCTAACATTTATCTTAATTTTGATTGGCCCAGGGTATCATGAAAAGTATTATGCAGACAGTGTGTTAACCTCAAAGTAGATAAAAAAATAAACCGATATAAAAGTTTTGACTTTTGAGTAGCTAAAAATAGAATATTTATCACTTTTCAGTAGTTAAAATTGAATTCAATAATGGGAAACAAGCATTAATTTGATTGATTGAATTTAAAACATCAGCCAATCAAAATCATTCTTTTAAAACATTCTATTTGTTGACATTGGTTCAAAATGGCTGACGAGCAGTAGACAAGTTTTGCAACTGTCATTGAACAGGAACTGTTTTTGCCAATTAATTGCTCTAATATTACAATAAATTTTATTTGGATAATGTGAATATTTCAATTTAAAATGTGATAGCTTACTGTTGTTATTGTTGAAATAAATTTTTATTATCCTTTTTTATTAAAGACTTCTAGTGTAAGAAAAATTAGTCATATAATAAAACATTCATCGACTTTTATATAGGTTAATACCTGGTTTTATCAACCCTCAATTATAATATCCACACTCGCCGTTGGCTCGGTGGATATAATTTTTTCAGGGTTGATAAAACCCGATATTAACCTATATCAAAGTCAATAAATAATATTCCTTTTTTGGGCTACATTTGTAGCCACGTCCCTGATATATATCTATATATATCTGCGGTTATATCAGCATGGCCGTAGCATACATTGAGGCAAGTGAGACAGTTTCCTCACTAAAAATTTGACCAAGTGTGGTTTTGATATACGGGAAAATTTTGTTAAGTAATATGATGGTCTTAGTAAATAGTACATTTTTTCAAATGTGCTTTACTTCTGTCACAGCTGGTTTTTTATCTTAGTGAGATATTCTTTTGATGTATGCTTTTTAAACGTCTAATTTATTATTTAAAATTTTGTTTTCGTGGGCATTATTGAACAAGATTTCGTAAAAACACTTTTTGATACAAAAAAGTACATTTTCGAGACAGTCGAAATATCCCTCCGGAATTCCTAGATAGCAGGATTTTGCACCATGAACCCAAGAGCTTCTGGGAGCCTTGAGCGGCCCCCAAGACTACCTTCCCATTAGGATTTTTCCTCACTAAAAAATTGAAATTTAATTTCTCAAAGCTGTAAAATGTGAAATGAAGGATTGTGCTGTTAGAATGGTGTAACATATGGCTACACAATGACTTTATTTATTAACAACGAAATGTAATAATACAAGTCATGCACAACTCTCGCGTGAAATTTACTTTTGAAAGAGTTTTTATATTTGTCGCTTTGGGGGCGGTGAAAGGAGGTTGTACATGTTGTTTAAATGTCACAAATTATCTTTGATTTTAAAGGGATTTAGATAGTAAGTCAGCCACTTTTGTTTAGATGGGGATCTTCCATTACTTACAAAAGATCGTCTAAAAACACAAAAAAACAAAACAAACACAAACAAACAAAACAAACACAAACAAACAAACAAACAAACAAACAAACACAAAGACCAAAAACAAAACAAAAGACCAAACGCAGTTAGCAGTTTTCGTAAACAACCACATTACATGCACAGTCACTTTCAGTACAGTCACTTATTATGTGTTATAATTGGTCTATAGTCTGTTTCACCTATTCACGGACATGTTATAACTAGTATCTATTTTATTGTCCGTTTTACCTAGTCACTGACATGTTATAATAAGTCTAGTCTATAGTCCTTTTCACCTAGTCACTGACATGTTATAGTAGGTCTAGTCTATAGTCCGTTTCATTTATTGACCTACACCAATTGTATTCCAGGAATCCATCTTTATTTATTGGTGCATGCGCGGCCTATTTACAAAATATCAAATGTGAATGTGGATTATAAAAAGAAATAACATTTCGTAAATAAACAAGTGTAGTTGTTTAAGTTCATTTGTAGTATTGTTACAAGTGTAGTGGTTATAGTAGTCTATAGTCTATATTTTATTTCACCTATTCACTGACATGTTATAGTTATTCAAAATAGGCTTTTTAATGTATTTAAAACTTATAATAATTTTTATGCTCCATTTATGTTTCAAAAGAAGCGTTTTTAGTATTTAATCACTTCGACATAGGAGATCATTAATTTCACAACTGTCGCACTTGATACCTGACGCAAGAATGACGTCACTATCAGCTATTTATATCCGAATCGAAGATGACCCATTAATATTTTGTACATGTCAAGTATACTGATAAACCGTATTTTTTCTAAGTGAACGCAGAACTAATTGACATTAAAAAAGAAGTTTTTGAAGAGATACCATTTCAATATCTAAAATGTTATTAACCAAAATATCAAAGTGTTTTTCAGTTGCTTTTATCAAATATACAAAGACGATAGATCCACTTATGTCAGATTACAAAAATAAACTATAACAACATATTTAAGGTTTGAGACGTTCTAATGTGGTATACCCTGTTTTTATATTTGAGACGTTCTAATGTGGTATAAGCTGTGTTTATATTTGAGACGTTCTCATGTGGTATAAGTAGTATTTATATTTCAGACGTTCTCATGTGGTATAAGCAGTGTTTATATTTGAGACGTTCTCATGTGGTATAAGCAGTGTTTATATTTGAGAAGTTCTCATGTGGTATATGCTGTGTTTATATTTGGGAAGTTCTCATCTGGTATAAGTAGTATTTATATTTCAGACGTTCTCATGTGGTATAAGCAGTGTTTATTTATGAGAAGTCCTCATGTGGTATAAGCAGTGTTTATATTTGAGACATTCTCATGTGATATAAGTAGTGTTTATATTTCAGACGTTCTCATGTGGTATATGCTGTGTTTATATTTTAGACATTCTCATGTGGTATAAGCAGTGTTTATATTTGAGACGTTCTCATGTGGTATAAGCTGTGTTTATATTTTAGACATTCTCATGTGGTATAAGCAGTGTTTATATTTGAGACGTTCTCATGTGGTATATGCTGTGTTTATATTTGAGACGTTCTCATGTGGCATCAGCAGTGTTTATTTTTGAGACGTTCTAATGTGGTATAAGCTGTGTTTATATTTATTTGGAAAAATGATCTCTATGCCAGAACTCTTGGAAAGATATTAAAAGTAAAGGAGCAATTCAAAATCCCGATCAGACACATGCTTAACAAACAGAAGTCAGAAACAAGCTAAATGTGAGACACTCAAAATTTATAATATCATTGGTGACATAATAAGGATATAGTTGTTTTTTCACAATTGTTATTATATATCACAATATGGGAAATACAATCGTTTTTTTTAAATTTGTGGGTTTCAAGATCAACAATATAAACAAACATTGTTTTAAGCTGTATTATTTACCTTAGGCCTATCCAACACACATCAAGTAATCTTATTGATCACTCCCGTTTTGTTTGTTTGTTTCTGACATTTGTTTTACATGTAAAGCATAATAATATACATCATGGGAATTGTGCCTTGTTTTTATAACAGGTAAAGTTTAAATCACAGTAATTAATCTCTATATTTAAAATTACTTAGCGTAAACTCTATCGATAAGTCATTAAAACTGCTATGATTTAAAAATCGACCATAGTTTAAACATATTTTATTTGCTCAAATTTGCAAAAAGGATAAGACACAAGTTACACAAACTTATGAAGTCTTCTCCAACAATATGTTGCAAAAGAACATTTATGGAGCATGCATACAATTAAATACAATATATATATATATATATATATTATATGTGTAAGATAAGATCTGTGCAATACATGAGATAAATGGAATGTACCAGAAAAAAATTAGCAAAGATAAACGAATAATTAAAGAATAAGGTGGGGGAGGGGGGGTGATGAATTGTGTGCTTCAAGAACCCTGTGTACAAGTTAGTAACCAATGTGGAATCTTTCTGACCCTTTGATATAACTCAAATACATGTTTAAAAACTTGTTTGTTCTGCTCGGTGGACAATAACGGGTTACCACATGTTAAAAGTTCTAGATTTATTGGACAATAATTGGGCAGCCAGGAAAGGTTCTCAAATAATCTGTCTCTAATGATGGTATATTTAGAACACGCAAAGAAATAATGATACGAATCTTCACGGTTAGATCCACAGCGACATGATGGATCAGAAATAATATTAACTCTGTAAAGATCATAGTTTAAAAATGAAGCTAAGCATCTTAGCTGGGTTAGGACAATATTAAATTTACGCTGTCCATATTCATAATGCTTCGGAACTTTTATCCATGGGTTCATGTTTTTAAGTTCGGATTTGAATTTAAATATAGAATCGACATTACGGATGTAAAGCATAATAATATACATCATGGGAATTGTGCCTTGTTTTTATAACAGGTAAAGTTTAAATCACAGTAATTAATCTCTATATTTAAAATTACTTAGCGTAAGCTCTATCGATAAGTCGTTAAAACTGCTATGATTTAAAAATCGACCAGATGTGCTTCGTTTTATCAACCCTTTTCCTAACCACAAAATACCGATGACACAAGTAATGAAGATGTTTATCAAACGTTTGATTGACGTATAAAAGCGTTTACCGAAGCACATTTTTAATGAAGCGCGGTGCTACATGATGACAAGGTAGGAAACGCCTACTTTTCATGGCTGCAAGTTTCATCGAAAAATGCAAAGAATGATTCTACGTCATCTGTAACGATAGAAATCTATGATATTGATGAAAGACATACGTAATGTAGATATACTGTCATAATACACATGTTTGAAGTCATTACACAGTTAATGGGATACTTCTTTATAGGCTAAATACAACGTTATATCGTTAATAAAGATAGACCTGAACCGATTAATATGTGGGCTTTAAAGAATATCGACCTGTCCATGGATCTTCCTCAGGGTTTTATTTATTTGTTATTAATCATATGAATTATTAATTAAGGGATCATGAAAGATGGCGGTCTCTGGTTACTCGTTTGATGTCCCAGTTGATTTTCATTATAAATTTGTTCGTTGTGCTGTCTATGTTTTTACCTTTTGGGCACAAATGATGTAAATAATATCTATTACTTCTTTAACTTGATGGATTCATTCGCTTGATTTTCATTCAGTTATTGTGACAACGCATCAAACGATTACAATTGTTTAAGCTTATTATAAATAATGTCTGTGTTATCAGACATTACGGCCTATAACTGAGTTATAATTGAGTTGGGTATGATTTAGCAGATTGACATAAGTTAGACATTGGGTATGATTTAGCAGATTGCCATAAGTTAGACATTGGATATGGTGTAGCAGATTGCCATAAGTTAGACATTGGATATGGTGTAGCAGATTGCCATAAGTTAGACATTGGATATGGTTTAGCAGATTGCCATAAGTTAGACATTGGGTATGATTTAGCAGATTGCCATAAGTTAGACATTGGATATGGTGTAGCAGATTGCCATAAGTTAGACATTGGGTATGATTTAGCATATTGCCATAAGTTAGACATTGGATATGGTGTAGCAGATTGCCATAAGTTAGACATTGGGTATGATTTAGCAGATTGCCATAAGTTAGACATTGGATATGGTATAGCAGATTGCCATAAGTTAGACATTGGATATGGAATAGCAGATTGCCATAAGTTAGACATTGGGTATGATTTAGCAGATTGCCATAAGTTAGACATTGGATATGGTATAGCAGATTGCCATAAGTTAGACATTGGATATGGAATAGCAGATTGCCATAAGTTAGACATTGGATATGGTATAGCAGATTGCCATAAGTTAGACATTGGATATGATATAGCAGATTGCCATAAGTTAGACATTTGCTATGGTATAGCAAATTTCCATAAGTTAGACATTTGCTATGGTATAGCAGATTGCCATAAGTTAGACATTTGCTATGGTATAGCAAATTTCCATAAGTTAGACATTTGCTATGGTGTAGCAGATTGCCATAAGTTAGACATTTGCTAAGGTGTAGCAGATTGCCATAAGTTAGACATTTACTATCGTGTAGCAGATTGCCATAAGTAAGACATTTGCTATGGTATAGCAGATTGCCATAAGTTAGACATTTGCTATGGTGTAGCAGATTGCCATAAGTTAGATATTTGATATGGTATAGCAGATTGCCATAAGTTAGACATTTGCTATGGTGTAGCAGATTGCCATAAGTTAGATATTTGCTATGGTGTAGCAGATTGCCATAAGTTAGACATTGGATATGGTATAGCAGATTGCCATAAGTTAGACATTGGATATGGTATAGCAGATTGCCATAAGTTAGATATTTGCTATGGTGTAGCAGATTGCCATAAGTTAGACATTGGATATGGTATAGCAGATTGCCATAAGTTAGACATTGACTATGGTATAGCAGATGCCATAAGTTAGACATTGGATATGGTATAGCAGATTGCCATAAGTTAGACATTGGATATGGTATAGCAGATTGCCATAAGTTAGACATTGGATATGGTATAGCAGATTGCCATAAGTTAGACATTTACTATGGTGTAGCAGATTGCCATAAGTTAGACATTTGCTATGGTGTAGCAGATTGCCATAAGTTAGACATTTGCTATGGTGTAGCAGATTGCCATAAGTTAGACATTGGATATGGTGTAGCAGATTGCCATAAGTTAGACATTGACTATGGTATAGCAGATTGCTATAAGTTAGACATTGGATATGGTATAGCAGATTGCCATAAGTTAGACATTTGCTATGGTAAAGCAGATTGCCATAAGTTAGAAATTTGCTATGGTATAGCAGATTGCCATAAGTTAGACTATGACTATGGTATAGCAGATTGCCATAAGTTAGAAATTGGATATGGTATAGCAGATTGCCATGAATTAGACATTGGATATGGTATAGCAGATTGCCATAAGTTAATTTGCTATGGTATAGCAGATTGCCATAAGTTAATTTGCTATGGTATAGCAGATTGCCATAAGTTAGACATTGGATATGGTATAGCAGATTGCCATAAGTTAGATATTTGCTATGGTATAGCAGATGCCATAAGTTAGATATTTGCTATGGTGTAGCAGATTGTCATAAGTTAGACATTTGCTATGGTGTAGCAGATTGTCATAAGTTAGACATTTGCTATGGTATAGCAGATTGCCATAAGTTAGACATTGGATATGGTATAGCAGATTGCCATAAGTTAGACATTGGGTATGATTTAGCAGATTGCCATAAGTTAGACATTTGCTATGGTATAGCAGATTGTCATAAGTTAGACATTTGCTATGGTGTAGCAGATTGCCATAAGTTAGACATTTGCTATGGTGTAGCAGATTGCCATAAGTTAGACATTGGATATGGTGTAGCAGATTGCCATAAGTTAGACATTGACTATGGTATAGCAGATTGCTATAAGTTAGACATTGGATATGGTATAGCAGATTGCCATAAGTTAGACATTTGCTATGGTAAAGCAGATTGCCATAAGTTAGAAATTTGCTATGGTGTAGCAGATTGCCATAAGTTAGACTATGACTATGGTATAGCAGATTGCCATAAGTTAGAAATTGGATATGGTATAGCAGATTGCCATGAATTAGACATTGGATATGGTATAGCAGATTGCCATAAGTTAGACTATGACTATGGTATAGCAGATTGCCATAAGTTAGACATTGGATATGGTGTAGCAGATTGCCATAAGTTAATTTGCTATGGTATAGCAGATTGCCATAAGTTAATTTGCTATGGTATAGCAGATTGCCATAAGTTAGACATTGGATATGGTATAGCAGATTGCCATAAGTTAGACATTGGATATGGTATAGCAGATTGCCATAAGTTAGATATTTGCTATGGTATAGCAGATGCCATAAGTTAGATATTTGCTATGGTGTAGCAGATTGCCATAAGTTAGACATTTGCTATGGTGTAGCAGATTGCCATAAGTTAGATATTTGCTATGGTGTAGCAGATTGCCATAAGTTAGACATTGGATATGGTATAGCAGATTGCCATAAGTTAGACATTGGATATGGTATAGCAGATTGCCATAAGTTAGATATTTGCTATGGTGTAGCAGATTGCCATAAGTTAGACATTGGATATGGTATAGCAGATTGCCATAAGTTAGACATTGACTATGGTATAGCAGATGCCATAAGTTAGACATTGGATATGGTATAGCAGATTGCCATAAGTTAGACATTGGATATGGTATAGCAGATTGCCATAAGTTAGACATTGGATATGGTATAGCAGATTGCCATAAGTTAGACATTTACTATGGTGTAGCAGATTGCCATAAGTTAGACATTTGCTATGGTGTAGCAGATTGCCATAAGTTAGACATTTGCTATGGTGTAGCAGATTGCCATAAGTTAGACATTGGATATGGTGTAGCAGATTGCCATAAGTTAGACATTGACTATGGTATAGCAGATTGCTATAAGTTAGACATTGGATATGGTATAGCAGATTGCCATAAGTTAGACATTTGCTATGGTAAAGCAGATTGCCATAAGTTAGAAATTTGCTATGGTATAGCAGATTGCCATAAGTTAGACTATGACTATGGTATAGCAGATTGCCATAAGTTAGAAATTGGATATGGTATAGCAGATTGCCATGAATTAGACATTGGATATGGTATAGCAGATTGCCATAAGTTAATTTGCTATGGTATAGCAGATTGCCATAAGTTAATTTGCTATGGTATAGCAGATTGCCATAAGTTAGACATTGGATATGGTATAGCAGATTGCCATAAGTTAGACATTGGATATGGTATAGCAGATTGCCATAAGTTAGATATTTGCTATGGTATAGCAGATGCCATAAGTTAGATATTTGCTATGGTGTAGCAGATTGCCATAAGTTAGACATTTGCTATGGTGTAGCAGATTGCCATAAGTTAGACATTGGATATGGTATAGCAGATTGCCATAAGTTAGACATTTGCTATGGTGTAGCAGATTGCCATAAGTTAGACATTGGATATGGAATAGCAGATTGCCATAAGTTAGACATTGGATATGGTATAGCAGATTGCCATAAGTTAGACATTGGATATGATATAGCAGATTGCCATAAGTTAGACATTTGCTATGGTATAGCAGATTTCCATAAGTTAGACATTTGCTATGGTGTAGCAGATTTCCATAAGTTAGACATTTGCTATGGTGTAGCAGATTGCCATAAGTTAGACATTTGCTAAGGTGTAGCAGATTGCCATAAGTTAGACATTTACTATCGTGTAGCAGATTGCCATAAGTAAGACATTTGCTATGGTATAGCAGATTGCCATAAGTTAGACATTTGCTATGGTGTAGCAGATTGCCATAAGTTAGATATTTGATATGGTATAGCAGATTGCCATAAGTTAGACATTTGCTATGGTGTAGCAGATTGCCATAAGTTAGATATTTGCTATGGTGTAGCAGATTGCCATAAGTTAGACATTGGATATGGTATAGCAGATTGCCATAAGTTAGACATTGGATATGGTATAGCAGATTGCCATAAGTTAGATATTTGCTATGGTGTAGCAGATTGCCATAAGTTAGACATTGGATATGGTATAGCAGATTGCCATAAGTTAGACATTGGATATGGTATAGCAGATTGTCATAAGTTAGACATTGGATATGGTATAGCAGATTGCCATAAGTTAGACATTGGATATGGTATAGCAGATTGCCATAAGTTAGATATTGGATATGGTTTAGCAGATTGCCATAAGTTAGACATTGGATATGGTATAGCAGATTGCCATAAGTTAGACATTGGATATGGTATAGCAGATGCCTTAAGTTAGACATTGGATATGGTATAGCAGATTGCCATAAGTTAGACATTGACTATGGTATAGCAGATTGCCATAAGTTAGACATTGGATATGGTATAGCAGATTGCCATAAGTTAGACATTTGCTATGGTGTAGCAGATTGTCATAAGTTAGACATTGACTATGGTATAGCAGATTGCCATAAGTTAGACATTGGATATGGTATAGCAGATTGCCATAAGTTAGACATTTGCTATGGTGTAGCAGATTGTCATAAGTTAGACATTGACTATGGTATAGCAGATTGCCATAAGTTAGACATTGGATATGGTATAGCAGATTGCCATAAGTTAGATATTGGATATGGTTTAGCAGATTGCCATAAGTTAGACATTGGATATGGTATAGCAGATTGCCATAAGTTAGACATTGGATATGGTATAGCAGATTGTCATAAGTTAGACATTGGATATGGTATAGCAGATTGCCATAAGTTAGACATTGGATATGGTATAGCAGATTGCCATAAGTTAGATATTGGATATGGTTTAGCAGATTGCCATAAGTTAGACATTGGATATGGTATAGCAGATTGCCATAAGTTAGACATTGGATATGGTATAGCAGATGCCTTAAGTTAGACATTGGATATGGTATAGCAGATTGCCATAAGTTAGACATTGGATATGGTATAGCAGATTGCCATAAGTTAGACATTGGATATGGTATAGCAGATTGCCATAAGTTAGACATTGGGTATGATTTAGCAGATTGCGTTAAGTTAGACATTTGCTATGGTGTAGCAGATTGCCATAAGTTAGACATTGGATATGGAATAGCAGATTGCCATAAGTTAGACATTGGATATGTTATAGCAGATTGCCATAAGTTAGACATTGGGTATGATTTAGCAGATTGCCATAAGTTAGACATTGGATATGGTATAGCAGATTGCCATAAGTTAGATATTTGCTATGGTATAGCAGATTGCCATAAGTTAGACATTGGGTATGATTTAGCAGATTGCCATAAGTTAGACATTGGATATGGTATAGCAGATTGCCATAAGTTAGACATTGGATATGGTATAGCAGATTGCCATAAGTTAGACATTGGATATGGTATAGCAGATTACCATAAGTTAGACATTTGCTATGGTATAGCAGATTGCCATTAGTTAGACATTGGATATGGTATAGCAGATTGCCATAAGTTAGACATTTGCTATGGTATAGCAGATTGCCATAAGTTAGACATTTGCTATGGTGTAGCAGATTGCCATAAGTTAGACATTTGCTATGGTATAGCAGATTGCCATAAGTTAGACATTTGCTATGGTGTAGCAGATTGCCATAAGTTAGACATTGACTATGGTATAGCAGATTGCCATAAGTTAGACATTGACTATGGTATAGCAGATTGCCATAAGTTAGACATTTGCTATGGTGTAGCAGATTGCCATAAGTTAGACATTGACTATGGTATAGCAGATTGCCATAAGTTAGACATTTGATATGGTATAGCAGATTGCCATTAGTTAGACATTGGATATGGAATAGCAGATTGCCATAAGTTAGACATTGGATATGGAATAGCAGATTGCCATAAGTTAGACATTGGATATGGTATAGCAGATTGTCATAAGTTAGACATTGACTATGGTATAGCAGATTGCCATAAGATAGACATTGGATATGGTATAGCAGATTGCCATAAGTTAGGCATTTGCTATGGTATAGCAGATTGCCATAAGTTAGACATTTGCTATGGTGTAGCAGATTGCCATAAGTTAGACATTGACTATGGTATAGCAGATTGCCATAAGTTAGACATTTGCTATGGTATAGCAGATTGTCATAAGTTAGACATTGACTATGGTATAGCAGATTGCCATAAGTTAGACATTGACTATGGTATAGCAGATTGCCATAAGTTAGACATTTGCTATGGTATAGCAGATTGCCATAAGTTAGACATTGGATATGGTATAGCAGATTGCCATAAGTTAGACATTGGATATGGTATAGCAGATTGCCATAAGTTAGACATTTGCTATGGTGTAGCAGATTGCCATAAGTTAGACATTGGATATGGTATAGCAGATTGCCATAAGTTAGACATTGGATATGGTATAGCAGATTGCCATAAGTTAGACATTGGATATGGTATAGCAGATTGCCATAAGTTAGACATTTGCTATGGTGTAGCAGATTGCCATAAGTTAGACATTGGATATGGTATAGCAGATTGCCATAAGTTAGACATTGGATATGGTATAGCAGATTGTCATAAGTTAGACATTGACTATGGTATAGCAGATTGCCATAAGTTAGACATTGGATATGGAATAGCAGATTGCCATAAGTTAGATATTGGATATGGTATAGCAGATTGTCATAAGTTAGACATTGACTATGGTATAGCAGATTGCCATAAGTTAGACATTGACTATGGTATAGCAGATTGCCATAAGTTAGACATTGGATATGGTATAGCAGATTGCCATAAGTTAGGCATTTGCTATGGTATAGCAGATTGCCATAAGTTAGACATTTGCTATGGTGTAGCAGATTGCCATAAGTTAGACATTGACTATGGTATAGCAGATTGCCATAAGTTAGACATTTGCTATGGTATAGCAGATTGTCATAAGTTAGACATTGACTATGGTATAGCAGATTGCCATAAGTTAGACATTGACTATGGTATAGCAGATTGCCATAAGTTAGACATTTGCTATGGTATAGCAGATTGTCATAAGTTAGACATTTGCTATGGTGTAGCAGATTGCCATAAGTTAGACATTTGCTATGGTGTAGCAGATTGCCATAAGTTAGACATTGACTATGGTATAGCAGATTGCCATAATGTGCAGGCATCAATCATATATTTCATAGTAGAAGATTTTAGTAAACGGAGATGTTATTCAAATTTGTCAACGTTATCCAATCAATCGTCGTTTTAAAACAATGTTGCGTTAAATATAGTAAGCCTTCGATTAAACTTTGAAGTATACAACTTTATTCTCCAGTGTTATGAGAACTTCTTTAAGTCAAAAGCACATTTTACATCTAGTCACACGAAATCGATAACGACATTAAAAATTGTAATGTTTTAATTAAGGCGGTGTAATTGAAGTGGATATAGTGAGCACTTGGTGAACGTTTCACTTTCTGATTTAACGATTTAATACAAAGTTTAAATGAAGAAACCGAAAGCTTGATTATCTAAAGACACTGACTAAGTCTAACGTAAAGGAAGAAAATTTAATAATAAAGTTACAGAACATAGAAACGATAAATCCAATTCACAAGGTAAAATAGGTACTGTAAGGCTAGAGCAGTGTAACTCGAATGGTAGTAAATTGACAGCTAGAGAAAGGTGTGAGCAAATAAACGAACGGTCCGAAAATCCTATTCATTGAACCATTTCGCAATTGAAGGTTACAAACGAGAATGCAAAAAGTAATAGCTCCATGCATACACTTTACTGTAAAGATATGGCAATACAAAGAGCGTAATTAAAATAACAAAAACATGGCACGAAAGCCAGGAGAACACACGTGCAAAAAAGACAAGCATCTACACTAAACCATATCACTAACTAATAAGTAGCACTATCGCTATTTTGCAGTATTTTCCTTTCTTTATGTGCGGTATTATCTTTTCGTCATCTCATCCATAGGCTGTCGCCCTTCGATTAGATATAACCGAGAAAGTACATCTCGTTTAAAAAAGCGTAAATAATCTAACGATCTCCACTGAACACAATAGAAATGATACTATGTACTAGTTACACCTGCCCGTTACACCTGCCCCGTTATTATATCATTATTGGTTGCAAACTAGAGTAAGAAAATAGCAAAGAAAAACCGACCGAACAACATTAGCTAAAAGCCAAGGGACAGTTACAATCCGGATAAAGACAAACACAAAACAAAAACCAAAAACATAAAACACAGAAAGAGATTAACCCAAACCCAATAAAAACCATGGGTGCACTCAGGTAACACGAGAATACCCGTCCCCTTGTGTGTACCAATCAAGCAATTCATGATGGCGCCCATAAATGTACGACCTTAATTTGACTGAGGAATAAACTAGAACAATATGACGTCATCACCAATGCAAATGATCATATGAAACTATATTTCTCTCATAGAGAAAGTCTTTTGAACTTAATTTATTAAACTATCTGTGAGAAACAATCTTCTCTCAAAGAAACCAGTGTGAGAATTGCCGGTTTGGAAATATATTATAAGCTATGGCTTATATACTCCATAACTGCAGGAATATTACTACACAAAAGTCCATTCACGGCATACGATACGTACACCAGAATGTAATAATTCTCGTAAATTCTTTTTCATTAGAATCACTTTCAAGTACCTAATCGTTTCATTTAGCACATACAGTGAGAATTGTTGCTGATAAAAAGGACCACAATTCTGTATAAAATGTGACAAACGTTGGGGGGGGGGGGGGAGGAATTGTTAAAACTGTAGATTTGTTGTCTAAAATACACTGTCGGATTGTCTATAAACCCAAAATGGTACTAGTGACAGCACATTAATGCCACGTTAGCTAGATCAATACCTGCCGTGACTGAAACGTACATATCTTCTCCTTCCACGAGATAAAATTTCATCGTTTTTCTTTTCCCAATAAATCGTAATGGTGTAATGGACAATTAATTAGAACTATGATTACTACTTAAGGCAGTTTATTATCTGGCCAATATACAGTGAAGTTCACAAGAAGGACGCTTTACCACACTCGTATTCCATCGTGATTTATCCTACAAATATGCTTATTATTCCTCAAATATATCGGGTAATGATATACACTCTGCATACATGATCATTTTGTATGTCGGTCAAATGGGAAAGTGGTATAAATATTGTTATTTCGTATCAGTAAAATTATCTTTAATTCAGTTAGATAAAACAAAGTCGGTTGGCTGCTGTAATTCGACATGAGGGCATTAAAACGTCTTGGTTAGGGGCCTCGGTGGCCGAGTGGTTATGGTAGTTCGTCTGCTATTGATCACGTGGCCTGTCAACACTGAGGTTGCAGGTTCGTGTCTCACTGCGGGCAGTTTGTATTCGACTCCAATCTTAATTGACATTGATTTCTAGTTTTCCTATCAAAGGTCGGGGTTCTCTCTGGGTACTCCGGCTTTCCCCCCAATAAAAACTAGACGCATTGATATACCTGAAAAATTGCTGAAATTGGCGTTAAACATCATTCAAATAAACAAACAAACGAAACGTCATGGTTATGCCTTCTCCAGTAACGCTTATTTTTAATTTGTAAAAATGAATGTGTACATGTAGTAAGTTAACGTTAAAGGTTGGATAATGTTTGTTCGTACACATCCCTGTAGGTGTTATCACATTGTTTATTTGGATAATGTTTGTTCGTACACATCCCTGTAGGTGTTATCACATTGTTTATTTGGATAATGTTTGTTCGTACATCCCTGTAGGTGTTATCACATTGTTTATTTGGATAATGTTTGTTCGTACACATCCCTGTAGGTGTTATCACATTGTTTATTTGGATAATGTTTGTTCGTACATCCCTGTAGGTGTTATCACATTGTTTATTTGGATAATGTTTGTTCGTACACATCCCTGTAGGTGTTATCACATTGTTTATTTGGATAATGTTTGTTCGTACATCCCTGTAGGTGTTATCACATTGTTTATTTGGATAATGTTTGTTCGTACATCCCTGTAGGTGTTATCATATTGTTTATTTGGATAATGTTTGTTCGTACATCCCTGTAGGTGTTATCACATTGTTTATTTGGATAATGTTTGTTCGTACACATCCCTGTAGGTGTTATCACATTGTTTATTTGGATAATGTTTGTTCGTACATCCCTGTAGGTGTTATCATATTGTTTATTTGGATAATGTTTGTTCGTACATCCCTGTAGGTGTTATCACATTGTTTATTTGGATAATGTTTGTTCGTACACATCCCTGTAGGTGTTATCACATTGTTTATTTGGATAATGTTTGTTCGTACATCCCTGTAGGTGTTATCACATTGTTTATTTGGATAATGTTTGTTCGTACACATCCCTGTAGGTGTTATCATATTGTTTATTTGGATAATGTTTGTTCGTACACATCCCTGTAGGTGTTATCACATTGTTTATTTGGATAATTTTTGTTCGTACACATCCCTGTAGGTGTTATCACATTGTTTATTTGGATAATGTTTGTTCGTACACATCCCTGTAGGTGTTATCACATTGTTTATTTGGATAATGTTTGTTCGTACATCCCTGTAGGTGTTATCACATTGTTTATTTGGATAATGTTTGTTCGTACACATCCCTGTAGGTGTTATCACATTGTTTATTTGGATAATGTTTGTTCGTACATCCCTGTAGGTGTTATCACATTGTTTATTTGGATAATGTTTGTTCGTACACATCCCTGTAGGTGTTATCACATTGTTTATTTGGATAATGTTTGTTCGTACATCCCTGTAGGTGTTATCACATTGTTTATTTGGATAATGTTTGTTCGTACACATCCCTGTAGGTGTTATCATATTGTTTATTTGGATAATGTTTGTTCGTACACATCCCTGTAGGTGTTATCACATTGTTTATTTGGATAATGTTTGTTCGTACACATCCCTGTAGGTGTTATCATATTGTTTATTTGGATAATGTTTGTTCGTACATCCCTGTAGGTATTATCACATTGTTTATTTTGAGTTCAATAGTTAAATAGCCTTTCTCTTATATATATATATATATCTTATGAAGTTTGTTCTTCGTACTACTTATCCACTGCTGGTTGGGGTTGACAGGAGTGTGTTGCTTATAAGTATTGTACGGTTCCACTGCTGGTTGGTGTTGACAGGAGTGTGTTGCTTATAAGTATTGTACGGTTGAGTAGTACCTGCATTTCGATGACTGCAGGCGATTATTGGCTCTAGTCAAGTTTTCCAAGCAATAACCAGTGTGGACACAACAGTCACTTAATTATGGGAAAGATATCATTATTGTAAGCTCAGTGGTATAGCTGTCGGGAAGTAGTGTTCATGTCTTAGTTACTAATATATATATCATGCTTGTCTCTTTAATATAATCCCGTTCACTTCTCGTAGACCCTTCTGGATTTTGTTGTTGACATGCAGATGTGTATCTTTAAATAACATTGCCGAAAATAAGTTCTCAAAGCTTTTCGATGTTTTGCATTTCTTCTATATTTACTCTACTGGTCAAAGAGTAGTTCTCGCCATGAAAATGACAGAAGCAATTCTCACCATTATTTCTACATTAAAATCGATGACAAAGGCTTCATTAAATAGATTGCCCTATCTTCCACCCAAAACAAGTTCCGTTGATCAGTTTAAAAATGCCAATTTTTCACAAAGTCTGACAAAAGATCGGGTGGCGAGAATTACTTGGAGCGAGAATTACTCCGTGACCAGTATACTGCAAAAATAAAAATGCATTAATTTGAATATATATTTTGCTTTGAACGATAATTTATTTGTTGCAAGATCCTATTTATATTAACACAATATATCACAAGGATTAGGAAACAAGTTAGAAAAGCTTATACTAATCCGTGTACCATGATCCATGGTAGATATTTGTGTTTTGTTCAACTGTGAGACCTTCTGAACCAAATAATAATTAGCTACAATATGCCTACAACAATTGATTAGATGTATTGTACCATTTTATATGTACCAATGTCTGACTCAATATGACCACACAATCATTTTAGAGATTCGGTCTTTACGTACAAAAGAAGATCCATTCATCTGTAACACAAAATTCAAGATCTGATCGTGTTGAGAGCATAATAGTATTTTTAACAAACACTTTTATGTGATTGTAGCTTTTTTGACAATGCTATGTCGAGATCCGAGAGTTTCGACGAGTAACCTGTTACAAGGGTTTATAGTAGACGAAACAAATACTTAGAACAAACGAATTTCAAAATATTTGTTACTGTCGTGTACAATCAAGTGTGCACAGACTGTATTAAGTTTGGAATAAGATTTCGTAAACATCTGTAGATCAAAATATGCGTCTCCATGTATAACTTTTATATGGTAAAGTTGGCTTAATTGGGGTTTGTGCATAGCTTCTATATTAAAGTGGATTTTACAGCGAGATATGAATCAAAAACACAACGTATGAATTACTGTTAATGTTAATTGCAATTACAAAATGTTTATCTCTAAAATTTCGGTTAATGAGACTGGTCACAAGGACAACGTTATACTGCAGAGATATAGATAGGTTCAGGAAAAACAGTTATCCTGGTTACACTTGTTCTACATACCCTCAGAGAAATCATGTAAAAGACTGTTGTCTGTGTTGTGGATTACGATAATTCTCTGTTCGCTTGCAATAACTGACGTCATGCTACCTAAATTTCACAATGCTTTTGATTCTTGGTTGTTAAATAAAATAAATATTTAATCATCATAAAAATATATTAACACAAATAGCTAAATAAGCCATACATTTGGAAATTAGGGTAATCAAAGATCCCAAGGCTAATAAATGAAACACATCAGTATTAATGAGATGTGAAGGGCATATATATCCAAAATTTAAGACAGTTATAGCAAATGTTGCTCTTTTAAATATTGGATATAGAAAACCTTAAATTTACAACGTGTTATAATTTGTGGGCTGTATGTATGTCAATATCTGTTGATAACAATAGGGACTACAGTAACAGTCTACCAGTCCGTCAATGGCTGTCGATAACTATAGGGACTACAGTAACAGTCTACCAGTCCGTCAATGGCTGTCGATAACTATAGGGACTACAGTAACAGTCTACCAGTCCGTCAATGGCTGTCGATAACTATAGGGACTACAGTAACAGTCTACCAGTCCGTCAATGGCTGTCGATAACTATAGGGACTACAGTAACAGTCTACCAGTCCGTCAATGGCTGTCGATAACTATAGGGACTACAGAAACAGTCTACCAGTCCACCCAGTGGTTGCAAAATAATCAAAGATATAAGAAAGCAGTTTTGTCAGCAATTCTGTCTTTGTTTACCCGTAATTTGGGTCGTATTGTCCGCGGTTTTTTCTTTTAATTTTAGTTGGAAAGGAATGTTGCGAATTTATACATAAATACAGACTCGATCGAGTTTTTTTCGTCCCGTTGATTGTTGTCAATGACGGTCGCCATTTGGTTGTAGTTGCATATGCGTCATTTTCGTACTATTCTAACATTATTCTTTTACAAACTTCCATATGTATACGTTGTAATGATATTAATTTTTACTTTAATTATTTTTAGTAATATTATATTAATTATAGAGGACGAATACAAACTAAAACAGTAGTAATAAAGGTCATGTACGCCAAAAGGTTAAAAGGTAAAATCGAAAAGACAAATAAAAATAAAAATTAAAAATCAAACAACAATAAAGATGGGCCCGAGCCCACAAATTATAACACGTTATATTATATACAAATTAAAACAGATACGAAAATAGTAGTGTATCCTGTATTGCGTAAAATGCAAATGGCGTCGTAATTTAACCTCAAGTGTTTGAAGATCGATGTTTTGATTGCAATCATTCAGGGATAAAAATAAAACGTGTTATCTTTTTGTCTTCTTTGTTTTGGTTGATGAATCAAAGTTGACAAATTGTTTTGGTTTCGAAATGTGTGATTTTCCGTTTTAACAACGATCAAAATAGACTATATGAGAATGCTCTATTTTTAATTTAATGTATTACAATCACTAGAAATTAATAAAAGTATAAACATAAATGATAATTAAAAAGAGATTAAATTACATATTAAAGTAAGTTAAAAAGCACGGCCAGGTCGGACTTGGATTTCTTCATCTTGAGACTTTTTGTGAAAACTTGTGCGTGCGGATCGTACGTGCATATGAGAATTTTTCCGCAATTTTCTGGCCCAAGAAAGGGGTGCGGACAATACGTAAATACGGACTATACACACTGTTTTACTTCATAAATGTTACATATCCTATAGAACTTTCACAATGTTCGTTTCAAATGTTATAAAAAATTGCTTCTCTAATTTTGACGTTATATTTCAACCGCTTGACCGGTGTGCAAAATATAGTTCTCGTCACTAGTTTTCTCAGCAGTTGATTGGTTAAAAACAATAACGTCACAATAAGAACTCATGACGTCATAAACAAAACACCTTCCATTTACCGCGTATTGAACGTAAAATTTGTGTTGGGAGAATTTGTACTTTGTTTCGCAACTTTACTCCTTTTTAGAATTAGAGAAACAGAATCTTACATTAGTACTCTTGGATTATCGGATTTCTCTAATCTCCATAGTTAAATTATGGAAATTTAAGTCCTCGCCAAGGCTCGGACTGGCTCGGACTTCCATAATTTAACTATCTCGATTGGAGAAATCCGATAATTCACTCGTACTAATGTAAGATCCTTTATATAACAAATGCAAGGTGATACATGGAAAAGAAATTCAAATTTATTCATATTTTTAGCTAAAAAAAATTTCTAGTTCTTTACATTATAGCAGAACTTACTGGAACGTCAATAGAATAAATGCACCAGGAAGAAATTAAATTGACACAACACATGTTCAATACGACAGTGTTTTTATTGTTATTATACATTGTGTTGAACAGCTGGATGTACACCGTATTCATTGGATTTGGTGGGAAACTCAATTTTCAGCTTCATTAAAAATTGAATAAGATAAAATTTCTTTGATCTGTTTTTTATGAAGAACTGTAACAAAAAATATGCTTGGTATAAAGTTGTCATTGTAGTTGATACCAATATACTATATATACTTAATAAAAACAATTTATTTTAACACTGTTTACATGTACCAAAAACGGCTTCACTGCAAAGTCTATAGAAGTCAAATATTTGATAAAGTTATTATTTAAATGACCGGTTACTTAATCCACTTCAAGAAGTAAAATATATTAATATTTCAATGAGTTGTTTAATTCGCTCATTAATAAGTATGTTTGATATTTAAATGAACAGCAAAATTCTGTACTTAATTTCTTGAATGAACTGTACAAATAAAACCTTACTGAATATTTCAATAGACATTACAACATGGCGTATGTATCTGTTGTAACAGAACACGTATGTATCTGTTGTAACAGAACCCGTATGTATCTGTTGTAGCAGAACCCGTATGTATCTGTTGTAACAGAACCCGTATGTATCTGTTGTAACAGAACCCGTATGTATCTGTTGTAATTACAATTACACATGGGTTTATAAAAATCGTCTTTAACTGTTCACGTAAGGTATCTATTGTTATAAACTGTTTCATCGTTCAGATAATGAGATAATTTGATCCTGAATGGTGTCAAACGAGCTATTAAATTATTTGACGTCATATTGTTTACAGCGCGTACCCGGGTGGCGGATAGGGAAACCCTCTCGTTGGGGGGGGGGTGTCATGTTATAATACGGGAGATATGGCCGCGGACCATAGTGGGTAGTGTTTGGTAGAGTGCCACGCTACTTGCACAATAAAGATCCCTTTTGTAGATTTCGAAAAAGAGTAGGCTCATTGTAGCCGCTACAAAAGGCTAAATTCTACGACCCTACCCACAACTCCGTACTTTTCCAGTGGCAGTCAAAACTTTGTTCCCTGTGTCCCATCCCACCCCTTTTTCTATTGAATTATTGTTTGTTAACTTGTTCCCGTCCAGAATATAGCTGAAATACTGCTGGCTGGACGTAGAGCAAACATCCAATCAATCAATCAATCAATCAATTGCAATCAATCAATCAATCAATCAATCAATCAATCAATCAATCAATCAATCAATCAATCAATCAATCAATCAATCAATCAATCAATCAATCAATTAATCAAAGACGTCAAGCAATCTAGCGATTAAAATAATGTATTGATAATTTTTTAAAGTTACGTTCTTTCAATTTATGGAATTACTTCACATTTTAAAGGTGAGATTTTTGTATATTTTAAAAAATTTGACCATTGTTGAAGATATGATATATATTAGTATTTGTCATATTTGATATAATCAGGGACAGTCTACACTAACTTAGTATAGACTGTCTCTGATATAATTTATATCTGAATTTTAACGTATTTCTTCTTGCGATTGAACTTAGACTACTATGTAATTAAGTCAAAGTAGAAATAAAATGATACAGAAGATCTTCTAAGATATTCTACGAACACAACAAATGAAACCCTAAATATTCATAACAATGTAATGCCAGAACAAACGGAGTTCCTGTTTGTAGAGAAGACAGCAACGGAATAAAAATGTCAGGCCAGAACAAACGGAGTTCCTGTTTGTAGAGAAGACAGCAACGGAATAAAAATGTCAGGCCAGAACAAACGGAGTTCCTGTTTGCAGAGAAGACAACAACGGAATAAAAATGTCAGGCCAGAACAAACGGAGTTCCTGTTTGTAGAGAAGACAACAACGGAATAAAAAATGAAATTGTAGTTAAACCAAAATCATATCAGTAGTAAAAAGAATTAAAAAAATATATAGAATTGACGACAACACATTTCCAACTATAACCCATCTACATTTGTATCAACGGTTAGGCAAATCGAATTTAGCATTGATCATTGATGGTTGTAGCTAGAAAAACACATTCGCCATCTCTAACCCATCTATCTATCGTTAACAGGAGCTTATAATGTTAGATAGATGTTATAATGGGTAAAACATACGATATCTGTTTACATTATCAAGTGCACTATTTACGGCAAAGTGATACTCTTTTAAATATATATCAAAGGTTGCTCATGAATGTCCACCAATGTGATTGATTTCTTACACCTAATTAGAAACCTAATTCTATAAGGTTGAGATGATACGTTCGGATGATATACAATACATTCGCAACAAATCAATCGTCATTTTCAATGGTCATTGCACAATTTTATTAAATGTTCATTGAAACCTTCAGATCGATTCATCAAATAATATTTTGACATATGCATTACTCCGACATGTATAGACCCGAGATAGATTCTGAATAGCTTGTTTGCATTGTATATTCTCAAACTACTGGTGATAGCTGTAATACTCGTGTTTATCAACTCTAATTTGAGCTCTTTCCACGAAAAACAAAAGAAAACTTTGATCTTTAAGTCTTATGTTTGTCTCATGTAATTATACTGTAAATAAAATGATGCTATTGCATTCGTTCATCCATTTTTAATTCGTATTTAGTATTTATATGTGTTATGCGCATCTTTGTGACATTTCATTGTCTGTACCTCTGTGCTCATGATAAACTTTAGTTACAGTTTATTCTTTACAACAAGAACATTTTGCGTTCGTTGGACCATTAATGGCTATTTTTGCTATATTTGCTGTGCGACATGAGAAATTCGTAGAGCAAAAGCAAAAAAACGATAGTGTCACACAACAAAAGGTAGTAACAAAGAAGTGTGAAATGTATTGTTGTCAAAGCTAAACCTCTGATCTAAAGAAGTTACTGGCCTAAACGACAGAAATTTCTGCATATGACAGATTTATTTTTAACCACATGTAATGGCCGACACATTACAGTTATATTTCAAGTCAAAGCCGTTTGAAAAAAAATAAGTCACCAGCATTTACACTCGTGGTTTTGTGAAGTATTAACGAATTCATCAAGAATTACATATACGGACAATGTTAAACTAACATGGGTCTGATAGGTGAGTTATCATACATGTATTATGTGTGTTGAAGAACCAATCAAAGCTATTACATTGTCTGTGAAAATAACAAAATTGTCAAAACCCTAAGGTTCTTCCTACCCCAGGTATAGGTTGATCTTAGTAATAATTTGGTTTCCAGTTCGGCATATTTTGGTTTTATTGTTCTATGCTCTTCATATTCATATAGGTTGGGCATTTTAAATCTTTTGGGTAGAGCGCCTCTGATGAGTCTTGACTAGACGAAACGGGCGTCAGGGGTAGCAAAATGTATAGCATGGAACTTTGTTGTATTTTTGATTTTTATGTCTGTGATACATGTACTAACGCCAACTAAAGTTTAAACATATTTTTTTGCTCATATTTGCAGTTAGGATAAGACACAAGTTAAACAAACTTATGAAGTCTTCTCCAAAAAAAACAATATGTTGCAAAAGAATATTTATGGAGCATGCATACAATTTAATACAATTTATATTATATGTGTAAGATAAGATCTGTACAATACATGAGATAGATGGAAATGTATCGGAAAAAATTAATAGCAAAGATATAAAAATGATTAAAGAATAAGGGTGTGATGAATTGTGTGCTTCAAAAACCCTGTGTAAAAGGTATTAATCAACATGGAATCTTTCTGACCCTTTGATAGACTCAAATACATGTTTAACAACTTGTTCATTCTGCTCGGAGGACAGCGGGTTGCAAAATTTTAAAAGTTGTAGATTTACTGGACAGTAACTTGGTAGCCAGGAAAGGTTCTCAAATAATTTGTCTCTAATGTTAGTCTATTTAGGACAAAGAAATAATAATAAAAATCTTCACGGTTAGATCCACAACGACATGATTGATATGAATCAGAAATAATATTAACTCTGTAAAGTTCATAGTTTAAAACTAACCAGTATGTTTCGATACAGTAGTACTGCTGAAATGTAAAATCATATTTTTTATTTTTGTATGATAAAGAGAAACACTAGTATATTGATCTAACTGAAAAGAACTGTTTCAGTTCAAGCTTTCTTTGGACTGAGATCAAGATCTCATTTTTGATTGACAGTTATAATATTTGATACGCCACGGTATGATTGATTACGGAGATAAATCAATACACTATAACAGAAAGGAGATTGTTCGCATGCAATACGATGTTTTACACGAATTCTAGTTCGAACGACAAAAGTCAGATTAACCCTTTATATTCATTGTAAATAAAGAAATAGTTTAAATCCACGGGGTTGTTAAAATGAAATTGAAAGGATATTAAATCAAGTTTGCATTTCAATATCATTTAAGAGATTGCGTTAGGAGTACTTGTAGCTTATAGAATAGCAATAGATGCATCACAATGTTCATTTCAAATAAATGGAATGTAAAATACATGGAATGTAAAATACAGACCAATTACACAAAATAAACGGTACACGTTTAACCTTATTATTAAGATTTAAAGACGTTACTCGTTTATTTGTCGGTTTACTGTTTACCCATGGCTTTAATTGGGTTCGGATTATTCGCTGTCTGTTTATGTGGTTTTGGACTTTGTTTTCAGCTGTAGATGTTTGTCTATATCCAGGTTTATAATTGTCCATAGACTTTCGGCTCTTGTTGTGCTGTCGGTTTCCTTTCCTATTTTTCTTAGTCGAGCATACAGAGTGATTGTCTGCCAACTGTGCGTTGTTAGAATAATTAAATTTGTCTCTGTATAATAGTCTTTGTAGAAAGTAGGAATCACACATGTTACACAATACAACACAATAATCTTCATTTTGCTTGTATCAAGTGCCAGTAGATGTTATATTACTTAGCGTTACTTGACCATGTTCATGGGTTGTGTGGTTTGTTTTGAAGGCATACGATTTACATTTAATATAATTTGAGAATAATAGACAAGACAAGACAAGACAAATTTTATTTAATCCAATTATGGAGCCCCCTGAGAGGCTGAACAATTATTCATAACAAAACAAAATGAGTAAAAATCAAAATATCAAAACATGTGATTAGTCTAATTAGTTTTAATAACAAGTCAATTACATATTAAAAAAACAGTTTTATGATAAAAACAAATTTTAGTCTCTGTCTGGATGAGAGGTTGGGGCAGGGGGGAGGGTGCAGCTCTTATCTTTGGAACTTATAAGAATATTTAATATACTATTATAAATTATACTATACTTTACGAAGACACTTGATTAACATAAAGTAAGGAATCTCTTTTCAAGAATAGTTCTTCTAGCATTTGGAATAATTTTATGATGATTTCTCTATCTTCATTGCTTAACAGCCAAATAAATTTATTTGTAGAAGATAATTTGCTAAAGTTCTTACATTTATTCTCAAAAAAAGATAAAAAGTGTGTTCTTATACAGTTAAGAGCATTACACTCTATGAGAAAATGAATCTCATCTTCAATATTATTTTTACAATATTTCTACTTATTGAAATATTTAATCCGGATAAAGAATATAGTCCTGATTATTTTAATTGTCTGTCTTACCATCACGTGGTACGAACCAAACTCTGTAGGTCTATGCAGAATAACAACTAATCTAGAGATTGTTAAATTAAATCACCTAAATCACTTAGACATTACTTTTTAAAAATATAATTATAAAATGACTCTGAAAAATGCACAAATATCTGTTAAATCGTTGCTATTTATATCACATAACGTAAATTGATTCCATATTTCCAACTGTCTCTTATTAATTTTCAAATATTCTCGACTTATAAAACTACTCAATAACACCATATACAATCGTCGCTTAAATAAAGTAGCGACGGAAATTACAGTTTCAATTAAAATCTTTCATTAGAATTCATAGAAACGTAATATTTCTTTGACATTTATTATGTATAAATCAATCAAACTTGGCAGTACTATTATCCTTATGTAATATTTGTGAATTTCTGCTTTACGTCAAAAATTATTTTCTAAATTATTATAGAATCTAAAATTTGATTAGACCATTATTTGATAATTGTTTCCGATTGCTTCGTTGCTACAATTTCATTTGAGCGATAAAAACGTCCAAAATTGGTCTTTCGGGTCAAAGATTTTCCGAAATTTGCATTTTTATTCTGTATAATGACAGATAAACCATAGAAATCGTTTATATATTAATTGGAGATTATCATATCGTAGAATAACATTATAAAGATATATTTTGGTAATAATGTTCTTGTCTTATAAATCTTACTAATATGTGCTAAAATACAATTCATTGAGGCTTTAATCACAGCAATAACATACATGGAATAGCAATAGCACAATTATTAGTACTGGTATTTTAACGCACAATTACATTTCTTTTTTAACACCATTTTTTTTTATTAAGCACTATTATGTGTCTTTTTAAAACATTTTTTTTTGTGCAGCAGAAAGTAACAATAACATTCAATATAAGATATATTGTCGTCCTCTCCAAGCACGCACACTAGAGAATTACGATTAACTCCTGTTTTACCAAGTGTTATAGGTTATACACGTTCTAATAAGTATTACTTTGTTCTTGATCGCCTTTGCTGACTTACTTATGATATTTTCCTATCAAAATTTATCCGTTTTTTGTCATTGCCGTTATAAACTTTTTATATTTTCACAAAGTACATACCACTGGGGAATTTTCAATCAAACTTGTCACAAATTATCAATGGACAGTCAATTCCTGTGCTGAAAGGCAATGCCCATTTTAACAGCGAGATTATTGAAAAATTGTGAAAAAAATTACAAAATTTAGATAGATTGATTAATTGTTTGGATGTTTGTTTTACGTCCATCAAACAGTATTTCAACTTTAACAAACAATAAATCAACGAAACAATTGGGCTGGGATGGGGCTTAATGAACACAATTTTGACTGCCGCTGGAAAAGTATGGAGTATTGGGTAGGGAAGGAGAGGTTAGCATTTTGTACCGGCCACAATGAGCCAACAAAATTCAGGTTATTCTCACGTTCCATTTTCCTATTTCAAAAAAGCTTGGCACAAAGTATTCCACTCAACTTCTACCATGTAGACGACTTTTGTAGATTTCGAATAAAGAGTAAGCTTATTGTAGCGGCTACAAAAGGCTAAATTCTCCACCCTTACACTAAACTCCATATTTTTGCAGTAACAGTAAAAATTTTGCCTCCTCTGTTCCACTCCACCCCTTTTTTCTTGTATTTTATTGTTTGTTAACATGTTTTTGTCCTAAATATAGCTCAAATACGGGTCGCTGGACATAAACATCCAATTAATCAACCAACCAATCATTTAATTTCACCTTTCGTTATAATTTTCTATTAGTTAATACTTTCCACATTGTAGAGACGTTTTGGTAACGCATTTATTCCAATGAGTCTAATATCTTCAATTTCAAAATTATGTTTAATGCAATAAAATATGCAAAAATTTAATCTATATTTTAATCCATTAAATCTGTATGTATAATATGCATTATCATTTGATTATGAATATCCTTTATTTATAAAGTATTGCATTAAGATGTCATTTCCATTAATTTGAAAATACATCACTCAGCGTTCCGTGGAGAAATTAAATTTGTCAGCTTATTTATCCAAAGAAGTCATCCGGGACTTTATACGTTAGTACAAATTATGAAACATACTTTTGCTACATTGAACAAAAATAATTTGAATTGTGATATTGAACAGTATTCCCAATACAGCCTTTATTCAGACAACCTGTAGCAATATCGTAAGGAGATGTTATAAATCTGTTCTGTAATTAAAAAAGTGAATGTGTAATACCTTGGAAGGATATATATGAACCTTAAGTGACATGTCTTTTGTATGTCTTTCTTTAGCTTTAAACTTATACATGAAAAATAAATAAGACCAGGTTAGAAACAGCCTCTTCGAAGAAACACAGAAGAGGCGTGATGAGAAGAACATAGTTCAAGGACTTTTTTGCAAAGTCATAACTAACCATAATATTCCAAATGAACTAAAAAAAAACAGAAAAAAACTATCAAAAAACAAAAAAAAAAAAAAAAACAAACAAAACACAAAAAACCATAAAACCGTCTACACAAAGGGTGATACCTGGTATTTTTGAAGGGTGAACATATATATTCTTCATTAATGAAATCCGTCTTGCTAATAACAGTCAAAACAGTCACAAACACGCGACCAGTATGTTATCCAAAAATATCCCCCACCCTCTGTGCGACGAACACCCAGTAACGATAAAACAAATTTATGATAATCATTCAAAGTGACGACCTTTAAGACTGTCAGAAATCCTTGCTCTTTCTGCAAGACAGTGAGCAACAATACAATGTCAAGGACGTGTATCTTATAAACTGTTATATTCATTATCCTCTATCGGATGTTTCTACTAAGAAATTGACATGTGTGGATTTTTTTTCTTGTACAGTTCAGTGTTTAACATTTATTTGAAGACGATTTCAAGATCTAATTATCAACTTTGTAAATATTTGTCATGTCTTTAATCTCATTACCAGAAGTATGAATTCCATGGAAAAAGTCACCAAAAACGGAAATTATTGCATAAAAGTGGTAAAAAAGCTAATCGGTCAACAAGAGCGAAAACAGGAGAGTGGAAATATCCAAATAAAGATGAAAAAATAAATAAAATAGTAAGTTAAGGGAACCTAATACAAATGGTTACAAGAAAGCAGTGTCTGCCTAATGTAACTTATTATCATGTCCAGAAAAAGTTATATTCCTCAAGAGGAAAGCCTACGATTGAGAAAAAATGTCACGACTGGAGCATTGGTTTTATATAACGATCAACTACGTCGTTAAGACAGCTATAGAACTTCTGAAAGAATGTCATCAACATAGGAACGTAATGGTTGAGAAATACGAAATGTATACGCGCAATATGATAGATGAATTATCACGCTTGTCGTAAAATTTAGGTTGTATGTAAGAAGCCAATGTGGTAGTATCAGTTTAATTCTTAATTCCATGCATCCTTTAATACAATTAAATTTTAATGGTCACCAAGACTTATTAGAGTTAAAGCCGGCAAGTAGAAGACATCAATGCCTTTTTGGCCTACGTATTATAGGATTAAACACTGGGTTTTAGGAAATTATCAATGTGTAAACTCCGGCGACTCACTCACAAACTAAATAAAGTCCGGAGGACTTTATGTCAAGTTTGTGAGGGAGTCGCCGGAGTTTACACATTGATAATTTTCTAAAACACAGTGTTTAATCCTTATAATTCTATGAAATAATCGCTGCGATTTTTAAAACAGCAAAAACAGTTACAGAAACCCATCTAGACCTCAAAACGTACCTAAACCGGAAAGCGTAGGGATATGCAAAATATAGTACCAAAGGAATCGCGGTTCTGTAAAATATTGATAGGAAAAAAAACAAAATGAAACGCTAAATTGTATTTATATTATATTTTGTTTGAAATCTCAATAGATTTAATTAGAAATCATTGGGGCAGAGAAAAAATTGCCCCCTCTCCCTGACGATACGCTAGGAGGACGTCATCTTGTTTACATTGGATACTGAAAGTAGTCCGCTCAAAGGAAATATCGATATATAAATTATCTGAGAAGACGCCATTTAAGTGTTTTTATCCAATCAAAGCACATAATATAAATAAATTACAGCATGAATAGAATTATTACCGAGTACTTGTTTTTTCTAAGCTTGTTTTGTTTCTGTATATCAAGGTTTTGTCAAGGTTCTCATGGTTTTGTATTTTTAGTTTTGTCTGTCCTTGTGGATTATGAGTGGTTGTCTAATGTCTAATCAATGTGTTAACTTGTTATGTCTCTTTTTGTGATACTGAAAACGACTTGTTAGAAATCAAAATATTTCAAAGAGCTATAATAATTGTAGTGAAAACAAAGCTAACCATATATAATGATATGGTGTTAAAGATTTCTGAGTTTATACTGGATTGAATGAAATTGCATTTACACAATTACAGTAAACATTAAAAATCATAATAAAGTTTACTGGACTTAAATTATAGTTAATATTAAATATTAATACCATTGTAATATTAATGTAAAAAAGTATACATCTAAGAATTCTTAGTTATACCATCTCACAACATGCTTCCTACAAATCGATAGCTTTCCAGTTGATCACATTAGACGTCAAAGAAAAGAAACCCTGTTTAACACAACAAACACTGAAATCCAATTTGCCAGTGATATTAAACTTAATGTAACAAATTCCTGCCATAGAAAGTAATAAAACATTTATTGTCCTAATGTAAATGGGATAACGAGGAGTTTATTAGACGCGCAGCAGTTTTACAGCCATATTAAGTTTTCAAGTCTGTGGGGTTAACACCAACATTTCAGGATTTGATATATTAAAGTTTAAAAGAAGTTAAAAACTATTGGTTGATTATGTTTATTGATAAACCTAAATACGATAATCAAGATGTCATGTAAGATGATGTATGTACACCGTCAAATGGTGTACTTATTGTAAAACATCCCCAAAACATCTACTGGAGAAATTCTACAATTAAAATGAGAATTCGATAGCTTAATAAACTATCGTTATTACATGTAACATCCTTTGTCTGATAGATGTAACATAAATAATTATAATGAAGTATAATAGTTATAAATTATAAAGATAAGACACCAACAATACTTTGCTAACAAAATGCATACTTGCCTAAAGTTGTGTAAGTATAATAGTTATAAATTATAAAGTTAAGACACCAACAATACTTTGCTAACAAAATGCATACTTGCCTAAAGTTGTGTAAGTATAATAGTTATAAATTATAAAGTTAAGACACCAACAATACTTTGCTAACAAAATGCATACTTGCCTAAAGTTGTGTAAGTATAATAGTTATAAATTATAAAGTTAAGACACCAACAATACTTTGCTAACAAAATGCATTCTTGCCTAAAGTTGTGTAAGTATAATAGTTATAAATTATAAAGTTAAGACACCAACAATACTTTGCTAACAAAATGCATTCTTGCCTAAAGTTGTGTAAGTATAATAGTTATAAATTATAAAGATAAGACACCAACAATACTTTGCTAACAAAATGCATACTTGCCTAAAGTTGTGTAAGTATAATAGTTATAAATTATAAAGATAAGACACCAACAATACTTTTCTAACAAAATGCATACTTGCCTAAAGTTGTGTAAGTATAATAGTTATAAATTATAAAGTTAAGACAAGAACTATACTTTGCTAACAAAATGCATTCTTGCCTAAAGTTGTTTAAGTATAATAGTTATAAATTATAAAGATAAGACACCAACAATACTTTGCTAACAAAATGCATTCTTGCCTAAAGTTGTGTAAGTATAATAGTTATAAATTATAAAGTTAAGACACCAACAATACTTTGCTAACAAAATGCATTCTTGCCTAAAGTTGTGTAAGTATAATAGTTATAAATTATAAAGTTAAGACAAGAACAATACTTTGCTAACAAAATGCATTCTTGCCTAAAGTTGTGTAAGTATAATAGTTATAAATTATAAAGTTAAGACACCAACTATACTTTGCTAACAAAATGCATACTTGCCTAAAGTTGTGTAAGTATAATAGTTATAAATTATAAAGATAAGACACCAACAATACTTTGCTAACAAAATGCATTCTTGCCTAAAGTTGTGTAAGTATAATAGTTATAAATTATAAAGTTAAGACACCAACTATACTTTGCTAACAAAATGCATACTTGGCTAAAGTTGTGTAAGTATAATAGTTATAAATTATAAAGATAAGACACCAACAATACTTTGCTAACAAAATGCATTCTTGCCTAAAGTTGTTTAAGTATAATAGTTATAAATTATAAAGTTAAGACAAGAACAATACTTTGCTAACAAAATGCATTCTTGCCTAAAGTTGTGTAAGTATAATAGTTATAAATTATAAAGATAAGACACCAACAATACTTTGTTAACAAAATGCATTCTTGCCTAAAGTTGTGTAAGTATAATAGTTATAAATTATAAAGTTAAGACACCAACAATACTTTGCTAACAAAATGCATTCTTGCCTAAAGTTGTGTAAGTATAATAGTTATAAATTATAAAGATAAGACACCAACAATACTTTGCTAACAAAATGCATACTTGCCTAAAGTTGTGTAAGTATAATAGTTATAAATTATAAAGTGTAGACACCAACAATACTTTGCTAACAAAATGCATTCTTGCCTAAAGTTGTTTAAGTATAATAGTTATAAATTATAAAGTTAAGATACCAACAATACTTTGCTAACAAAATGCATACTTGCCTAAAGTTGTGTAAGTATAATAGTTATAAATTATAAAGATAAGACACCAACAATACTTTGCTAACAAAGTGCATTCTTGCCTAAAGTTGTGTAAGTATAATAGTTATAAATTATAAAGTGTAGACACCAACAATACTTTGCTAACAAAATGCATTCTTGCCTAAAGTTGTGTAAGTATAATAGTTATAAATTATAAAGTTAAGACACCAACAATACTTTGCTAACAAAATGCATACTTGCCTAAAGTTGTGTAAGTATAATAGTTATAAATTATAAAGTTAAGACACCAACAATACTTTACTAACAAAATGCATTCTTGCCTAAAGTTGTTTAAGTATAATAGTTATAAATTATAAAGTTAAGACACCAACAATACTTTACTAACAAAATGCATTCTTGCCTAAAGTCGTTTAAGTATAATAGTTATAAATTATAAAGTTAAGACACCAACAATACTTTGCTAACAAAATGCATTCTTGCCTAAAGTTGTGTAAGTATAATAGTTATAAATTATAAAGTTAAGATACCAACAATACTTTGCTAACAAAATGCATACTTGCCTAAAGTTGTGTAGGTATAATAGTTATAAATTATAAAGTTAAGACACCAACAATACTTTGTTAACAAAATGCATTCTTGCCTAAAGTTGTGTAGGTATAATAGTTATAAATTATAAAGATAAGACACCAACAATACTTTGCTAACAAAATGCATTCTTGCCTAAAGTTGTGTAAGTATAATAGTTATAAATTATAAAGTTAAGACACCAACTATACTTTGCTAACAAAATGCATACTTGCCTAAAGTTGTTTAAGTATAATAATTATAAATTATAAAGTTAAGACACCAACAATACTTTGCTAACAAAATGCATTCTTGCCTAAAGTTGTTTAAGTATAATAGTTATAAATTATAAAGTTAAGACACCAACAATACTTTGCTAACAAAATGCATTCTTTCCTAAAGTTGTGTAAGTATAATAGTTATAAATTATAAAGTTAAGACACCAACAATACTTTGCTAACAAAATGCATACTTGCCTAAAGTTGTGTAAGTATAATAGTTATAAATTATAAAGATAAGACACCAACAATACTTTGTTAACAAAATGCATTCTTGCCTAAAGTTGTGTAAGTATAATAGTTATAAATTATAAAGATAAGACACCAACAATACTTTGCTAACAAAATGCATTCTTGCCTAAAGTTGTGTAAGTATAATAGTTATAAATTATAAAGTTAAGACACCAACAATACTTTGCTAACAAAATGCATTCTTGCCTAAAGTTGTGTAGGTATAATAGTTATAAATTATAAAGTTAAGACACCAACAATACTTTGCTAACAAAATGCATTCTTGCCTAAAGTTGTGTAGGTATAATAGTTATAAATTATAAAGTTAAGACACCAACAATACTTTGCTAACAAAATGCATTCTTGCCTAAAGTTGTGTAAGTATAATAGTTATAAATTATAAAGTTAAGACACCAACAATACTTTGCTAACAAAATGCATTCTTGCCTAAAGTTGTGTAAGTATAATAGTTATAAATTATAAAGTTAAGACACCAACAATACTTTGCTTACAAAATGCATTCTTGCCTAAAGTTGTGTAGGTATAATAGTTATAAATTATAAAGTTAAGACACCAACAATACTTTGCTAACAAAATGCATTCTTGCCTAAAGTTGTGTAAGTATAATAGTTATAAATTATAAAGTTAAGACACCAACAATACTTTGCTAACAAAATGCATTCTTGCCTAAAGTTGTGTAAGTATAATAGTTATAAATTATAAAGATAAGACACCAACAATACTTTGCTAACAAAATGCATACTTGCCTAAAGTTGTGTAAGTATAATAGTTATAAATTATAAAGTTAAGACACCAACAATACTTTTCTAACAAAATGCATTCTTGCCTATAGTTGTTTAAGTATAATAGTTATAAATTATAAAGTTAAGACACCAACAATACTTTGCTAACAAAGTGCATTCTTGCCTAAAGTTGTGTAAGTATAATAGTTATAAATTATAAAGTTAAGACACCAACTATACTTTGCTAACAAAATGCATACTTGCCTTAAGTTGTTTAAGTATAATAGTTATAAATTATAAAGTTAAGACACCAACAATACTTTGCTAACAAAATGCATTCTTGCCTAAAGTTGTGTAAGTATAATAGTTATAAATTATAAAGTTAAGACACCAACAATACTTTGCTAACAAAATGCATACTTGCCTAAAGTTGTGTAAGTATAATAGTTATAAATTATAAAGTTAAGACACCAACTATACTTTGCTAACAAAGTGCATTCTTGCCTAAAGTTGTGTAAGTATAATAGTTATAAATTATAAAGATAAGACACCAACAATACTTTGTTAACAAAATGCATTCTTGCCTAAAGTTGTGTAAGTATAATAGTTATAAATTATAAAGATAAGACACCAACAATACTTTGCTAACAAAATGCATACTTGCCTAAAGTTGTGTAAGTATAATAGTTATAAATTATAAAGATAAGACACCAACAATACTTTGCTAACAAAATGCATACTTGCCTAAAGTTGTGTAAGTATAATAGTTATAAATTATAAAGTTAAGACACCAACAATACTTTGCTAACAAAATGCATTCTTGCCTAAAGTTGTTTAAGTATAATAGTTATAAATTATAAAGATAAGACACCAACAATACTTTGCTAACAAAGTGCATACTTGCCTAAAGCTGCATAGTGTAAATAGTACACATAAAGTTTTCTTTAGAAAGCAAAACAAATTAAATATAAGATGAAATGAATTCCATTACTTAATGTGTCATACAATAAACAAATATATGGTATTATTAATTATAAATTTAACTTTAATATTTGTCCATTTCCTTAAGCCATTTGGCTTTAACGTTTTTTTACTTGATTGATTGATGGGATGTACGCTTTACGTCTAGAGAGCAGTATTTCAGCTATATTTAGGACGAGAACGAATTAACAAACAATAAATGAACTGAAAAAGAGTGTGTGATGGGCTTTCCGTATTATGACCTGACAAACCCTTATTCGCCACTAGGTGACGTTCTGCGCTGCGACGTTTCGTAAAGTGGCTCATCATGAATGTCAAGTTAGCGTAAATGTCGTCTTTTGGTACCACGCCGCTTCCTGTTAATAGCCAATGCATTTATTGTGTCCATATATGTACACATTTGACGCTTATAATTATGTCGTTAAATTTTTAGCATATTAAATACATATATTTGTAAAGTAGCATGTATGTTTCTTATTAATCATTCGGTTAAATACAGTGTTATATACAACACTCAGGTGTATCATATACCCGTAACCACATCCGGGAATATCGCGTTAATCATTCGGTTAAATACTGTGTTATATACAACACTCAGGTGTATCATATACCCGTAACAACATCCGGGAATATCGCGTAGCATTTATCCCATTCCATTCCGTTTAGAAATAACAAGATCGTTCCTGAACTTGGAAGAAACCATCAAAGGGACGATAGCAACAGACCATCACACAACTTCTGGAAACAAGAATCAATAAGTGTAGCACAATACCTTAAATTGAATTAATCAAATTCGTACCTTTCTCTAAGTACTGTAGCGGACAAGTTTACACGTCGTAGTTGTTGATTATAGACATACCTATAATGTGTATCATGTTAAAACTTTAATATACTGGCATGTAACTGTTTGTAAACGTAACGAATGGTTGGAGTGTGTTAGAACTTTAATATACAAGTATCTAACTGTTTGTAACGTAAAGAATGTTTGGAGTTTGTTGAAGTTTTAATATACTAATATCTAACTGTTTGTAAACGTAACGGATTGTTGGAGTGTGTTAGAACTTTAATATACTAATATCTAACTGTTTGTAAACGTAACGAATTGTTGGAGTGTGTTAAAACTTTAATATACAAGTATCTAACTGTTTGTAAACGTAACGAATTGTTGGAGTGTGTTAGAACTTTAATATACTAATATCTAACTGTTTGTAAACGTAACGAATTGTTGGAGTGTGTTAAAACTTTAATATACTAATATCTAACTGTTTGCAAGCGTAAGGAATTGTTGGTGTCTGTTGAAACTTTAATATACTAATATCTAACTGTTTGCAAGCGTAAGGAATTGTTGGTGTCTGTTGAAACTTTAATATACTAATATCTAACTGTTTGTAAACGTAACGAATTGTTCGAGTGTGTTAGAACTTTAATATACTATTATCTAACTGTTTGTAAACGTAACGAATTGTTGGAGTGTGTTAGACTTTAATAAACAAGTATTGAACTATTTGTAAAGGTAACGAATGTTTGGAATTTGTTGAAACTTTAATATACTAATATCTAACTGTTTGTAAACGTAACGAATTGTTGGAGTGTGTTAAAACTTTAATATACTAATATCTAACTGTTTGTAAACGTAACGAATTGTTGGAGTGTGTTAAAACTTTAATATACTAATATCTAACTGTTTGCAAGCGTAAGGAATTGTTGGTGTCTGTTGAAACTTTAATATACTAATATCTAACTGTTTGTAAACGTAACGAATTGTTCGAGTGTGTTAGAACTTTAATATACTAATATCTAACTGTTTGTAAACGTAACGAATTGTTGGAGTGTGTTAGACTTTAATAAACAAGTATTGAACTATTTGTAAAGGTAACGAATGTTTGGAATTTGTTGAAACTTTAATATACTAATATCTAACTGTTTGCAAACGTAACGAATTGTTGGAGTGTGTTAGAACTTTAATATACTAATATCTAACTATTTGTAAACGTAACGAATTGTTGGAGTGTGTTAGAACTTTAATATACTAATATCTAACTGTTTGTAAACATAACGAATATTTGGAGTGTGTTAGAACTTTAATATACTAATATCTAACTGTTTGTAAACGTAACGAATTGTTGGAGCGTGTTAGAACTTTAATATACTAATATCTAACTGTTTGTAAACGTAACGAATATTTGGAGTGTGTTAAAACTTTAATATACAAGTATTTAACTGTTTGTAAACGTAACGAATTGTTGGAGTGTGTTAGAACTTTAATATACTAATATCTAACTGTTTGTAAACGTAACGAATGGGTGGAGTGTGTTAGAACTTTAATATACTAATATATAACTGTTTGTAAACGTAACGAATTGTTGGAGTGTGTTAGACTTTAATAAACAAGTATTGAACTATTTGTAAAGGTAACGAATGTTTGGAATTTGTTGAAACTTTAATATACTAATATCTAACTGTTTGTAAACGTAACGAATTGTTGGAGTGTGTTAGAACTTTAATATACTAATATCTAACTGTTTGTAAACGTAACGAATTGTTGGAGTGTGTTAGACTTTAATAAACAAGTATTGAACTATTTGTAAAGGTAACGAATGTTTGGAATTTGTTGAAACTTTAATATACTAATATCTAACTGTTTGTAAACGTAACGAATTGTTGGAGTGTGTTAGAACTTTAATATACTAATATCTAACTGTTTGTAAACGTAACGAATTGTTGGAGTGTGTTAGACTTTAATAAACAAGTATTGAACTATTTGTAAAGGTAACGAATGTTTGGAATTTGTTGAAACTTTAATATACTAATATCTAACTGTTTGTAAACGTAACGAATTGTTGGAGTGTGTTAGAACTTTAATATACTAATATCTAACTGTTTGTAAACGTAACGAATTGTTGGAGTGTGTTAGACTTTAATAAACAAGTATTGAACTATTTGTAAAGGTAACGAATGTTTGGAATTTGTTGAAACTTTAATATACTAATATCTAACTGTTTGTAAACGTAACGAATTGTTGGAGTGTGTTAGAACTTTAATATACTAATATCTAACTGTTTGTAAACATAACGAATATTTTGAGTTTGTTGAAACTTTAATATACTAATATCTAACTGTTTGTAAACGTAACGAATTGTTTAAGTGTGTTAGACTTTAATAAACAAGTATTGAACTATTTGTAAAGGTAACGAATGTTTGGAATTTGTTGAAACTTTAATATACTAATATCTAACTGTTTGTAAACGTAACGAATGTTGGAGTGTGTTAAAACTTTAATATACAAGTATTTAACTGTTTGTAAACGTAACGAATTGTTGGAGTGTGTTAGAACTTTAATATACTAATATCTAACTGTTTGTAAACGTAACGAATGGTTGGAGTGTGTTAGAACTTTAATATACTAATATATAACTGTTTGTAAACGTAACGAATTGTTGGAGTGTGTTAGACTTTAATAAACAAGTATTGAACTATTTGTAAAGGTAACGAATGTTTGGAATTTGTTGAAACTTTAATATACTAATATCTAACTGTTTGTAAACGTAACGAATTGTTGGAGTGTGTTAGAACTTTAATATACTAATATCTAACTGTTTGTAAACGTAACGAATTGTTGGAGTGTGTTAGACTTTAATAAACAAGTATTGAACTATTTGTAAAGGTAACGAATGTTTGGAATTTGTTGAAACTTTAATATACTAATATCTAACTGTTTGTAAACGTAACGAATTGTTGGAGTGTGTTAGAACTTTAATATACTAATATCTAACTGTTTGTAAACGTAACGAATTGTTGGAGTGTGTTAGACTTTAATAAACAAGTATTGAACTATTTGTAAAGGTAACGAATGTTTGGAATTTGTTGAAACTTTAATATACTAATATCTAACTGTTTGTAAACGTAACGAATTATTGGAGTGTGTTAGAACTTTAATATACTAATATCTAACTGTTTGTAAACGTAACGAATTGTTGGAGTGTGTTAGACTTTAATAAACAAGTATTGAACTATTTGTAAAGGTAACGAATGTTTGGAATTTGTTGAAACTTTAATATACTAATATCTAACTGTTTGAAAACGTAACGAATTGTTGGAGTGTGTTAGAACTTTAATATACTAATATCTAACTGTTTGTAAACATAACGAATATTTTGAGTTTGTTAAAACTTTAATATACTAATTTCTAACTGTTTGTAAACGTAACGAATTGTTTAAGTGTGTTAGACTTTAATAAACAAGTATTGAACTATTTGTAAAGGTAACGAATGTTTGGAATTTGTTGAAACTTTAATATACTAATATCTAACTGTTTGTAAACGTAACGAATTGTTGGAGTGTGTTAGACTTTAATATACAAGTATTTAACTGTTTGTATACGTGACGAATTGTTGGAGTGTGTTAAAACTTTAATATACTAATATCTAACTGTTTGCAAACGTAAGGAATTTTTGGTGTCTGTTGAAACTTTAATATACTAATATCTAACTGTTTGTAAACGTAACGAATGTTGGAGTGTGTTAGAACTTTAATATACAAGTATTTAACTATTTGTAAAGGTAACGAATGTTTGGAGTTTGTTGAAACTTTAATATACTAATATCAAACTGTTTGTAAACTAAACGAATGTTTGGAGTGTGTTAGAACTTTAATATACTAATATTTAACTGTTTGTAAACGTAACGAATTGCTGGAGTGTGTTAAAACTTTAATGTACTAATATCTAACTGTTTGTAAACGTAAGAAATGGTTGGAGTGTGTTAAAACTTTAATATACAAATATCTAACTGTTTGTAAACGTAACGAATGGTTGGAGTGTGTTAAAACTTTAATATACTAATATCTAACTGTTTGTAAACGTAATAAATGGTTGGAGTGTGTTAAAACTTTAATATACTAATATCTAACTGTTTGTAAACGTAACGAATGGTTGGAGTGTGTTAGAACTTTAATATACTAATATATAACTGTTTGTAAACGTAACGAATTGTTGGAGTGTGTTAGACTTTAATAAACAAGTATTTAACTATTTGTAAAGGTAACGAATGTTTGGAATTTGTTGAAACTTTAATATACTAATATCTAACTGTTTGTAAACGTAACGAATTGTTGGAGTGTGTTAGAACTTTAATATACTAATATCTAACTGTTTGTAAACGTAACGAATTGTTGGAGTGTGTTAGACTTGAATAAACAAGTATTGAACTATTTGTAAAGGTAACGAATGTTTGGAATTTGTTGAAACTTTAATATACTAATATCTAACTGTTTATAAACGTAACGAATTGTTGGAGTGTGTTAGAACTTTAATATACTAATATCTAACTGTTTGTAAACGTAACGAATTGTTGGAGTGTGTTAGACTTTAATAAACAAGTATTGAACTATTTGTAAAGGTAACGAATGTTTGGAATTTGTTGAAACTTTAATATACTAATATCTAACTGTTTGTAAACGTAACGAATTGTTGGAGTGTGTTCGAACTTTAATATACTAATATCTAACTGTTTGTAAACATAACGAATATTTGGAGTTTGTTGAAACTTTAATATACTAATATCTAACTGTTTGTAAACGTAACGAATTGTTGGAGTGTGTTAGAATTAATAAACAAGTATTGAACTATTTGTAAAGGTAACGAATGTTTGGAATTTGTTGAAACTTTAATATACTAATATCTAACTGTTTGTAAACGTAACGAATTGTTGGAGTGTGTTAGAACTTTAATATACTAATATCTAACTGTTTGTAAACGTAACGAATGTTGGAGTGTGTTGAAACTTTAATATACTAATATCTAACTGTTTGTAAACGTAACGAATTGTTGGAGTGTGTTAAAACTTTAAAATACTAATATCTAACTGTTTGTAAACGTAACGAATGTTGGAGTGTGTTAAAACTTTAATATACTAATATCTAACTGTTTGTAAACGTAACGAATGTTGGAGTGTGTTAAAACTTTAATATACTAATATCTAACTGTTTGCAAACGTAAGGAATTTTTGGTGTCTGTTGAAACTTTAATATACTAATATCTAACTGTTTGTAAACGTAACGAATGTTGGAGTGTGTTAGAACTTTAATATACAAGTATTTAACTATTTGTAAAGGTAACGAATGTTTGGAGTTTGTTGAAACTTTAATATACTAATATCAAACTGTTTGTAAACTAAACGAATGTTTGGAGTGTGTTAGAACTTTAATATACTAATATTTAACTGTTTGTAAACGTAACGAATTGCTGGAGTGTGTTAAAACTTTAATGTACTAATATCTAACTGTTTGTAAACGTAACGAATTGTTGGAGTATGTTAGAACTTTAATATACAAGTATTTAACTGTTTGTAAACGTAACGAATTGTTGGAGTGTGTTAGAACTTTAATATACTAATATCTAACTGTTTGTAAACGTAACAAATTGTTGGAGTTTATTGAAACTTTAATATACTAATATCTAACTGTTTGTAAACGTAACAAATTGTTGGAGTGTGTTAAAACTTTAATATACTAATATCTAACTGTTTGCAAACGTAAGGAATTGTTGGTGTCTGTTGAAACTTTAATATACTAATATCTAACTGTTTGTAAATGGAACGAATGGTTGGAGTGTGTTAAAACTTTAAAATACTAATATCTAACTGTTTGTTAACGTAACGAATGTTTGGAGTGTGTTAAAACTTTAATATACAAATATCTAACTGTTTGTAAACGTAACGAATGTTTGGAGTGTGTTAGAACTTTAATATACTAATATCTAACTGTTTGTAAACGTAACGAATGGTTGGAGTGTGTTAAAACTTTAATATACTAATATCTAACTGTTTGTAAACGTAACGAATTGTTGTAGTGTGTTAGAACTTTAATATACTAATATCTAACTGTTTGTAAACGTAAGAAATGGTTGGAGTGTGTTAAAACTTTAATATACAAATATCTAACTGTTTGTAAACGTAACGAATGGTTGGAGTGTGTTAAAACTTTAATATACTAATATCTAACTGTTTGTAAACGTAATAAATGGTTGGAGTGTGTTAAAACTTTAATATACTAATATCTAACTGTTTGTAAACGTAACGAATGGTTGGAGTGTGTTAAAACTTTAATATACAAGTATTTAACTGTTTATAAACGTAACGAATGGTTGGAGTGTGTTAGAACTTTAATATACTAATATGTAACTGTTTGTAAACGTAAGAAATGGTTGGAGTGCGTTAAAACTATAATATACTAATATATAACTGTTTGTAAACGTAAGAAATGGTTGGAGTGTGTTGAAACTTTAATATACTAATATCTAACTGTTTGTAAACGTAACGAATTGTTGGAGTGTGTTAAAACTTTAATATACAAGTATTTAACTGTTTGTAAACGTAACGAATGGTTGGAGTGTGTTAGAACTTTAATATACTAATATCTAACTGTTTGTAAACGTAACGAATGGTTGGAGTGTGTTAGAACTTTAATATACTAATATCTAACTGTTTGTAAACGTAACGAATTGTTGGAGTGTGTTAGAACTTTAATATACTAATATCTAACTGTTTCTAAACGTAACGAATGGTTGGAGTGTGTTAGAACTTTAATATACTAATATCTAACTGTTTGTAAACGTAACGAATTGTTGGAGTGTGTTAGAACTTTAATATACTAATATCTAACTGTTTGTAAACGTATTAAATGGTTGGAGTGTGTTAAAACTTTTATATACTAATATCTAACTGTTTGTAAACGTAACGTATGGTTGGAGTGTGTTAAAACTTTAATATACAAGTATTTAACTGTTTATAAACGTAACGAATGGTTGGAGTGTGTTAGAACTTTAATATACTAATATGTAACTGTTTGTAAACGTAAGAAATGGTTGGAGTGCGTTAAAACTATAATATACTAATATATAACTGTTTGTACACGTAAGAAATGGTTGGAGTGTGTTGAAACTTTAATATACTAATATCTAACTGTTTGTAAACGTAACGAATTGTTGGAGTGTGTTAAAACTTTAATATACAAGTATTTAACTGTTTGTAAACGTAACGAATGGTTGGAGTGTGTTAGAACTTTAATATACTAATATCTAACTGTTTGTAAACGTAAGAAATGGTTGGAGTGTGTTAAAACTTTAATATACTAATATATAACTGTTTGTAAACCTAACGAATATTTGGAGTGTATTTAAAATTTAAGAAACAAGTATCTAACTGTTGGTAAACATAACTAACGCTTGGAGTTTGTTAAAATTTGATATACTAGTATGTAACGAATGTTTTGGAGTTTGTTAAAACTTTGATATACAAGTATATAAATGTTTGTAAAAGTAACTTATGTTTGGAGTTTGTTGTATCTTTAATATACAAGTATCCAATTGTTTGTAAACGCAACGAATGTTTAGAGATTGTTAAAAAATAAAATAATTTAGGAGTTTGTTAAAACTTGAGATATTTATATAACCTAGCTACTGCTATTTGAACCATTACACTACGTAACACATTGTTAAAAGTTCTTTAACGATATTGTATCAACCGTAGACCATTATTGGCCATTTAGTAATCGGTGTCTCGCGCTTATTTAGCCAAGATTAATTCATGGTATTCTGGCTGTCAACTGTATGTTTTTATTAAATACGTTGTTTGTACTAGTTTTGTTAAAAACACATATTTTTCTATGATCATTAGTATTCAAATTTGGCAAAATACTGCTATTAGACGACAGTGATTGTATAAAAACTATGCTATATATGAATTTTTGTTGAATTATAACTAACTATAATTCTTCATTTTCATAGTTACGAAGTAGCTCGCATGTTACAATTTAATTTCCATCAGTTGTCTCAGATAATATTTGTTCACTGTGGGAATAAATTTGCAAATTACTTGTTGAGGAAAATTGATAAAAAGTAATCGGCACGTAAATGCATGTTTATAGAGATTTTCCCTCGCCATCACATGGTAATTGGCAATTTTATCAGATTTATACTGGCTGAAGACGTAGTTATAAAAACATTCTTAATTTTTATCGTTGTACAATGAATTGACGAATTTCAATAAATCTCGTTAAAAAGACAGCTAAAGAGACAAATGGAAAGGTCAGCTCTTTCTTCTGATCATTATTGATAATCAACAGTAGGAATTAAGAAGGATGGAGTGTCATCTCTAATGCCGTCTAACCGACTGTCTACACGTTTATTGTATGCAGGTAACATGTTATCTTTTCCTAAATGAACTCCGCTGTGTTATGAGTGGAGTGCACGGTTTACGTGTAGGAATCTTATTAGTTAGAAATATAAAGGAGAGATAAACTGAACATGAACCTAATAATTTAGGCAATTACTAAAAGAACAACCAATTACTTACAATTGTATTATAATTTCAGTCTACCTGTACATATATTGATGTCCAGTTTAAAATATGTGATATCTAGATGACATCTGAGCAAGTGAGGAGGGTTTTTGTTGTTTCGTATAAAAACTCAAGTGTGAATCATTTGGAACTTAACGTCGACGTAACCGCAATGCTATCAATACAATACACGCCGAACATGGTAAAGAAATAGATCGGGTCAACCATGTTCTATAATATTTTTACTAAAACATCTTAAAATGAAAGGTATTTACGCCAGTACCTTTCTTACTGTAAATAAATATTTGATTTTGCATTAGGTAACCTATCCTATTTTGAGAGGCTAACAGAAAGCATATTAGAAAGAGATAAAACATACAAGCATAAATTGTGATAAAATAATAACAACACTTCTTACATTTTCTTGTCTTTGAATAATTAGTACATCATTCATTTTCGTGTATATTTTTATTAGTATAAAATGAAGAAATAACTTACACACAAAATATAAATACCACCAAAGTGCCAGGTAAGTAATAAATGACCCCTATATATTTGTTACATGTAAATTTATGCTGCTGCTCATGATTTATGTGTTGTCCAAATTTAAGCGATACATTTTTTTTTAAATGTGCAGACATTGGTAGGGAGGCAAGCTTAAAAGATCAGCTAACAGTGCCAATATTATGGCTTTTTACTTTTTTATAAGCGACAAATTACAATATATTTTAAAACTCTGTTTCACAACTCTTGTGTAAACATTGATACACGTTTTCTCCGTCATTTTGATAACCGCACGTTTTTTAATGATTTTTTTTCCGCCTTCGTTTGTTACTAGTATATATATCAAATTGAATTTATAATAAAATACCCAGAATGCATTCAATTGTTCCTAATAGTACCATTTTATTTATGCTTCTGTATCGTTAATTAAAAGTTAACAGAGTACACTTGAATTGCCAACAGGGTTTAAATAATGCAGATTTAAACTGGCATTTGCTCGTAATCTGAAAAGTTGATCTTAAATCAACTGAAAAAAGTCTTGAAAAATCTATAAGGAGCAAATCGGTATTTTTTTTTAATGAAAGCATTCGTCCAAAGATTTGTCAATAAATGTATGATGTCAACTGGTTACAGACAAAAAGTCATCTGTTCGCTCCATTTGTCACAGTCATCATTGCGGTTATTGCTTTAGGTTATAGAACTGAGTATCCATCAATGTTAACGACGGATTGGCTTGCATATATCATAGAAATGTGATACCTTAACAGCTTCATAGCCTAATCGTATTTGGGTGTACTAAAATACCAACACGCCGAATGAAACAAATTAGATATATAAATAAAGACATCAATATCATGCAACTAGAGATTTTGCCGTTGTTTACTTTGTTAATACCATCTTGGTAGTATTGTGCATTAGGAAACAGACTAATAATCTTTGATTTACTGTAATGGGATCCGTACACCTTGTCTAATAAATATGGTTCATGTATGAATAGACAACGTGTGCAAGCAGTAAGTCAAATAAATGTAATAAAGACACAGATATTGTGCTTGTGCTATTACATATTCAATCGATTCTTAATCACTAGCAATTAAAACACCTCCATAATTAATTTAACAAAATGTATGCTTTTCAAACCTAAACATATGAACTGTTTTTAAAACAACAATCTCATCAGGACAAAAGCCTAAATGGTATAAACATCCCTACATCAAATATAAGATTTACCTCAGATGCTCATGAGGCCTTATGCTTTCTTTTAACTACTTATCGCTTAGTCCACTGACACGTGCAACAACAACAGTATAATTGAATAGATAAATAATATTTCAACAACGAATTACACCTAACATCTAATGATACAACCAAAAACTAATAATCGATCACAAGAGACCTTGGCCTGCGAACAAATCATCGCATATTTCACGGGAATAAAATTTACTACCTATCCGATAAATGCTCTGTTAAAAAGGTCTTCTTAAAACATCACATTCGTCAAACAAGAATACGGACATCTGTTACAAAACATTGGTCAAAAGATCTTTTTTTTTATTTGCAAATAAAACATTTATAAAATAAGGTAATAACAAAATACCGGACACCGCTTAAGCTGTCAAAAAAGACAATTCGAAAGTATGAGAAACCGGAAAACTCTAGAACCAACAAGAAAATATATAGTAACTACAGCAATGGTTCTGACTTGGTACAGGCATTTCAAACCAAGTTCTATGGCATGCCAATCTGTAATATGTGAATTGTTTTGTAAAATGAATGGGTATGATATACCACTAGTCAGTAAGAAGTGTATCTAATAATCATAGTAGCACTATTTACTTGATTATAGGAAAAACATAGGAATTCCTCCAAGAATTACAGGAATTATGTTTTGTATAAGTAAAGTAATAAATCGTCGAAAGAAAATACGACAATCTCGAATATGTTACAAAATCGAAATAATATAGTCTCTGGATAAAATGTCAGGCAAAGAAAAGAGAAGAAAAAGTCATTCGATCTTATATCATTCATTGTAATAGGAGTAGCCGATAGGGAACACAATATTCTGAATCAATCGATTTTTTTATCCAGATCCTTAATATGAATGCATCAGAGTACTGCATTTTGAGGTGGAGATCGTGATATCCGCGTAACATAAATGATATATCTTGGTTTGCACAAGAAACACATGTATTTGAATAACTACTGCAAACTCTCTTTGAAAACAGCTCTTGAAAAATCAACAACCGAACAGAACTTAATCTAGTTAAGCTGACGCTTCTGTTTCACGAAGCAAACATAATTAAATTATTGGAATTAAAAATACAAACAGATCAAATCAAATTTGTTCAATGTTTGAGCAAACTGCTTATAACTTAGATTTAACACGTACATTGATTTTTTTTCTAGAATGAATGTCAACTGATTGAGAAAACATTTCTAAAGGAACAAGGAAGATTCATATAAAACTGACAATTCTGTGTGCTATGATGTTTAACTTTTGACAAGGTAAGTTAAAAATTTTATATAGTATATGCATTCCTCTGTTTTAAACTTTAGGAAGGTAAGAAATAATGATGCCTTAATTTAAAAAGAAATTAGTGCATAAATTAACTGATTGTTTTTAATTATATGTTTATATTCTGGTTATTGAGATATTATCAATGACTGTTATCTCATTTACATTCATTAAAAAAATTTGAAACTCTGAATATCTGAATATGTTATACATTTTCTACTAGATAAGTTTCAAAAGGTTAATTTTCATTATCAGGCTTTGGTATGCCGACTTCCCATTATTATATTGTTAAGTGAATCTGAACAAGAGTGAACCTTGACGACTTAATACACATTGCGAAATTTCGAAATTTGTCTGTTAAAGAAATGTGAAGATGATATACATCAACCAACAAACGTGTATATAATTATCGAACACTGATGAAGCAAGTATAATTACTTTGCGGCGTCATCAATACGTCACCAATACGTCATCAATAACTATTCTTGTGATATTTAAATTTATCTATACCTATGTTATCCCATTTACAAAGTTTTGTCTTAAACAATTATAATGCCCAATCTTTGTTTTTCTGCCAATTGATAACAATGAAAAACTTTCAGTTCTATTTGTTTAACGTTTTTGAAGGAAATACCGCATGCATTAAACATATGAATGTGCACAAACCGCGTTAGACAAACTAATTTGGTGGTTTTATACACTAATCACGATTTGTCCATAAATACAACTGTTAATTGAATTCGTTTGAATACCATAAATACACAGTACATGGTCGCCTGACCAACAGGCTTCGTCAGTGTCATTCATTGTAAAAACACTGACGAAGCCTGTTGGTCAAGCGAAATATTTGTGCAACTTTTAAAGATTTAATTAAGTATCTAGATGTTGTTTTTACCACTTTTTAAACGAATATATTATTATTTTAGTCTGTACAGTGTCGGTATCTACCGTAACGATCCAACATCCCGTACGAACAATTGTTGACTATTTCTTTAGACGAATTATATATATATGTTTGCAATGTTAGTTGCTACAATATATTTGTAAGCATGCTATTTGATTCCTCATGGATACTGACTTTTACATTCATGTACATTTGTTGGAAACATTCGATTATGTACATTGACAGTGACTATTTCTGTGATGCCGAGTACATGACATAATTATGTCCGTTGGGTTTCATTCATATTTTCCATATAACTAATACAAAGTTTGTTGTGTATGAAGTATTTATGCCCATAAAGATTATATCAGATTAAAACAATTACATATTAAAGATTACCTACCAGTACAGATATCTGTGGTATACATTAGATTTAAAAAAAAATTATTACAACCAATGCGTAGCTAGTGAGTTTGGATGATGTTACTTTTATTGTGAACATATATAAGGATTAACACTAAACATATATTCTGTATTGAGGGGTAACAAACGATTTCATCGTGTGCACAATTGATGAAAAAAGCTACACCTCTTTTCTGACAGTAAATTAAACATTAGTGTGAACTAAAATTTGATTTGTGTATTTTTAAATTTTTTGTGTTCAGCGGAGTAATATATTTCGACACATGATTTTTTTTATATCAAATCAAAAGTCTGTATATTCGTACAATTTATATCGATGTGTTTTTTTAGTTTACTTTAATATCTATATATATGAACAATAAAACAAAGTATAACAATTTGGAATGATTGTACTATTATCAGCAACTGTTATTTAACTTACAATAATGGTCCAATATTGTTGAACATTGATGTCGTCCTAGTTTTGACTGTTTTTTTTATTTACACCCTTGTCTATGATACCTGCTATTCATTTGATTTGTAGATTTCAGGAACAGTTTTAGCACTGCTATCAGTATGGTTGTTTTACAATCCCGTTGTAGTATGTAATTGATCACATTCTATCAGCTGTGTGATAACAATCAGAGTCAATAAAAACACAGTATCTTCAATAAATGTTGGCATATTTGCTTTCTTTTGAATAATAATTACTTTTTTATCTACCGTTTCGTTTTACGCAGTCCAATATAGAATTTAATTAGCTTATCAATGTGTTGGAATGGAAACCTATCAGGTTTCCCGTTAGGTCAATGTTTAAACGAAGACAAAAGATAACATTAATTGTAATGGGCCATCATAAAATCCAGGTTTACAAATGTATCCGGCAAAAATAAATAAAGCAACTTGTCGTCTGTAGTTCTGCAACAAATAAGACATGACAAATTGTGCATGATAGATAAGCGAGGAAATACCAGGTTGGCTAATTGCAAAAATACTAATACGAAGCAGTATCTGCCTGTTGAAAAATGCACATTGTGTCGTTGGTAGTTAATCCAGGGCATGTCAATTTCGGTAAAAGAAGAAATTACAGAAAATATATGATAAACCTATATCACTTCCATTAAAATTTCTTCAATGAAGACGATAAGTTTTGATCAACAAAATCCCCGATCTTATCCGAGTTATAGCTTGATAAAAAATCGTGGTATTCAGTAAAAGCTCTGGAGTAACGTATTGAGAAACGTAAACTCTATATGGCGGAACAGCTGGAATGTTGCTAGAAAGGGAAAGTTGAAGTCATCACGTTTATAGTCTTTAGTAGAAAATTCCCCTTGAATATTAATTTCGAAATGTAAATCCAAATTTGAAAAGGACCTATTGGTGTCTGTTTTATCCTTAATTTCTTTTTGGAAAAATGCTATTTGGAATAGCATCTAATCGATTATTGTTAAGTAAAAGATTGAAGAACTGTTTTAGAATATATAAATATTCCGGGGAAATAAGCTAATTGAGGCTACGTTTCTATTATTTCACGTGAGTCATCATTATATGTGTTTTATATTTTTTATGTAGATGTATCACTAAAGATTTTTTTCTCTCGTAAAATATTTGATCTGTAGTAGATACTTGACACATTAACTTACACGGCATCCAACATACTACAGAACATCTGAAAAAGTCGTGGTAATTGTGTAAATATATTCGTTGGTTTGGTTGGTTGTTATAGTAATATCTCTTTGTGTACTGTAGCTTTGCCTTTCCTGAAGGCTATTTCTGGGCATTTGGTAATCTTTAGTCGTTATATTGTCAATACCATTGTCCTGCATCAAGAAGTGTATGTAATGTTTCTTTTAGCAAACACAATATCATTTTGGGTCTTGTTTTGAAGTTAAGACATATGATTACAACGTCAGTGTCTTTAAAAATGATGTAGCATTTGTTCTCATTGATCCATTTAGATAATGAATTCTAATTTGTATTATTGACCTCAAAATCTTTACGGATTTGGAAAGGTATCACTATCTTTGTTTTCCTGCAAAACACATTTTGATCTAATCAGGCGGAATCCATCAAATAATTTCAGGTCACATTTCTAATTAATTGGTTTTTAGATCAAGTGTGGGGTTTTGCTAAATTGTTGTGTCTCGGCAGGAATTAAAAAGATAGCATAGGCGCAGTGGGTGGTTAAAACTGACGTTGGAACTTTAATACTGTTAACAAGGTTGGTTACGAAATATGTGGTAAGCCTTCATTTGTAATACACCAATTTCAGCAAATTGACTTTTTCTTTGATGGCATTGTGTAATCTAAAAGGTTTATGCAGTCTCTGCTGAATATATCTGAGAGAAATGTTGTTTGTTTAAATTAAAAGAGTTTTTCAGCATTTGAACCAAAACTATTGCTGGAATTGAATTAAGTAGAGTTAAGGGTTATTTAACGAAAAATATTTAGATGATGTGTCATAACGTTGACCATGTCAACGTTTCGGTTGAAAAGAGTGGAAAATATTCAAAACGTTTATAGAACTGGAACTACAAATACTTTCATCATATTTTAGCTTAAATAACTGAAAGGCAGATTTAACTATTGTCATGATTTTTCTCAGACTTCATATAATTTTTACATTTTAACACACGTTAACAGGAGTTGCTCACCCTTGCGGGACTACCGGTTTTTTTGTTACTGAAGTTTTGGATTGCGTGTGTTTGTTAGTTTTGTTTTTACCTCATTTGCTTAACCATGGTTTTTCATTCCTTGGCGTATCGTTCTCTGATTATTCATTGGTATCTTTAATTCGTTTTCTTACATTTTCTCATCTGACCCATCTTTATAGATTGAAGCCAACTTTTTGGAATAATGCATGTGAGGTCGTTGTTTAAAATCCAAAATTTTAATAATTGATGCTTTTGAGTTCCTCCGCTTAACGATTTTCTGTGTTGAAATTATGCTCGTGATGTTCTCTGTTTGACGCAAAGCGTCGCAGAATTGAGGTTTATGATATCCTTTGTTTGAAGCCGAGCTTTTCGGGATTAATCATCGTGGTGTCCTCTGTTTTAAGCCAAACTTTGCCGGATTGAATTTTTGTGAGACCCTCCAAACTTTCTTGGAATGAAGCTTATTATGCCCACGTTTAATGCCAAACTTTACAGGATTGATGCTTGTGAGGTTCAATGTTCAAAGACTAGCTTAAAAGAAATAATACTTATATGTTTAAGGCGCAGGAAGACCGAGGCTTTTGATGTTCTCGTTTTCAATCCAAGCTTTGGAGGGTTGATGCTTGTGAGGTCATCTGTTTGAACCCAATTTCTGCACGATTATTGCTTATTGTATCCTTTTTTTAAAGCCAAACAAGTGTTGGAATGAAGCTAATGTGTTTGAAGAAAATTGCAAAGAAAACCGATTGAACAACCAGAGACAAAAGTCAAGGGACAGTTACAAATCCGGATATAGACAAACAAAACACAAAAACCAAAAACATATTATACAGAACGGGAGTATCCCGAACCCAATAAAAACCAAGGGTGCAATCATGATTTATGCTTGTCAGAACCCTCTGTGTTATTACATCTTTTGATTTACTTTCTAACGTTTACAGCTTAATAATCCAACACCTGTGTATCTGCTATGTCGACACTTTTAGTTACAGATTCCATTGTCGTAGTTTGTTGATCCTGTTGCAACATGTGTTTCGTTTCCTTTTATAGTTTTTTTTACTTCTAATAAGGCATTGAAATTATTTGTTAATCAAATGGCTTTTTTGAAATGACACGATATTTATCAGATACATCAGTTAAAAGGCAACTTTAGAGATGCTGTGAAATAAGCTACTCCAGAGGTGCGTGAATCAGATGTTGATACTTCAAATGTAAAGATCTGTTAGAGAATTAACAGTCAAGATCACTCTCTTTATACAAAGAAGTTAGAAAGTTTGACATTTCAACCGTTTATACTAATAATTCCCTATTTATTCTAACATTGAGAAACATCAACGAAATGTTACGTTATAACAAAAAAATGACTAACATAACTGAAGGTAATAACAAAATATCAGACACCGAGGAAACTGTCAAAAAGACAATCCACAAATAAAAGAAACTGGTAAACCACAGAACCAACAACAAAAAATATAGTACCTGCAGCAATGGTACTGACTTTGTACAGGAATTACTGGCATTAAAAACGAAATTGTGTGTTAAACCAGGTTTTATGGTATGCCAAAAAATTTTTTGGGAAAACTATCACGTTATAAACCACAAAATGTTATAACGGAATAAAAAGCAACACAATATCACCTGACAAATATTCATTGTTTTCCATTGTTGATTGGTCAACACAATGTCACCTGATAAATATTCATTGTTTTCCATTGTTGATTGGTCAACACAATGTCACCTGACAAATATTCATTGTTTTCCATTGTTGATTGGTCGATCTTTGTTGTATTTTTTCGATGAACGGAACTTGTATATGAATATAATGCGTTCATATTAATAAACACTATCCCTTCAGGCTTCATTTAGCTTGTAAGTGAGGTAGTCTCTTCAAGTCACTTTAAAAATACGACGAAAGGTCACGTAATGCAACGTTATACAGCCCACACAATAACAGGCATCACGTGACATTTCTTCGTGTCACGTGATGCCCACACAATAACAGACGTAACGCTGGCTCAGTTTTAAGTTTTAACATAAAGAAAACAAAGTCACATTACAACAATTAGAATGTTCAATAACTGTCAAGTTATAACACAAAAAAGTCTCCACAATGTCCAGTTATAAAATATAACATTGAGATAGCCCAAATAATGGCATGTTAAAACACGGAAGAACGTTGACAAAATGTCAAGTTATAACACAAAAAAGTCTGCAGTTATAAAATATAACATTAAGATAGCCCAAATAATGGCATGTTAAAACACGGAAGAACGTTGACAAAATGTCAAGTTATAACACAAAAAAGTCTACAGTTATAAAATATAACATTGAGATAGCCCAAATAATGGCATGTTAAAACACGGAAGAACGTTGACAAAATGTCAAGTTATAACACCAAAAAGTCTCCACAATGTCCAGTTATAAAATATAACAAATAATGGCATGTTAAGACACAGAAGAACGTTGACAAAATGTCAAATTATAACGCGACCAATGCTCACACAATATCATTATAACACAACAAACCCACACAATGTCACGCTCTTAAACCAAAGTCTCCACAATGTCACGTTCTTAAACCAAAAAGTTTCTATAATGTCAATTATAATATATCACATTAAGAAAGTCCAAAGGTCACGTTAAAATGAAGAAATCTGACAAAACGACACGTTTAACGCGACAAATGCTCACACATTATTATTGTAACACAACAAACCCACACAAAGTCACGTTATTAAAATAAACAGTCTCCACAATGTCACGTTACAGCATAAAAGCTTAATCAATGTCACAATAATGATAAAACACGAACAAAGATGACAAAATATCGCTTATAACACTAAAAAAACCCCCAAACAATTCCACGTTTTTACACCAAAAAGTCTCCACAATGTCACGTTACAGCATAAAAGCTCAATCAATGTCACAATAATGATAAAACACGAAAAAAGATGACAAAATATCGCTTATAACACTAAAAAAACCCCAAACAATTCCACGTTTTTACACCAAAAAGTCTCCACAATGTCACGTTACAGCATAAAAGCTCAATCAATGTCACAATAATGATAAAACACGAAAAAAGATGACAAAATATCGCTTATAACACTAAAAAAAACCCAAACAATTCCACGTTTTTACACCAAAAAGTCTCCACAATGTCACGTTATAGCATAAAAGCTCAATCAATGTCACATTAATGATAAAACACGAAAAAAGATGACAAAATATCGCTTATAACACTAAAAAAACCCCAAACAATTCCACGTTTTTACACCAAAAAGTCTCCACAATGTCACGTTACAGCATAAAAGCTCAATCAATGTCACAATAATGATAAAACACGAAAAAAGATGACAAAATATCGCTTATAACACTAAAAAAACCCAAATAATTCAACGTTTTTACACCAAAAAGTCTCCACAATGTCACGTTATAGCATAAAAGCTCAATCAATGTCACAATAATGATAAAACACGAAAAAAGATGACAAAATATCGCTTATAACACTAAAAAAAACCCAAACAATTCCACGTTTTTACACCAAAAAGTCTCCACAATGTCACGTTATAGCATAAAAGCTCAATCAATGTCACAATAATGATAAAACACGAAAAAAGATGACAAAATATCGCTTATAACACTAAAAAAAACCCAAACAATTCCACGTTTTTACACCAAAAAGTCTCCACAATGTCACGTTATAGCATAAAAGCTCAAACAATGTCACAATAATGTTAAAACACGAAAAAAGATGACAAAATATCGCTTATAACACTAAAAAAACCCCAAACAATTCCACGTTTTTACACCAAAAAGTCTCCACAATGTCACGTTATAGCATAAAAGCTCAAACAATGTCACAATAATGTTAAAACACGAAAAAAGATAACAAAATATCGCTTATTACAAAAGAAAACCCCAAACAATTCCACGTTTTTACACCAAAAAGTCTCCACAATGTCACGTTATAGCATAAAAGCTCAAACAATGTCACAATAATGTTAAAACACGAAAAAAGATGACAAAATATCGCTTATTACAAAAGAAAACCCCAAACAATTCCACGTTTTTACACCAAAAAGTCTCCACAATGTCACGTTATAGCATAAAAGCTCAAACAATGTCACAATAATGTTAAAACACGAAAAAAGATAACAAAATATCGCTTATTACAAAAGAAAACCCCAAACAATTCCACGTTTTTACACCAAAAAGTCTCCATAATGTCACGTTATAGCATAAAAGCTCAAACAATGTCACAACAATGTTAAAACACGAAGAAAGCTGACAAACAATCACTTGTAACACTAAAAAACCAAACAATTCCACGTTATTACAGTCAAAAGTCTCCAAAATGTCACGTTATAACATGACAAAAACCTACACACTGTCACGTTTTGATTTATAACTGATTCATATACATCGCAGTTTAGATGGCACTATTGCATGTTCAGTTCCAATTATATCTTAAACGCAAATTGTTGCCATTTTTATTTATGCTATATGAGGTGTGACGTGACATGAATTATTCAATCACTGCAAAAAACGTTACCACAGTCAAAAACAGAAATTTAATATTGCATTTGACTGTTTGATTTGCAGTTCGTATCACGACATTGACTTGTATATATCAGCTGAATGTAGCTAAATGTAGGAGATATTGATTTTATCATGTTTTTAAATGTTGCAAAAATTCTATGTATGTCACTTTAAAAAAAAGGTAACATGGCATTAAGAGAACAATACCTAGAACAAGAAGTAATGACAATATACACATCCTCCACCCTTTAGCACAGCGGCCTGTCAATGCACAAAAAGGCTATCCTAAACCAGGACGGCTTGACAAGGTAAAATCAGTCACAGAAATAGGACAGACTAACAAGAAGGTCTTATAACGAACACACAGTGTTCTTCAAAATCAGTCACAGAGAAGGACAGACTGACAAGAAGGTCTCACGACGAACACACACCGTGTTCTTCACAATAAGTCTCAGAGAGGGATAGACTAACAAGAAGGTCTCACAACGAACACACACCGTACTCTTCACAATCAGTCACAGAGAATGACAGACTAACAAGAAGGTCTCACGACGAACACACACTGTGTTCTTCACAATAATTCATAGAGAGGGATAGACTAACAAGAAGGTCTCAAAACGAACACACACTGTACTCTTCACAATCAGTCACAGAGAAGGACAGACTAACAAGAAGGTCTTACAACGAATACACATCGTGTTCTTCACAATCAGTCACAGAAATAGGACAGACTAACAAGAAGGTCTTATAACGAACACACAGTGTTCTTCAAAATCAGTCACAGAGAAGGACAGACTGACAAGAAGGTCTCACGACGAACACACACCGTGTTCTTCACAATAAGTCTCAGAGAGGGATAGACTAACAAGAAGGTCTCACAACGAACACACACCGTACTCTTCACAATCAGTCACAGAGAATGACAGACTAACAAGAAGGTCTCACGACGAACACACACTGTGTTCTTCACAATAATTCATAGAGAGGGACAGACTAACAAGAAGGTCTCAAAACGAACACACACTGTACTCTTCACAATCAGTCACAGAGAAGGACAGACTAACAAGAAGGTCTCACAACGAACACACACCGTACTCTTCACAATCAGTCACAGCGAAGGACAGACTAACAAGAAGGTCTTACAACGAACAATCACGGTGTTCTTCACAATAAGTCACAGAGGGGGGGCAGACTAACAAGAAGGTCTCACAACGAACACATACGGTACTCTTCACAATCAGTCACAGAGGACAGACTAACAAGAAGGTCTTAAAACAAACACACATCGTGTACTTCACAATCAGTCACAGAGAAGGACAGACTAACAAGAAGGTCTTACAACGAATACACATCGTGTTCTTCACAATCAGTCACAGAGAAAGACAGACTAACAAGAAGGTTTTACACGTAACACACACCGTGTTCTTCACAATCAGTCACAGAAAAGGACAGACTAACAAGAAGGTTTTACACGTAACACACACTATGTTCGTTTCAATAAGTCACAGAGAGGGACAGACTAACAAGAAGGTTTTACACGTAACACACACCGTGTTATTCACAATCAGTCACAGAGAAGGACAGACTAACAAGAAGGTTTTACACGTAACACACACCGTGTTCTTCACAATCAGTCACAGAAAAGGACAGACTAACAAGAAGGTTTTACACGTAACACACACCGTGTTCTTCACAATCAGTCACAGAAAAGGACAGACTAACAAGAAGGTTTTACACGTAACACACACCGTGTTCTTCACAATCAGTCACAGAAAAGGACAGACTAACAAGAAGGTTTTACACGTAACACACACCGTGTTCTTCACAATCAGTCACAGAAAAGGACAGACTAACAAGAAGGTTTTACACGTAACACACACCGTGTTCTTCACAATCAGTCACAGAAAAGGACATACTAACAAGAAGGTCTTACAACGAATACACATCGTGTTCTTCACAATCAGTCACAGAGAAAGACAGACTAACAAGAAGGTTTTACACGTAACACACACCGTTTTCTTCACAATCAGTCACAGAGATGGACAGACTGACCAAAATGTCTTACAACGAATACACACCGTGTTCTTCACAATCAGTCACAGAAAAGGACAGACTAACAAGAAGGTTTTACACGTAACACACACCGTGTTCTTCACAATCAGTCACAGAAAAGGACAGACTAACAAGAAGGTCTTACAACGAATACACATCGTGTTCTTCACAATCAGTCACAGAGAAAGACAGACTAACAAGAAGGTTTTACACGTAACACACACCATGTTCTTCACAATCAGTCACAGAAAAGGACAGACTAACAAGAAGGTTTTACACGTAACACACACCGTGTTCTTCACAATCAGTCACAGAAAAGGACAGACTAACAAGAAGGTTTTACACGTAACACACACCGTGTTCTTCACAATCAGTCACAGAAAAGGACAGACTAACAAGAAGGTTTTACACGTAACACACACCGTGTTCTTCACAATCAGTCACAGAAAAGGACAGACTAACAAGAAGGTTTTACACGTAACACACACCGTTTTCTTCACAATCAGTCACAGAGAAAGACAGACTAACAAGAAGGTTTTACACGTAACACACACCGTTTTCTTCACAATCAGTCACAGAGATGGACAGACTGACCAAAATGTCTTACAACGAATACACACCGTGTTCTTCACAATCAGTCACAGAAAAGGACAGACTAACAAGAAGGTTTTACACGTAACACACACCGTGTTCTTCACAATCAGTCACAGAAAAGGACAGACTAACAAGAAGGTTTTACACGTAACACACACCGTGTTCTTCACAATCAGTCACAGAAAAGGACAGACTAACAAGAAGGTTTTACACGTAACACACACCGTGTTCTTCACAATCAGTCACAGAAAAGGACAGACTAACAAGAAGGTTTTACACGTAACACACACCGTTTTCTTCACAATCAGTCACAGAGATGGACAGACTGACAAAAATGTCTTACAACGAATACACAGCGTGTTCTTCACAATCAGTCACAGAGAAAGACAGACTAACAAGAAGGTTTTACACGTAACACACACCGTTTTCTTCACAATCAGTCACAGAGATGGACAGACTGACCAAAATGTCTTACAACGAATACACACCGTGTTCTTCACAATCAGTCACAGAAAAGGACAGACTAACAAGAAGGTTTTACACGTAACACACACCGTGTTCTTCACAATCAGTCACAGAAAAGGACAGACTAACAAGAAGGTCTTACAACGAATACACATCGTGTTCTTCACAATCAGTCACAGAGAAAGACAGACTAACAAGAAGGTTTTACACGTAACACACACCATGTTCTTCACAATCAGTCACAGAAAAGGACAGACTAACAAGAAGGTTTTACACGTAACACACACCGTGTTCTTCACAATCAGTCACAGAGAAAGACAGACTAACAAGAAGGTTTTACACGTAACACACACCATGTTCTTCACAATCAGTCATAGAGAAGGGCAGCCTAACAAGAAGGTTTTACACGTAACACACACCGTTTTCTTCACAATCAGTCACAGAGATGGACAGACTGACAAAAATGTCTTACAACGAATACACAGCGTGTTCTTCACAATCAGTCACAGAGAAAGACAGACTAACAAGAAGGTTTAACACGTAACACACACCGTTTTCTTCACAATCAGTCACAGAGATGGACAGACTGACCAAAATGTCTTACAACGAATACACACCGTGTTCTTCACAATCAGTCACAGAAAAGGACAGACTAACAAGAAGGTTTTACACGTAACACACACCGTGTTCTTCACAATCAGTCACAGAAAAGGACAGACTAACAAGAAGGTCTTATAACGAATACACATCGTGTTCTTCACAATCAGTCACAGAGAAAGACAGACTAACAAGAAGGTTTTACACGTAACACACACCATGTTCTTCACAATCAGTCACAGAAAAGGACAGACTAACAAGAAGGTTTTACACGTAACACACACCGTGTTCTTCACAATCAGTCACAGAAAAGGACAGACTAACAAGAAGGTTTTACACGTAACACACACCGTGTTCTTCACAATCAGTCACAGAAAAGGACAGACTAACAAGAAGGTTTTACACGTAACACACACCGTGTTCTTCACAATCAGTCACAGAAAAGGACAGACTAACAAGAAGGTTTTACACGTAACACACACCGTTTTCTTCACAATCAGTCACAGAGATGGACAGACTGACCAAAATGTCTTACAACGAATACACAGCGTGTTCTTCACAATCAGTCATAGAGAAGGGCAGCCTAACAAGAAGGTTTTACAACGAATACACACCGTGTTATTTACACGTTCAATTGCAGCCAATTAGCTATCTATGTTATTTAATTCATACTTATAGAAGTTGGCTAAATGTAAAAAGTTACAAGTTAAAAACAAATTTGTATTATTTTTAACAAAACATTAATTTAATAAGTTTGTCCAAATTGCTTTGTATTAAATGAATAACGCAATAATTCCAAAAAACCATGTTCGCGAATTACCTGCCATTGTGTTCACAAATCGTGTTCCGCCTAACGATAATATGTATAAATTAGAAGATCATCATATAAACGATTTTCTAATGAATCAGAGTTGAGGAACCATTCGTTAATTTACCAGTGTCTGCTAGATTCTTATCATCAGAATGAGACTTCTTACGACAAGGAATCTTCATTATACATGTAATAAGAGTTGGATTTAGATAACACGCTTTAATTTTGATTGCTGACCATGAAAGTTTACTGAAGCATTATGACACTGCTTACATAAGCGCACTACCTGAAACAACCGTTGTCTTGATAAACATTTGCCTCGGAGGCCGAGTGGTTAATATACAATTAAACAAACCTTACGGTGTGTAGGGTTTGCTCGACTACAACATCAATCTACAATGACTCAAAACGTACGGTGTAAAGTGTGTGCTAGACTCCAACATCAATCTACAGTTGCTCAAACCTTACGGTGTGTAGGGTGTGCTCGAATCCAACATCAGTCTACAGTTACTCAGACCTTACAATGTGAAGGGTGTACTCGACTTCAACATCAATCAACAGTTACTCAAACCTTACGGTGTGTAGGGTGTACTCGACTCCAACCTCATTGGACAAGGATTACCAATTTTACTTCCAAAAGACGAGATTTTATCTAGTACTCCGGATTCCTCGAGATCTCTAAGGAAAACTTGACGCCATGAATATTGGTGAAAGTGGCGATAAACCCTTAGATAAACCGTCTTGGTTTAACAATTAGTTACACGTGGCTAGAAGAAGACGATATTTTTCAACCTTGATAACTGATTTTAATTTAATTCTCAAATTACACCGGGGTTCATTTCACGACAAAAGCTTTTATAATGTAAATATAATCAACAGACGTCTTATTTGTGTATACATCTGGTAGAATTATGTTTCTGATTACAGCGGTCCCTCAGAATAATATACAAGGTAACGGGGATCTTTTCACATATAGTACCCAATCCTTCTTAATATTCAAATTCATTCCATGGTTTCATATCAATTTTCATATTTAATTAATTTTTTAATAATTTAAGTAAAGCATACATATTGACAATGGTCACTAAGTGATGTTCTTTTCTTTTGTTTTCTTTTCCCTTTCTTTTCTGCACCTAAAGTAATGGCGGGTTCTTTGTTAAGCAAACAGTTTAGTAGATCCATTGCTGTATTAAATAGAAAAAGTCAGCATCTTGGAATTCAACAATGAATTTTTCATCCTGTATAAATTGTTTTCCAATTCTTTTTATTTGTAAAACGATACCGTTTGTAAATATGTTTGTCTGACAGGAGAAATTATAAATACGTTTGTGTCCATTAATGGTGACGGGTCTGTGATGAGGACAACCTTTGCTGATTGGTTGGCTCAGAAGGGAACATCACACAATCTATTCATCAAATTACTGCTTTTTCACTAAAACAGGAAAAAGGTTATAATTGTGTGTGGTAATAAATTAATGACGATGTCGTCTAGACTTTCGGCAGATGTATTCCTTTTCGAGAAAAAAAGTTCAATATCATCGATCATATTTCGTAAACAGATCTACTTTCCGGTGTACATGAATATATTATGCAAAGTAAATATTAGTGTAAAGTTGTAAACACGAAACCAGCAAAACCAGCAAATCGATCCTTTTTACTGACATTCGGATATGATATACAATTATGATATATAATTACCTATTTTATATATTATTGTATCGTAGTATTAATTAACTTGGATACACAATACGTATGAAAGTGCTGAATGCAATGCTACAAAGTTCACAATTGGGAAGCTAACTGCATACAATTTGTATTGGTTTTCGTAATGAAGTTCAATTAAGTTGAAGATCGAGGTATGAAGCGATTTTAATGTTTTCCACAAATGGGCAGAGATATAGGATTATATAACGTTTTATTTGGATTTTGTTGAATTAATATAATTAAACCTACCCTGAATGTAGGTAAAAAACCCCTGTCACGTGTACCTGTTGGGTACAAAAAATAAACAGACCCTGAATGTAGGTAAAAAAACCCCTGTCACGTGTACCTGTTGGGTACAAAAAATAAACATTCCCTGAATGTAGGTAAAAACTCATATCACGCGTACCTGTTGGGTACAAAAAATAAACATACCCTTAATGTAGGTAAAAACCCCCGTCACGTGTACCTGTTGGGTACAAAAAATAAACATATACCTGAATGTAGGTAAAAACCCCCTGTCACGTGTAACTGTTGGGTACAAAAAAATAAACATTCCCTGAATGTAGGTAAAAACCCCCTGTCACGTGTATCTGTCGGGTACAAAAAATAAACATTCCCTGAATGTAGGTAAAAACCCCCTGTCACGTGTATCTGTCGGGTACAAAAAATAAACATTCCCTGAATGTAGGTAAAAGACTCCTGTCACGTGTACCTGTTGGGTACAAAAAAAAACATTCCCTGAATGTAGGTAAAAACCCCTGTCACGTGTATCTGTCGGGTACAAAAAATAAACAGACCCTGAATGTAGGTAAAAACCCCCTGTCACATGTATCTGTCGGGTACAAAAAATAAACATTCCCTGAATGTAGGTAAAAAACCCCTGTCACGTGTATCTGTCGGGTACAAAAAATAAACATTCCCTGAATGTAGGTAAAAGACTCCTGTCACGTGTACCTGTTGGGTACAAAAAATAAACATTCCCTGAATGTAGGTAAAAACCCCCTGTCACGTGTATCTGTCGGGTACAAAAAATAAACAGACCCTGAATGTAGGTAAAAACCCCCTGTCACGTGTATCTGTCGGGTACAAAAAATAAACATTCCCTGAATGTAGGTAAAAACCCCCTGTCACGTGTATCTGTCGGGTACAAAAAATAAACATTCCCCGAATGTAGGTAAAAGACTCCTGTCACGTGTACCTGTTGGGTACAAAAAATAAACATTCCCTGAATGTAGGTAAAAACCCCCTGTCACGTGTATCTGTCGGGTACAAAAAATAAACAGACCCTGAATGTAGGTAAAAACCCCCTGTCACGTGTATCTGTTGGGTAAAAAAATAAACATTCCCTGAATGTAGAAAAAAAACCCTGTCATGTGTACCTGTTGGGTACAAAAAAAACATACCATGAATGTAGAAAAAAAACCCTGTCACGTGTACCTGTTGGGTACAAAAAAATAAATATACCCTGAATGTAGGTAAAAACCCCCGTCACGTGTGCCTGTTGGGTACAAAAAAATAAACATACCTTGAATGTAGGTAAAAACCCTCTATCACGTGTACCTGTTGGGTACAAAAAATAAACATTCCCTGAATGTAGGTAAAAACCCCCGTCACGTGTAACTGTTGGGTACAAAAAATAAACATACCCTGAATGTAGGTAAAAACTCTCTATCGAGTGTACCTGTTGGGTACATAAAATAAACATACCCTGAATGTAGATAAAAACCCTCTATCACGTGTACCTGTTGGGTACAAAAAATAAACATTCCGTGAATGTAGGTAAAAACCCCTGTCACGTGTACCTGTTGGGTACAAAAAGTAAACATACCCTGAATGCAGGTAAAAACCCTCTATCACGTGTACCTGTTGGGTACAAAAAATAAACATTCCCTGAATGTAGGTAAAAACCCCTGTCACGTGTACCTGTTGGGTACAAAAAATAAACATACCCTGAATGTAGGTAAAAACCCTCTATAACGTGTACCTGTTGGGTACAAAAAATAAACATTCCGTGAATGTAGGTAAAAACCCCTGTCACGTGTACCTGTTGGGTACAAAAAATAAACATACCCTGAATGTAGGTAAAAACCCTCTATAACGTGTACCTGTTGGGTACAAAAAATAAACATTCCGTGAATGTAGGTAAAAACCCTCTATCACGTGTACCTGTTGGGTACAAAAAATATACATACCCTGAATGTAGGTAAAAACCCTCTATCACGTGTACCTGTTGGGTACAAAAAATAAACATTTCCTGAATGTAGGTAAAAACCCCTGTCACGTGTAACTGTTGTGTACAAAAAATAAAAATTCCCTGAATGTTGGTAAAAACCCTCTATCACGTGTATCTGTCGGGTACAAAAAATAAACATTCCCTTAATGTAGAAAAAACCCTTATCACGTGAACATGTTGGATAAGTACAAACATTATTAATTATGGAGGAAATCTGGTTTAACAAGCTAATATACCCTATAATTTGTCAATAACATTGCTGTAAATAAGTTATCAGTTACATTTTGGAAATTGATAATTTGTATTACATCCATTATTGACTACTGTCATTACTGGGATTTTGCAGGTGTTGTTATATTAGTAGAATATAATAGTGTAACCCAATTTATATTAAATCTGGTTCATAAATTAATCGGGGGGCCTCCATGGCCGAGTGGTAAATGTAGTTCATCTATCATTGATCACGTGGTCTGTCAACACTGAGGTTGCCGGTTCAAGTTCCACTGCGGGCAGGGTGCACTCGACTCCAATCTTAATTGACAAGGATTGTCAGTTTTCCTACCGAAGTCGGGTTTTCTCCGGCAACTCCGCCCCCCCCATTAAAAACTGAACGCCATGATATAGCTGAAAAATTGCTGAAAGTGGCGTTAAACACCATACAAACAAACTCAATATCGCTTACAACCAACGACATCGACAAACAACGCTAATAAGTCATGTACCCAGATCTGTCGTGAGAATGCACTTACCACAAAGTTTCAAGATTGTAGAACAATAATATACTTTCTCATCAATTCAACTGTTACAGAAATCAATATATGGCAATGAAGCTGTGATTAAGACCCAGAAATCATTTATCGAATCGTTCTGGTCTACGAAGGTCTACTAACAATCGTACTACAAGACCTGTTATTACCGTAGTTATCATTTCCTGTTATAATCTGAGTCCTTTGTCATTTAGTCGTTTAACGGCGTTCTAGGAAATGACTATTTAATTTCCCCTTCTTGACATGATGACAATACACCATACGATAGTTTGGTACTGTTAGATTGTGGTTAGATTTTATACGAACATATGTTCTGAATGGATGGAAATTAGCGCTGCCAGAAATCAATTAAGCAATATTAGGCTTAAGAATTTCAAATTGAAATTGAATTGTTTGCGTCGATTGCCCGGTACGTTTAATTTATATAACATATTTAATACGTAACGGTAATGTTTCGCTCTGGCTGGGCTATTAGATATGATTAACGCACTTGTTTAATTTTTACTTGAAAAAAATATCTGTTAGCTGTCGAATGTTTCAAGTTGTAAGATGACATATCAGAACATATACAGTTTATATGTATTAGTCTTAGAAACGGGCAGAATTTCGAGAATCTGCCGAGCAGTTCTTATCTGTTTCGCGGCGAGTACAACTACACTTTGTATTGTCTGACAATGTAAGAATATTTTTGTATTCTGCAACCGTTAAATATATTTTATACTAATGAAAAACATTAAAAGTTCACTCCTATATAGCTAGCCGATTTTGTAGTTGAAATTATCGGCGCATATTCGAGTGATAGCCGGACGTCAGAAACAAATCTCGTATTCGACAATTCGCCTTAACCCAGAACAGGCAACGACAAGGGTACCAGGACCTGACGTCATTTTGTTTCACAAATAAATTTGTATAGTTGAAGCTGTAGATGCAGAATAAAAGGAATTATTCCACTACAAAATGTTATCTAATACCTAATCGATATATCTATATATATATATTTTAAGAATTAATATAATTTGATTTTAACGACTAAATTAAATACATTATTTGTTTATTTGAAAATATGGTTTTATTATAGAATTTCGGGTCAGCCCGGAGTATTTACAGTCTAATGTAAGATTTTGTATTGCTAATACTAATTCGGTTGGTTTTTTCACTTATTTGTATCATTGATGATAATCTGGATATAAATAAACACATGAGAAAATCATGCACGATTTGTACCTTGTTCGCTAATTTCGTGCATATAACGAAGTTTTGTGAGACATATTGTTTTTGTCAGGTTTCTTCTTATTGTTCTTCTTTCTTTTTTATATTTTCTTTCCGCTCAATCTTGTCCGACATTTCTCTGACATGCAATGTCCAATAAATATGAAACTTTGGGAACATGTTTGGGGTAACCTGAAGTTTAGGGTCCTCGGTAGCCGAGTGGTTAATGTAGTTCGTCTACTATTGATCACATGGTCTGTCAACACTGAGATTGCGGGTTCGATTCTCAATGCAGGCAGGGTGTACTCGATTCTTATCTTAATTGACAAGGATTGCCAGTTTTCTTACCACAGGTCGGTTGTTTTCTCTGGGTACTCCAACTTCCTCCCCAATAAAAACTGGACGCCATGATATAGGTGCAAAATTGCCGAAAATGGCGTTTAACCTTATTAAAAAAACCTTAAGTTTTGCAATCCATTTTAAGACTTTTCAAAATGGCTGTCGTTTCTGTGGAAACGGGGGTCATTATAAGGACGTTGCATTATATTGATTCTGCTGAAGGGGTTCTTAGTGAGACATTTTGTGTTGGCATCGCAGAACAGTTATTACTATGGTTTAAATTGTGCTGATATTTTCACCTATTGTTCATACATGACTATAACTACGTGTATTGGTCATGAATGTTTGTTGTGTTACCTTGAACGACAATCTTGATCTATACAAAAATGTTATGAAGGATACCAATTGTATAAAATTAACTACGCCGGAAGTTAACATTAGCCGAAAAAAGATCATCAGAACTTCAGATAAATGTCCTTGAGTTATCTCGCTTTAGTCAAAATTTATATCCGCTAATTCACTAGCTCAAGTGTGAAAATATAATCAATTATAAAAGTACACAACGCAATAAATATTTATCAGATTTCTATTAAGGGCGAGGAATAATTTGCTCTGTATTGGGCCTATATAGTTGAACGTATTGTTTGACTAAAGTACACGTGATATAAAAACCGTGACGTGACTTAAGATGCTTATTTGACAATTACGTAATTTACATAAAGTGTAGGTAATGTTTATCCATAATGTCTATTTTTTTTCATTTGAATAATGATTCTTTTAGGTTTTTTAAAAATTAAATGTCATTTCTTTATCAGTCTTTGATACGATAGTCTATAGCTGTACAAAATGTTAATTAGTTGCAGTAACTCCCGAGTTCAATCCTCGTTTTGTAACGGCATCCTGTCAGCCAGACAACTATCTGGTGTTGATTGAAAAAAGAGATTTCATCACATTTAACAAGTTCAGATATATCATAAATCTGTGTATAAAAGATGAGCAGGCTTTGACTTATCTTTAAACACATACGATAACTCGTTTGAAGTGAAATATATATAAACAAATACAATTAATATAAATTATTTTAATGATCTTTTTGATAGAAAATCATATTAAGTATCTCAAAGAGTCAAATTAATTTTGATTCAAACCTCGTTTTACTAGGAAACATTTTAGTAAAATTTCAGTGCGTTTAATTACGTTGCTTGAAGTCATTACACGATTACATTAGTTGTAGCCTTATTATTTGACATGCAGGTTAAATTAGATTCCTAGTTTGTTATTGATGACTTATTTTGTCCTTTATGAACAACGTTTAAACGCTTTTCTTGAAATACAGCATCACATCTGCATCAAACTTTTTCCATTACGTAATTTTAGGTATAATCTCCTAGATTATCGCTTTTGAAAATTGTAAACACGACAATATGTTGTTGAAATATTTCATACTTTAATAATCTATGAGTAGTAATTAGTGCTAAACAAGCGATTATATTAAGACCCATAGATAACACTTCAGCTCAATCTTTCGAAATGTCAAACACGTGTTAATATGCATTTGATTGCACACAAGACATACGGTAGGATTACTAAACATTGATGTGTTCACATTATCAAACGCTTCATATACAATAAACTAAGACAATAAAATAGTAATGATATTTTTATGTCGGCAGATGCAAGTGCACTGCCTTCAAACAACCGTGCAAAATATTATTTCGAAAAAATATGTAAAAAAATTATTTTGAATGGGCTCGTTTGTTCAGCGTAAGCTTTGACTACATTTTATAATTTATAACTTGGTACTGGGTAGGTATTACATGTGTTATTACATACGTCTACAAATTAGCCCAACACTGTTAGAATGAGATTTTTAACACTGTCAAATTTTGGTTACCCTCAGCGGGATTCGAACTCGCACTGTTGTGACACTGTGACACCAATTCGCCAGTACTATGTCCAGCGGTCTAGACCCATCGGCCAAATCTGCTATATATAAAAAATAGCTTTATTAAATGTGTACTAGCGTGTGACGATTGAATTTTCGTAACCAATACGTATTAATCTGACAGTAATCTAATTCAGCATTTTTGTATATATTATATTGGATGACAAAGTTACTTGTAATACAGTCACAGTAAGTAAATTATATACAAACGTCTAAGTATTGTGACAACCATATAATATATCTATCCAGCGGATTTCTGAAACATCAGAAATACAGGGTTAATATTGAATATTTATATATACTTTACAAACTAAGCCAAACACTATTAGAATAAGATTTTTAACACTGTCAAATTTTTGCTTACCTTCAGCGGGATCTGTGGCACCAATTCGCCTGCACTATGTCGAGCGGTCTAGACCCCTCGGCCAAATCCGCTATATAAAATATAGCTTCATTAACCGGGGTGAATAGTAGACATGGACATAGTTCAGGTGTACTAGCGTGTGACGATGGAATGTTCGTAATCAATACGTATGAATCTGACAGTAATCTAATTCAGCATTTTTGTATATATTATATAGGATGACAAAGATACTTGTCAAACAGTCACAGTAAGTAAATTATATGCAAACGTCTAAGTATTGTGACAACCATAAAATATATCTATTCAGCGGATTTCTGAAACATCAGAAATACAGGGTTAATATCAAATATTTATATATACGTCTACAAATTAAGCCCAACACTGTTTGAATTAGATTTTTAACACTGTCAAATTTTTGCTTTCCCTCAGCGGGATTTGAACTCACACCGTTGTGACACTGTGGCACCAATTCGCCAGCACTATGTCCAGCGGTCTAGACCCCTCGGCCAAATCCGCTATATAAAATATAGCTTCATTAACCGGGGTGAATCGTAGACATGGACATAGTACATGTGTACTAGCGTGTGACGATGGAATGTATATATATATTTTGTACGTAATTATGTATAGATATAAATATCTAAGTATTTTTCTGTCTCTGTCCATTCATCTACAATATCTACGTAACCTTGTCTAGCAGTTTGATAATAGGCTCCTAGTGTAATCAGATTCAATATAGTATGAACAATATCATAATATTAACTGATTATACAGGATGAATAAAAAATAAGCAAAAGTCAAGTAGACCAATAAGTAAGAGTTTTACAGAAGTAGTTAATGGTTAATTCAGGTGCATTACATGAAATTCATTTGATAGTTAGCTTTTATGCAGATAATCTTATCTTTTTCAACAAAACCAGGTATTTCTGTACACAAAACACACGTGTCTCCAGCGACAACTGGTGCTTTATGTTTCTCTATTTGCTTTATTTTAGTAACACAGGTGAGATCATATTGAATGTATTATCAGGAAAGATTCATTCACCATTAGCATTCTTTAGGTTAGGTGATCGTTGTGTTGTCTAAATAAGACCTACCAAGATGTCGTGTTTTATGCACGCTGTCGATCAAAAACAAAACTTGTATGGTAATGATGTTCTTATATTCTATCATTGAACCATTTATACATATACAAACTCTCTTCAGAGTGTCGTACACCATACCAACACAAACCTTTATACAAACTCTCATCAGAGTGCCGTACACCATACCAACACAATCCTTTATATAAACTCTCATCAGAGTGCCGTACACAATACCAAAACCAACTTTTATACAAACTCTCATTAGAGTGCCGTACACCATACGCACAAACTTTTATACAAACTCTCATCAGAGTGCCGTACACCATACCAACACAAACCTTTGATCGGATTGCCGTACAAAACACAATTGCAAAAACAGTCCAAAGCAGTGCCGTTTTGTTAACATTACAAATAGCAAATTAAAAGTCAAATAGGTTTTAAATGGCAAAGGTACTAACAAACATATCAAGGGTGCGATCAAATTTTTATCTTGTTTATCTATTTATACATCGCCTAATATTGCTGCTCGGGCGTTAAACACCATTAATCAATCAATCTATCTATTTATACATCATAGGCAGCCTGTCACTTTTATTACAGCTCTATTAAATAGTTTTGAAAAGAAATATTAAAATTATATTTTAACAATCATAAAATAAGTATGTATTCGTTTTTACACCAAAGTATATATAAGTTTTACGATTTTGTATACTAACAAAACGAAATGACCTTGATTACATAGTGCATAGCTATGCAGAGAACATAAACTTGATAAGTTTTAAATGAAATAACAGAGAATAATTACATTTGAAGACTTTCCCACCACCATTGTCAGTCATTTAAACACTTAATTCTGACAAGCAATTAGTAACCACAGGTTAACGTTTGTTTATGATAGCTGCACTAGTATGTGACCACAGTGCTAAAATGCGTTCAATGAACCAATAACGAAGGAAACACAAATACCTACAAAAACAATTTCACCAAACGTTTGTTTTTAAAATAACTCACTTAATAGTATGCAGCTCTCTGATAGCAAATGAAGCGTTTCTAAATGATTCGAAGTAACGTCAAGTGTCAACAGATGTTATAGCCTACAGTGAGGACTGTGTTCATCCTTCTGGTTCTGATTTCGTACTTATGCATGTTTCATTTGCACCTTCTAATTAGCTTTCATAGGAAAGCTGTTTTTCATGCTTTAATAGGCAAATGATTTTGAGGTAGGATTAGTTGAATTTCGTTATTATTTTAATGTAAATGTAAATGTTTGTTTGTTTGTTTATTTAATGGTGTTTAACGCTACATTCAGCAATTTTCAGCTTTATCATGGCGTCCAGTTTTTATTGGCGGAGGAAACCGGATGAAACCCCGGACCAGCGGTAAGAAAATTGGCAATCCTTGGCAATTAAGATTGGAGTCGAGTACACCCTGTCTGCAGTGAGAATTGAACCCGTAACCTTAGTGTTGACAGAACACATGATCAATAAGTAGACGAACCACCTTTACTACTCGGTCACCGATACCCCTAAATGTTAATGTATTGTTAATGTATGTCAATAGCCTTATTGAATTTGTAACATAAGTATCACGTATACATCTTGCAATACCAAAATATCACTGTTCTAAGGAACGCAACAATATTAAGCACTATTTATGTTAAAAAATGCAATGATTCAATATTAATTGTACATTTTGCACTCACCTATAAGCAAACTAAAATCGATCAATAATAAGAAAAAAGCAAAGAAAACAGACCGAACAAAAAGAGTCAAAAGTCAAGGGACAGTTACAAATCCGGATATTGACAAACGCAACACAAAAACCAAAAAAAAAACCAAACAAACAAACAAACAAAAAACACACAAAAACAACAGAAAGAGAGCAACCCGAACCCAATAAAAACCATGGGTTTACCATATCGATCAATTAAGTCATGGTGACGACTATAGAACTTCTGGAGAGATAACATCAACCTAGGTGCAACAAACCCTTGTTTGAGTAGTTTAGCAGTCAGCAGCAGGATCGGTCTAGAAAATCGGAATACTGATCGCAGGATCTAGAATAACGTATTAGTTGTGAAATGTACACACCATACGCTGGAGCTGCTAGAATGTTGCTGTCGATGAACGGGAAATTGAAGTCATCATGTTAATTGTAGAGTCTTGTTTTTAGTTTTCCTAAGTCCATTTTTAGCAGTAGGTTTAAGTAAGAGGCTGACCTTAGTGTATTTGTGGTGTCTTTAATTGTAAGCTCGCTAGGGTAAATTGAATGTAAATAGTCACCAAGTTTAGCATTGTTGAGAGGCAAAACATCATCAATATAGCGGAATGTTAAATTAAAGGTCTGGGCCAGTTTCTTTTCTTTCTTCATCAGCAGGCCTTCTAGGAACTCAGCCGCATAAGAGTACAAAACAGGTCGGCAATAAAGTGTAGTTGACTATATATAATCACCTTTCTAATACTGAATTATAAATGTCATCAAAGATACCAAGGTTAATACAATTTAATACGCCAGACGCATCAGTGGCGCTCAAACCCAAACTATATTTAAAATCCAAATAATTAAGATGTAGAGCTTTTATCACCAAAATTCCAAAACTTTATACCAAATCCGGCTAAGCCTACGTCTGTCTACAACTTGAAAATGAAAACAAAACCTTAGAATTAAAATAATTTTCGAAATTTCATATTTGAATACCAATTAAACTGATTAGGCGGTAGTCAAATACAGTGTATTTAGTTGTATTCATCTATGCATTGTGTCATCATTACTTTCACCAGGCGTATGCCACATGAATCCATACAAAACTCAAATTTATTTACAATGCTCAAAGGTTTGTTCATATTATATAAGAACTTCAAATTTGATGACCAATTCTCGTATAGAAAATTGGTTGTTAACTTCAATACGGGTTCAGAGGCATGATTTATGTAATGTCAACTTCCTAGTGCGAAACTATCAATACATAAAGGACATCTTTGGTTGGCGTAACTGCAATTACATCCGTATTTTCGTGTTTTTTAATTATAATATGTTCTTTAAAAGCCTCTACGTTGCAAAGTTAAAGAAATGAAGCGTTGTGATCTAAAACCCTAGTACATTTCTTCATTTTAAAACATTCATTCTTCTTTTTTTGATGAAGCATAACTTTTTGACGTAGTTAGGAAATCACATTGATTATGAATAAACTGTAGTTTCGTTCTACAACTGTTTATTTGCATACAGGGTTTCTGTTCTTTTTTTGTAAATATTTATGCTCGATCATGAGCATTTGCATTGACAATCATTTTTTAAAATCTCAGGTATTTTCTGATATAATTTACTGTATTCAGTTGCATTTAGAGCCAAGAGATTTTGAAAAATATTTCCTATTTGCAAGGTGTAGATTTTGCATAATGTTTTTGATACTCGATAATAGAAGCTTGCAATTTATTTTAAATATGTTTTATCTTTGAGCCATACTAATGAGTCTTAATCAGACACAACGCGTGTACGCCGTGTAAATTTTATAACCTTGGTATCTTTGTTGACTTTTCATTTGCATTCAAGTTTATATGAATTCGACAATTTATGCAGGTTTTTTCTCAAAACATCAAAAGAAACACATGCAGGTTTCGGGGGGTGAAATACATTGTCTATGTATATATATATAACTTTAAGCCATAGTTTTATGAAAGGAAGATGGCATTAAATACAAAAGAAAAATGTAAACGACTATTAACGACCACTAGTACAATGTCGATTCCAAGAGTAATTATAACATGCACGGTATTTTATGTATTTGAACCTTATTGAATAAATAAATAATAATTGGTCAGCTCTTTGAAATTTCTGTTAATACGAATTCCATGTGGCAATGAAGGGTCAAAAATGTAACAATCCGAAGAATGTAATTATAAGCGCCGTACATGCATGATAATCAATTATGTGCTCTATTTGCGAGTCTGCTTTATATTTATATTCAAAACACTTATTCGCTCACTTCGTATATATGAAAATTTGACAATCAAAAATTTATTTCTATGATAAGAACTACTTGTTAATTACGTAAACGTCGACGTTTTCTAACGTCTTAGATTGAATGTGACGGAGATATTTATCTTCTCTAAACAAACATAGATTTTACGAAAAGTAATGGCAAATATAACACAAATAAATTTATAGCTTTCAGACATTAAGATTTTTTTCTGTCAGGGATTCTTCTTGTTTTTATCATAGTTTCCTTACAACAAATATTTAGTCAAATATGTTATGCAATATTGAACGTATTTTACTTGATCATATGCAAATGTTTAGAGCAAACAATATAAGGAAGTTACAGTCATGACACGTGTCCCATTATGATAATGCAAATATGTTTTTGTTAAAGCGTCTGCCATTTGATAAGTATGTTTCAGGAACTTTTTAATGGTTAATAGTGGTAATAAAAAATACCAAAATCGAGGAAACTGTCAAAAACCAATCAATAAATCTGTCAAATGTTAGATTTTCTGATTGACAATATATTCGTCATGTTTGAAGGACATGTTTTCCAATGGGTACACCTCCTCGCCGACCTGTTTTTGTGCTCTTATGAGGCTGAGTTCCTAGAATGCATAATGAAGAAAAGACTGGCCCAGACCTCTTAGACCTACTTCTAGAAATAGACTAAGGAAAACTATAAACTAGACTCTACGACAAACGTGATGAATTCAACTTTCCAATTGTCAACTTCCCGTTCATCGACAGCAACATTCCAGCAGCTCCAGCGTAAGGTGTGTACATTTCACAACTTATACGTTATTCTAGATCCTGCGTTCGGTATTCCGATTTTCGCGACTAAATTTATCGTTATGGGAAATCAGTGTCTGAAATACGATCTGACATTTTTACTGAGTCATATGTAGTCTTTAATATTCCCGGATTTGACTTTTCCCTAGAAAATACAATTAGTAACTCGACGGGTGTTTTATTAAAGGCAGGCATTGCTTACTCGTCCGGAGCACCCGAGTGCACCCATAGTTTGCATTGGGTTCGGATTACTCTCGTTCTGCGTTTTATGTTTTTGTTTTTGTGTTGTGTTTGTCTATATCCGAATTTGTAACTGTCCCTTGGCTTTTGGCTCTTGTTGTTCGGCCGGTTTTTTTGCTATTTTCTAGTCCGAGAAACTGGCAAACTCAAGCAACAACTAAAAAATACATAGAGTAACAGCATTGTTCCTGACTTAGTACAGACATTTCAACAGAAATGGTGGCTTAAACCCGGTTTTATTGCATGCCAAATCTCCCGCTTCCATTACTGCAGTATGTGAGTTTTTTAGTTTAGAATGGATAGCTATCATTACCACTAGTCAGTAATAGGTGTATCTAACTATCATCGTACCACATTCACTGTACACTGAAATACCTCACACGAGGTAAAATATTTTCGACAAGGAAGTGGTATCTATAAATAAAACGCGAACGAGTCGTTTTTTCTTGTATCCTTGATTTATAAGTTTATACCGAAGAAATAGGTGGCGTTTGCAAAAATCAGTATACTCGCTGCAAGATCTTGATTACATGTTATTATAAGGTCAATGATATTCCATATATAACCTTTTTTTTTCAAAAACCATTGTCGACCGGTGGTACGTTACACATATATAGTTCTATAGCTTTTATTATAAAAATTGGGTTCAAGAGAGTGGAGTTGCTATATTAGTTGTGTCGTATATCGTGTTACAAATCGATTTTTGTTTGCTGCTTGCTGTTGGAGTTGTTTTGGCATCCATTTATTTAACATTTTTGTAATTACAATGCATTTTTGTGAGTAAACAGTAATAATGGAGAGTTTGTTTCCGGTTTCATTTTATTGTCATAAAAATGAACCCATAGTATTAAATATAAGAGGAAGTGTTGTGACTGTTATTAAAAATAATATTCTACGCATTATTTAAAAGCAGTATTTTTTTACAAATGTTTCAAACTTTACATATGAAAATAGCGGTCGATCAAGTTTACTTGGGCAGAGTTAACGTAAATCTTAACAATTCTGAGTGTATTTTTAATTATGTAATAACTTAATGTAAACAGTTATAACATTTATTTGACATTTGTGTTGTCTGCTTAAATTTTTTTATTGTTAAAATGCAAACACGGATAAATAAATAATTACCAACAGATGTAGGAACAAATGTCCGTAAAGATAACAAGACAACCCCTCAATTTAGGTAATGTTCAATCAAAAGCAATTCATTAGTAACATAATGCAGGAATGTTTTGATGTAAAAAAGATGCCATATTGTTGGTCTTAAGTAAATAGAAAATTACACTTAAAAGTGTGAAGTTAGTTACGGCGTTGTTTGTGCTAATCAAACACATCATCTAATATACCGTTTAACTAATGAAATCATCGCGTGTTAGTATGTTAACCCAAACCATGCATACATAGTATGCCACTATTTTAGACCAATGGTTATGCCATTTTACAATATTAAATTTATGACATTAAGTTTACGATATATAAGTAGTTTCCCAAATAAAATAAAATAAAATTTAATTAAGTTATGTATCTGTCAAAAAGCTAAACAAAGTTAAAAAAAAACGTAGCTACGAACGACAGCAATTGTTTGACTAACATTTATGTTATTTGCATACCTGTCTAAAATCAAATAGCATTTCATCTACCTGGGATGAAAATTTCATATTTGTTTATTTAACATTAAAATAATGTATATGTCATATAAGTAAAAAAAATGATCATTTTGTTATTAGACTTGCCACAAGTCCTTTAGTTATTAATCTTGCCACAACAAGCTCTTTTGGTATTAGACTTGCCACAAGTCCTTTAGTTATTAAAATTGCCACAAGCTCTTTTGTTATTAGACTTGCCACATTACCTATTTTACTAGACTTACCACAAGTCCTTTTGTTATCAAACTTGCCACAAGTCCTTTTGTTATTAAATTTTCCATAAGTCTTTTTGTTATGAGACTTGCCACAAGTCCTTTTGTTATTGGACTTAACCACAAGTCATTTTGTTATTTGTTATTAGACTTGCCACAAGTTCTTTTGTTATTATAAATTAATGGTATCCACTATGTACCCATGTGGATATTATAGGAAATGTCTATAATAAAGATGTAAGTTCCTAAAATAACAGATGCACGAAACTGAACAAAACCCATAGGACTAGAGCTTTGAAAGCCACGTCACAATTATTGTTATACATTTAGGCAAACAAATAAAGCTATATAAATATAAAATAAAGATTATACATAACATATTAATATTATTCCGTCCTTTGACAAAGATCATTGCGATCAGTTGAAGCTGTCTTGAAATATGCATATTTTATTTGACCATTGTTGCTTTGTGACACAGATGTGTTTACTATCTAGAATCTGTAAACTATTTTTTTCAATGGCACGTTATAACATAGGCTTTAATCATTTAACACGAACAATTTGATGTTTTAAAAATTTATATAGATTTATATTTAGAAAAAACTGCTTGTCATCGCCAACTACAGTAAGAAATTGGAGCAATTTGCAGCTATATGCCAAATGTTTACTTTTACAAAGCACACCCTTAAAACAACATCTATAAAGTCAATGCAATGCAATTTTTCTATGTAAAATCGTTAATAATTTTCATTTACTGCATTAATACTTTAACAAACATTAAATGAGATTTTATTCAAATTTATAAGAAATCCTAAAAGTAACCAAGGGAACGTGTTTTAAATAGTAATAATAAAATTTGATGAATTTAAATTAGAAATAAACCCAACTCTGTTCTGTCGGCAACCAACGTCAAGCAGATTTTAAATGTCAGAGTTATACAAGATTGGACAAATCAAAAACGATATTTGTATTGATTTACTTAATAAAATAGAAAAAAAAAACAGTTTTAGAAAATTATGAGTGATAACAGAAAATCAAACTAAGTCTATTTCAATATGATACCCATGTCATTAATTATGTAAGTTATGTAATATTTGCACTATTATGCTATATATAATGTGTTATCATGTGGATTTATTTTTCCTAACGTTTGGGTCTAATTAAAATTATGTTCAAACAAAGAGTTCTTGGAGGACTCCTGATGTTATGTAATGTACAAGTATATATAAAAAATAGCAGTATTCTTAAAAGACACATATGCTGTAATTGACCACTGATGCTCATTTTCTTACTCGTAATGTTTGTGTTGATAGTAATCGTTTTACAATTTTGTCTGGTAGAATTGTGTTCAAATATATATCTTGCATATTGTATAAGTGTGTCCTCTTGGAATGTGTCAGAGGTTTATTAATCATTGAGGAACAGTAAAATTAAGTAAAGTGTATGATCTTCACAATGAGCTGTACACATTGTTACTTTTGATAACAGTGCCTTTGCATTCATGTATGATTAATAATTTTCATTTTTGATCTTGAATGCGGGTCGCAACACAATGTTCGTTGTTCATGTTATACACATTGAATGTTGGACGTTTTGTCACTTATTTTGAATGAAAAATGTAACTTTTCGGTAACAAACATGTTTAAAAACAAATATAAAAAATAGTATGACAGCTTTCATAATAATACATCAGTTTATGATAGACAAAGTCCTTCAACGATACTCTTAACCATACCTACTGAAAATACAATTATAAAGTTCTGTGTCCAGATTTATTATAAAACAGACACCTGTCAATAAAGGCTACATCTTTTCAATGTAATATCATCAACAGCTGGCTTTTAATATTCAACATTTTTGTTTATATAAATTAGAAATAGAAGTAAACCGTGAAGATTCCGTCTCAAGGCCGAGACTGTTTTTAATTGTCCAAACTCAAGGCCGAGACTGTTTCTAATTGTCCAAGACGTTTTTTTCTCAAATAATAAATACGTACAAACACAGTTGTATGGTTATCATTTTTAGTACAGTAATTTGAGTTTGACATTAATGGCAAATATTCAGTGGCAAATCTTGGTTGATTACTTTGCTGGAGACCACGTACACAAAGGATATTGAGTGGTTGTTTTTATAAATAATGATTTGAGTACTTTGTTTCGCTACCTTCTTTGCACAGTAGTTGTATAAGTTATGCTTAGTTACTTTACAAGTTCGCATCTTTTCATTATAACTTCTAACATATACACCATATCTTGCTAAAAAGATTGAAAAAAAAAGAAAAAAACGTTTGCACTTAATGCCGTTTTAATGTGATTTTGTTTTGAAATTGTAATTTTTGCTGCACTGACTACAGTGAGGTATATGCAGAGATCTTCAAATACGAGTTTTTTTTAAACCTTTGCATGACCAATATTTGTTGCCTCGTTTTCGCAAAATGATCAGAACATGCTATACTGTAACTTAATACATGTAATAATAATAATAAGATTTGGTTGAATGAAATCAGCATTTAAATGAAAACTTAGCAGTAATGCTGTCCAAAAACGTTGCCCAAAACCAAAACAAAAAACATACACGCAAACACAAGCGACATGATTGACAATTATAGAATACTTGGATACTCCGCAGGATTAAACAGTTCCACCTGTTAAAACACGGACAGTCAATACAGATAGGTCAAGTGCTAAATGAACATACTACACACACTCTATAGGATAGTTTTTGTTGTTTATTTCAATAAAGCAACCAAACTCTGAATTTGCAGTTTCCGCCTTAATCGCATAGCTTGAAGTCTTACGTTGTAATTTTCAATAGTACTTTTTTAAAGTGAAAGATTGTGTCTTTCGGTGTGTTTGTCCGTAGTTGTTTGTTGTGTGGCCTTGCTTCAGGACTAACTTGTTGACAGTTTTAAGGTTTCGTTATTATTCACATATGGGACATTAAATATTATATCGTGTGTAGCTTGTGTTAATTACAGTAACGTTTATGTCAACATTAAATGATTGTTAATGTCTGAACAGTAATTGGAAAACATCAAAAATAAACTAGATGGGGAATGATCTGCTTGTTGTCACCAATGTATTTTCCAAACGAGTAAATAATAAACAAACTATGTTATGGGACGAAATCTAACTTCTGATCGATTTGCTGAAGACAAATCAAAATTATACTCGTCAGCATTTGTGCCTATGGTTCAGTTATTAGCAATTATTGTGCGTTACAGTTTGATCTATGTTCTTTGTTTTATTCTTTCATTGAAAGTTTCGGCGTATTTAATAAAGTGGTGGTGGTGGTGGTGGTGGTGGTGTGTGTGTGTGTGTGTGTGTGTGTGTGAGGGGTGGAGGGGCTTTTTATTACATGTTTAGAAATTATCCTTTTTATTTAATTATACCTTTTTACTTATAGATACGTATAACCCTGCGATCTATAATTTTTAACTTTCTCTTTACGTTTTTAATTTACATCTCATCATCTTTAACGCTTTTGTATTTTCTTTAGAAAAATAAACGATTGACTTCCAAACGTTTGATGTTGTTCTATCATGTTCTCTAATGATATTTACATAAAGTCCCCGCTAATTATATTGTACATCTGGTCATAACTAAGCCGTCAAGTTAATGATCGATTGTTGCATCGTTACTTTAATAACCACAATAATTAACCCCAACTATAAATAGTTTACATATGTCTTCGTACTTAATATGTATTGTAACTGCCTTGTATATAAATTAGTTACAATTTAAAACACCGATGTTGTAGTTTGGTGTTTTGCCCTTCCTGTTTGCAAAATAATAAAATAGAATTGTACAGCAAATACCCTGCCAATATAGTTCAGAATTTTACAGCCACCACAGCCACCATAGTTAAGACTTTTACAGCAAATACCCTGCCACCATAGTTCAGATACATAATATATTACATAACCCATAATATGTTGAAAAGATTCAAAAGAAAGGCATTCCTTACAAATATAGAATTGAAAAGACAAAAAAATCTTTGAACCGACACATCAGAGTAGTAAAAACTTAAATATATGATATAAGTTGATATCTAAAATAATATCTGGGGACATCGGTACAATCTCTTACAATCCGATTATTCAATGGTTGTATCCTGCAAGCAATGCCTAGCTAAATTCATGAAGACTGGTTAATAACATAATAAAAAAAACTAAAAAGTGCTTGCCATACGAAAATCCCAGTTTAATTAATAATGAATTCGGTGAAAAAATGTAGCGGACCAAATGGCCACAACATTCCCCATTGTCACATATCTACAAGAAATATATTTATATTTGATATCTGATGTGAACATCGATATCTGATATAACTGGAGGTGGGCGAAACATCTATTTTTAATTTCTTATAATTAAATCTCTTGTCGCAAAGACAATATTGACTCAGTTGACTTCAAACCATTATTCTTATATCTACATGAATTTGTTTTCAAACAATGTGTGCTTGGGATTGCCTTTATAATTTTACTAAAAACTATAGCATGTGAATGCCAAGATTTAAGTCGACGACTATAAAAATGCAATTGATTTTCTCTTTCACAAAATACCATCATTTTAAAGTGAATTGATAAAAATTAGCTGTTCGTCAGAAACCCTACTGAAGATAATTAAATTAACATGGCAAGGTTTTCTATTTGGGTACAATTAAATCGGTGATAAATCATTAAATGTGTAAATGAAAATATTTAACTTCTAATTATTGATGAGCTACACAGCATACCTAAATTCGAGTCTGTCAGTATCTTCGGTGCATAGTTAAAGACAAGTAAATTATGCTAGTTATCATTAAAGTATAAGCAGATGTTTAAAAGAAATAAAACGGATATGTATAACATAAATTACATTTGATTCATAACTTTTGTATGAGTCTATTATGATCTAAATTATCACAAAGATGTATAGTAATACAATAGGTAGGTTAATTTACTGTAAAAGCTCTGTACCTAAAAGGGATGTTTTGTTTTGTTTAAGTGCTCATTTGCTGTTTTTGTGTTTTGATTTTAGGGTTTTGTTTAATGTTCTATACGTTTGATCGTATTTGAGTCACATGACGACTGTAGAACTAAACAAACAACATTATCCTAGGTAGGACAAACCCTTGTTTGATAAGCTTAGTAGTCACGTACAGAAATTATCTTTAGTTGAATGTGCAGAAACATCAAGAATTGAAATTAATATATCGCTTCTTAAAATCAATGAACATAAAACAAAAATCAAATTACAATAATTTATATATATCAATAATTAAGGTATCTGACCCATAATTGACCACGTGATCATATTTGGTGTCCCGGATTTCCATTGTTTGTCAATGGAGCAGACCTCGGTAATGTTCGGCAAACATCGGAACTACTATTTGAGCAACTAACTTTTTTCCTCAAAACTGTTAACATTGACTCAAAGTAAAACAATATATTTAATGTGTATCATTAATTAGTAATATATTGATTAAAAAAGCTGCATGTCTTGGTCTAAAAAAAATTAAACGGTGACTTCAATTATGGGTCGGATACCTTAAGATATGCTTCCTTTATTATTATTTGTTATATCTGTGTATGCTCCTATATCTTGTTACCTCATTTTAGTCTTCAATCATATCATTGATCGGTTTATCAATCCATCTCGTTGAAACCAAACACCCATGTCCACTACAAAAATATTATTATTATTGATTTGTCTTAGAAAAAATACCAAGAATTCTCGTTTAACAGCTTGGTCTGGTTAATAAAACCTAATTTTAGGTTATTGTACTGAATACAAAAAGTCCTGCAAAGGATACGTTAAAGGCGGCTATGTTGTAATAAACATTTTAGGAAGGTCACAGTATTTATGTTGTTAAAAAAAGCTACTTTAGACCAATTTAGAGATTTATAAAGAACATTCATACATCAAATATGTCTGGCATATCGCCAACACAATCTGTATAAAAGATTCAAAGCTAAAGTACACTAAACATTCTTAAAACTGTTTTAAATTTGTTTAGATCGTTTCTAAAATGCGACATTAACAAAATGTATATCCTTTGCTTAAGATAGATAAGATATAGTCACGATGGTCTGTAGTACCTATTAACTCTGTTTATCGTGCATGGAGAAATATTCTGTCCGCGCTATAGATCTTTAAATTTAGTTTGATGTGTCCTTTAGAATGTGAGTTAACTTGTTATTTATCTTCAATCAAATGTAAAAATAATTGAACGCCATTTTTCAATTTATTTTGTTTTTTTTTCAGTGTAGTGAATTAACCCTGTATTTGATAAAGTCTCAATTACTCCAAGTTCATATACACGTATGTCTCCACAATATTTTACCGGTGCGCTTGGACGCCAGACAGCAATATATCTTGAAGTAGGTAAGGCTTTAGGAATATTTTTTACGTTATGTTTAGCAACCATGACCGGTTTAATTCCTAGGGATACTTAGAAAAATATTGTCAGTTTTGTAATTATGCCTAACCGTTTTGTAAGTTTAGCATTGTCATATAAACCGTTAAACATCCAACAGAGAGTAGTTAGACAAACACTAGCATGACTAGTTCCTAAGACATATATCGTTTGTTAGAAAGACAATAATGTTTATAAAGAAGGAAATATGATGATGTCAAATGTCAACTTTAAAATGCATATGGAAATTTTACAAATTTTGATACAAACTTTTCTAGGAATATTGCAAACTATGCACACATTTAGTTAAATAATTGGACTTAATTTAAGTAATTTATGCCTATGCCTGTTGAAACATTATCTGAACTGTCAAAAGGTATGTATTTTAGGATGCTATGGCAATTATCTACAAAAGCCATATCTTAAATTTTACAAACCCATCATATTCAAGTTTTCCCGTTTATATATGTAGCGGGTTTTTTTTTTAGATTACTTGAATTATTCATTTTTTATAAACAATAAAACATTTAACTCTAGATATAATATGCAATATTGCAATGTGCATAGACTTGTTTTTAAAATGTTTTTAAATTGCAACATTTACAAATTTTACATTAAGTTATTAACTGTAAACTAGCCTTGACCTTGGTCAATTGTTAGGTGCTATGACCCATGAGTACTTATGTTAGTCGACTTTGATCGTACTCATTAAGGTACTACGTGAGAAGAATGTATACAGTAAAACGTCCCGAAATATAACAAATTAGAATGAAAAAATTGTAATTATCCTAGAATGAATCCTATGCAGACATTTAGTGAGTGACGCAATAAGTCTGTCGATTTTCTATTCAAATTTGGTTCATCTTCAGACCAAATAAGATTGGTGGCTTATTATTGTGGATTGTATGATTTTATGAAATTAAAAAAATCTGTGAACACATTTACAACGTCAAAACTGAAACGATTACTCCATGGTTTAATGGTCGTTGTATTATTAGTACCAAATATTATTGTTGTCTGTCGGGTGTAATTAAATAGTGACTGTCTTCTCAAAGCATATTTCTATCTACGTCACAAAAAAATCATACAACAATCGCAGTATCAAAATATCTTCATTTTAGAACAGCATGCCAGTCTAATATATGTAAACATTTCTAATTATCTGAAATGAAAATATGCATTGTTGGAAATGAACACGCTTCGATTAGATAAAATGACAGTGGTGTTATATCACCACTCTGTCATATGACAAGTTGAAATGCCTCTGCGGACACTACAACTGCTGAGAAAACGATCAGAACATGAACTTATTTAGTTTTGATTCAAGCTAAAAACGTATTTAAAAACATTTGGAAAGAAAGTTAGATATTATCTGATTGAACGAACACACAATACATTAAGCTGTGTTTATATATTGCGATTTGATCGCAATAAATATTGAACTTTTCATAAGTATAAGCATATGAATTACTAACTGTTACATACATTTTATTTTGAATACTTATTTATTTTAAAGCTTAATTTTCTATACATTATCAAAATTAAGTGAGACGTATCAAACATTTTCCCGCGAATTACTCTACTGATCGCCATTGATTTATTGCGTTACTAGATCATGTATGTGTTGTCGAAGGACATCGGACTTTATAAATGTTATTTTGTTTGGTCAGTGTCCGAATGATGGAAGCTTCAGTGTATATTACGTAAACAGTTTAATCAAATATTAAGAGAGGTTACGAGTGTCAAGAATAACTGACTTTACGTAATAAGACTTATGGTCTAACGCTGAACTATGTTGTAATATTGTAATGACTAGTAAAGAAAGGGATAATTTATAACTAAAATGTTTACGGCCTGGTAAGCTTTAAATCATCAGTCATAGCAAAGCTTGACCAGCGCATCGCGTTTTGCATACTTCTAATGTCAGCAAACATATCGACTGAATGTATAATTTTAAAGCCTTGATCGTACTTTGGTGACGTATTCACTTGTAGTAGATAATATTTGCTTTATTTCATAGTAATAGTTGATTATAATAAGACATACCATCACTTTTGCATTATGACTATTATTGGACTAATTTGGTTGTATTTTGCTTTATGTCCTTTGTTGGTCTTTTTTGGTTGATATTTGCTTGATGACCTTTGTTGAAGTATTTTTGTTGACTTTTGATTTATAACCTCTGTTGGACTACTTTTGATGACTTTTGATTTATAACCTCTGTTGGACTACTTTTGATGACTTTTGATTTTTAACCTCTGTTGGACTACTTTTGATGACTTTTGCTTTATGTCCTCTGTTGGACTACTTTTGATGACTTTTGCTTTATAACCTCTGTTGGACTACTTTTGATGACTTTTGCTTTATGTCCTGTGTTGGACTGCTTTTGATGACTTTTGCTTTATAACCCGTGTTGGACTACTTTTGATGACTTTTGCTTTATAACCTCTGTTGGACTACTTTTGATGACTTTTGCTTTATGTCCCCTGTTGGACTACTTTTGATGACTTTTACTTTATAAACCCTGCTGGAATACGTTTGATGACTTTTGCTTTATGTCCCCTGTTGGACTACTTTTGATGACTTTTGCTTTATAAACCCTGCTGGACTACGTTTGATGACTTTTGCTTTATAACCCCTGTTGGACTACTTTTGATGACTTTTGCTTTATGACCTCTGTTGGACTGTTTTTGATGACTTTTGCTTTATAACCTCTGTTGGACTACTTTTGATGACTTTTGCTTGATGACCTCTGTTGGACTGCTTTTGATGACTTTTGCTTTATGACCCCTGTTGGACTGCTTTTGATGACTTTTGCTTTATGACCCCTGTTGGACTACTTTTGATGACTTTTGCTTTATGTCCTCTGTTGGACTGCTTTTGATGACTTTTGCTTTATGAACTATGTTGGACTACTTTTGATGACTTTTGCTTTATGACCTTTATTGGACTACTTTTGATGACTTTTGCTTGATGACCTCTGTTGGACTACTTTGATGACTTTTGCTTTATGTCCTCTGTTGGACTACTTTTGATGACTTTTGCTTTATGTCCTCTGTTGGACTACTTTTGATGACTTTTGCTTTATGACCTGTGTTAGACTACTTTTGATTACTTTTGCTTTATAACCTCTCTTGGACTACTTATGATGACTTTTGCTTTGTGACCTCTCTTGGACTCCTTATGATGACTTTTGCTTTGTGAACACTGTGGGACTACTTTTGATGACTTTTGTTTGTTTTATGACTCTTGTTGGACTACTTTGGTTGACTTTTACTTTATGACCTTTGTTTGACTTCTTTTTCTGACTTTACACATGACCCTTGTTGTACTAGTGTGGCGGACTTTTGTTTGATGACCTACGTTTAACTACTTTTGTTGACTTTTTTTATCTATTGTGGTTGACTTGTTTGATGACCTTGGTTGGACTACTTCGATTGACGTTTGCTTTATGTCCTTGTTTGGACTACTAATTGGATTTGGTTGACTTTTAGCTATATGAGTTTGTTGGACTATTCTGTTTGATCTTTACTTTATAACCTTTGTTGGACTACTTTTGATTATTTTTGTTTATGACGTGTTCGACTGCTTTTGTTGACTTTTGCTTTGCTTTATGACCTTTGTTTGTCATTGTTTGACATGTGTTGGACTATTTTTATAGATGTTTGGCTTTATGACATTAATTGTACTACTTTGGTTGACTTTTGCGTAATGACCTTGGTTGGACTATTTTGGTCTACTTTTTGCCTTTTGACCTGTGTTGGACTATTTTGGCCTACTTTTGCCTGATGACCTGTGTTGGACTATTTTGGTTAACTTTTGACTAATTACATTAGTTGGACTACTTTGGTTGACTTTTGCCTTATGACGTTTGTTGTTTATTTTGGTTGGCACTTGCTTTATGACACTTGTTGGACAACTTTGACTTTTGTTTGGTTTTATGAAATTTGCCGACTACTGTTGTTGACTTTTATTTATGACCTGTGTTGGACAACTTATGTTAACTTTTAATTGATTACCTGTGTTGGACCGTATGTTGGACTAATTTGGTTGAATTATGCTATATGCCATTCGTTGGAATACTTTTGCTGACTTTTGGCTTAATGATCTTTATTTGACTACTTTTTCTGACTTTTGCTTTATGGCCTTTGTTTTTTTCTACTTTTTCTGACTTTACAAATGACCCTTGTTGGACTATTGTGGTTGTCTTTTTTGATGACCTACGTTTGACTACTTTTGTTGACTTGTACTTTTTTTTATCTATTGTGGTTGCCTTCTTTGATGACCTTGGTTGGACTACTTCGATTGACGTTTGCTTAATGTCCTTGTTTGGACTACTAATTGGATTTGGTTGACTTTTGGCTATATACGTTTGTTGGACTATTTTGTTTGATCTTTACTTTATGACCTTTGTTGGACTACTTTTGCTGATTTTTGTTTTGCTTTATGACTTTGTTGATCACTGTTTGTTGATTTTTGCTTTATGACCTGTGTTGGACTATTTTTGTCGACTTTGGACTTTATGACAATAGTTGTATTACTTTGGTTGACTTTGCTTGATGACCGTTGTGGACTATTTTTGTTGACTTTTGCCTGATGACCTAAGTTGGACTACTTTGTTTGACTTTTGTTTTTTGCCCATTAATTCTCTAATAACTTCTTTTGGTATATAATTATACTTTTTACGTCATTCGTTCCAAATGTATGTGCTTGATCTTTCAAACAACCTCCAGGAATTTATGACAATAGTTGACCTAAGTTGGACTACTTTGTTTGACTTTTGTTTTTTGCCCATTAATTCTCTAATAACTTCTTTTGGTATATAATTATACTTTTTACGTCATTCGTTCCAAATTTATGTGCTTGATCTTTCAAGCAACCTCCAGGAATAGTATTAATATAATTGTGAGCAAATAAAGATTCTACCCAACATTACTCTGAAGGTAACAAATGCAAACATCAAGAAAAATACTCGCTGAAACGTCAGAATGTTCTAAATGAATTTGTACTCGCTATTTTGTGTCGTTGAAAAAAATACAACAAGTTTTGAAAAGATCTCTGTAGCTAGGACGTAATTAGAAATCTTAACTAGGAGTGTGAGGCAAGTGAGTATTTACTTTTAAGATACAGCGCATTTTAATTAAGAAAGTAATATTGGCACTTCAAGATAGAAATTAATACGATAAAATCACTCAAAGTATTGGTATAGTATTGAAATTTCCGGTACAGCTTTGGTTAATGATTGTTTGAACATATTTATTTGATTATGATTGGTCAGCTTAAAATTAAGATGTGTTTACAAACTTGTAGTTTTAAGGGATTTAATGACACAAAAATAAGGTTTTCGATAGAAAAGTTTTGTTCGGGTTACTAACTTTCTGTTCTTGTTTCGTGGTACATGTATATATGTTTGTCTAAATCCCAGTTTGCAATGGCACTTTACTTTCGACTATTGTTGTTTGATCGGTTTTACTTGCTATATTTCCTAAAATGTGCTCAATATATCAAGTATACCAAAACAATTTCGCATTTTTTAAACATTCAATACAGGAAATTATGAAAAGACTATGAAATATCCACGGTAAATATATTTTAATACTTAGAAATAGACAAGGTAGGCGATTACCAAATATGTAAAAAACAACCTAGTTATGTTACCTACTTGAGTCGTATCTATACAATAGTACACAAACATCCTAGTTATGTTACATACTCGAGTCGTATCTAGACAACAGTACACAAACATCCTAGTTATGTTACATACTCGAGTCGTATCTATACAATAGTACACAAACATCCTAGTTATGTCACATACTCGAGTCGTATCTATACAATAGTACACAAACATCTTAGTTATGTTACTTACTCGAGTCGTATCTATACAATAGTACACAAACATCCTAGTTATGTAACATACTCGAGTCGTATCTATACAATAGTACACAAACATCTAGTTATGTCACATATTCGAGTCGTATCTATACAATAGTACACAAACATCTTAGTTATGTTACTTACTCGAGTCGTATCTATACAATAGTACACAAACATCTTAGTTATGTCACTTACTCGAGTCGTATCTATACAATAGTACACAAACATCTTAGTTATGCTACATACTCGAGTCTTATCTATACAATAGTACACAAACATCTTAGTTATGTTACTTACTCGAGTCGTATCTATACAATAGTACACAAACATCTTAGTTATGTTACTTACCCGAGTCGTATCTATACAATAGTACACAAACATCTTAGTTATGTTACTTACTCGAGTCGTATCTATACAATAGTACACAAACATCCTAGTTATGTCACATACTCGAGTCGTATCTATACAATAGTACACAAACATCTTAGTTATGTTACTTACTCGAGTCGTATCTATACAATAGTACACAAACATCTTAATTATGTTACTTACTCGAGTCGTATCTATACAATAGTACACAAACATCCTAGTTATGTTACATACTCGAGTCGTATCTATACAATAGTACACAAACATCCTAGTTATGCTACATACTCGAGTCGTATCTATACAATAGTACACAAACATCTTAGTTATGTTACTTACTCGAGTCGTATCTATACAATAGTACACAAACATCTTAGTTATGTTACTTACTCGAGTCGTATCTATACAATAGTACACAAACATCCTAGTTATGTTACATACTCGAGTCGTATCTATACAATAGTACACAAACATCTTAGTTATGCTACATACTCGAGTCGTATCTATACAATAGTACACAAACATCCTAGTTATGTAACATACTCGAGTCGTATCTATACAATAGTACACAAACATCCTAGTTATGTCACATACTCGAGTCGTATCTATACAATAGTACACAAACATCTTAGTTATGCTACATACTCGAGTCGTATCTATACAATAGTAGACAAACATCTTAGTTATGTTACTTACTCGAGTCGTATCTATACAATAGTACACAAACATCTTAGTTATGTTACTTACTCGAGTCGTATCTATACAATAATACACAAACATCTTAGTTATGTTACTTACTCTAGTCGTATCTATACAATAGTACACAAACATCCTAGTTATGTCACATACTCGAGTCGTATCTATACAATAGTACACAAACATCTTAGTTATGTTACTTACTCGAGTCGTATCTATACAATAGTACACAAACATCTTAGTTATGTTACTTACTCGAGTCGTATCTATACAATAGTACACAAACATCCTAGTTATGTTACATACTCGAGTCGTATCTATACAATAGTACACAAACATCCTAGTTATGCTACATACTCGAGTCGTATCTATACAATAGTACACAAACATCTTAGTTATGTTACTTACTCGAGTCGTATCTATACAATAGTACACAAACATCTTAGTTATGTTACTTACTCGAGTCGTATCTATACAATAGTACACAAACATCCTAGTTATGTTACATACTCGAGTCGTATCTATACAATAGTACACAAACATCTTAGTTATGCTACATACTCGAGTCGTATCTATACAATAGTACACAAACATCTTAGTTATGTTACATACTCGAGTCGTATCTATACAATAGTACACAAACATCCTAGTTATGTTACATACTCAAGTCGTATCTGTACAATAGTACACAAACATCCTAGTTTTGTTACATACTTGAGTCTTATCTAGACAATAGTACACAAACATCCTAGTTATGTAACATACTCGAGTCGTATCTATACAATAGTACACAAACATCCTAGTTATGTTACATACCCGAGTCGTATCTATACAATAGTACACACACATCATAGTTTTGTTACAGACTTGAGTCTTATCTAGACAATAGTACACAAACATCCTAGTTATGTAACATACTTGAGTCGTATACAAAAGCACACATTTTCTCCACTGTTGCCATGCATTGAACGAGATGTAAGGACTCGTGACCTATCCATAAAATCTAGCTATTTGTTATTTCTACTGGGAAACCTTAATTCACATTTTATATCCATTAAATCTAATAATAATGTGTATTCAAGATAACAAAAATGATGTCTTTTATCTGGGTCTTCAAGCTGACAAACTTAACTTGTTTTTTTTATTTTTGTATCATTACAAAACATGCTTTCCTTTAATTGCGTCATCTGATGTCATCATGATGATAATGGCGGAGTTTCCAAGTTCTTTAATGATATCAATGATCTATCGGATGTTTCACCACCAATTATCATTGAAAACATTAAAGCGCAGAGAATCCATGTTGTTAAATGTTGTAAAAGACAGATGTAAAATCGGTGAGGGACATGTATTGATTTTTGTCCAGGATTTCTATTATACTTAGCTTCATCAAGTTGCCTTTTCCTGCCAATCTCCAGACAATAATTGTTTGTATCATCTATTGTCCACAGAATCAAAAAAAATATACAACCATGTTTACATCTTCTACATGTCATCCATGACAGACATGCCTCTTGGTTCAATCATAAATTGGTTTTGTTACATTGTCTTAGGTAAATTGAAGATATAAATAATGACCTCGTTGAACTTTGTAGCTTTTGTTTTGCTCGCATTTCTTATGACTATGTTCCTTTTTATATTTTTACTGATATTGATTTCTTCTATACCTTCTGTTCTTTTTGGTTCAACAAGATCAAAGCAATGTATTTTTACCTATATTTTGGACAAAATTTTAGTATATGTTATTGAAGGTCGGTGGCATTAAAATATAACTTCATTATACGTTACTGAAGGTCGGTGGCATTAAAATATAACTTCATTATATGTTATTGTAGGTCGGTTGCATTAAAATATAACTTCATTATATGTTACTGAAGGTCGGTGGCATTTAAATATAACTTCATTATATGTTATTGTAGGTCGGTGGCATTTAAATATAACTTCATTATATGTTACTGAAGGTCGGTGGCATTAAAGTATAACTTCATTATATGTTATTGTAGGTCGGTGGCATTTAAATATAACTTCATTACATGTTATTGTAGGTCGGTGGCATTAAAATATAACTTCATTATATGTTATTCTAGGTCGGTGGCATTTAAAAATAACTTCATTATATGTTACTGAAGGTCGGTGGCATTAAAGTATAACTTCATTATATGTTATTGTAGGTCGGTGGCATTTAAATATAACTTCATTACATGTTATTGTAGGTCGGTGGCATTAAAATATAACTTCATTATATGTTATTCTAGGTCGGTGGCATTTAAAAATAACTTCATTATATGTTACTGAAGGTCGGTGGCATTAAAGTATAACTTCATTATATGTTATTGTAGGTCGGTGGCATTTAAATATAACTTCATTATATGTTACTGAAGGTCGGTGGCATTAAAATATAACTTCATTATATGTTATTCTAGGTCGGTGGCATTTAAAAATAACTTCATTATATGTTATTGTAGGTCGGAGGCATTAAAATATAACTTTAGTATATGTTACTGTAGGTCGGTGGCATTAAAATTTTACTTTAGTATATGTTATTGTAGGTCGCTGGCATTAAAATATTTTTTGTGAAAGTGCAATATTGCAATAGCCATAAGACATTAATTCATCGAAGATCTTCTATGAATTCAAAATGACTTGTTAATGCCTTCAGCAAACAAATTTACGTATTGTTCCTGTTTAGTTAATTAAGCAGTTTTAAGAACTGTCTGAAGGCACTGAACATGTTTTTAATAAACAGATTTTCGTTCATGACAAGTAAAGAAATAGCAATTAAACATGGTTTCTATTGTTTGTATAGACCGTGTCTATTGTTTAAAGTATAACACCCAAAGGCTGTCGGAAAATATTATGAACCGTTATGTGCCAATAAATCCGTAATGAATATTTTACTGTTTTACGAAGTCGTTAAAATGATTGTATTTAAGTTTAATTAATACAGCTCAGCGGATATTTTAATACTACCTCAAGACCTCTGAGGGTAAACATAATGATTTCAGTTTTAAATCGCAATGTTTGATTGTGGACTGCACTATAGCAATTTTCCTGAACACAGAACGAAGACAGCCAGTTAATTAGAACTAATTAGAAACACAAACTAACTAGCACTTTAAACACAAAATATCCTACTGTAAACGCCTCTCTACTCATACATAAAAAGATTGATTTAATACGTACAATAACAAAATCGTGAAGCAAACTCAGAACTTTGTATCAGAAGTTATTTAAAGAATGTTTGTATCATCCACCAAATGTATGGCAAATCCGTCGAATGCTTTCCACGTTTCCAAGGTAGAAATATAATGGCGGTAAATTTGACAATTACAAAATTAACAGGATAAAAATGGCTTTTCGTGTATTTATAGGTTTGATAAAAAAAGTGACGTCATTCGGGTGACGCTGACAACACTAAGATTTACTTTGTAATATTAAAACCAGATTTCTTTTTGTCAAGTGTGGAACTTACTGCTCTGTTCGGAAATTAACAAAAAGATTACCTATTTCCAAGTTTGGAAAAAATGGTCAGAACGCAAATTTAGTGAAAATGTAGAGAAATATCAATTCTTACAAATAAGTTTCGTAATCATATTAGCCTAGGTTTGTGTTATCAGAAAAGGTCAGTCATTCTATACATTTCAAATTGGACGTAATTGTATACCATTAACCAGACTAATATTGATAACATTCATATCCCATGAAAGTTAATTGTGACCATAGTTACGCTTTTATTTCGTTTTAATGGATGTCGCGGTTGGTACAAGCATGCTTTCTTAATAAAATGTAAAAAATCAAATAATAAAGCTATATTATGAGAATGTTATATTATTTTAAAGCGTTTTCTAAGTAAACAGGTGCGTTAAATCAAACTAAGAGTGGGAGAAAATTCTACTAATGGGACACGGTTTGGGGTAGTAAATGTTGAAGTGTATAACATTGGCATATGAAGTAAAACAACTACTGAATCACTGAACAATTTCTTTATACAATTTACAGTCCTGTTGTCAGTTGCCTCCCCTGTCTCTATACAATTTACAGTGCTGTTGTCAGCTTACTCCCTTGTCTCCATACAATTTACAGTGCTGTTGTCAGCTGCCTCCCCTGTCTCTATACAATTTACAGTCCTGTTGTCAGTTGCATCCTCTGTCTCTATACAATTTACAGTCCTGTTGTCAGTTGCATCCCCTGTCTCTTTACAATTTACAGTCCTGTTGTCAGCTTACTCCCTTGTCTCCATACAATTTACAGTGCTGTTGTCAGCTGCCTCCCCTGTCTCTATACAATTTACAGTCCTGTTGTCAGCTGCCTCCCCTGTCTCTATACAATTTACAGTCTTATTGTCAGTTGCCTCCCCTGTCTCTATACAATTTGCAGTCCTGTTGTCAGCTGCCTTCCTTTGTCTCCATACAGTTTACAGTGCTGTTGTCAGATGCCTCCCCTGTCTCTATAAAATTTACAATGCCGTTGTCAGCTGCCTCCTCCATCTATATACAATTTACAGTCCTGTTGTCAGCTGCCTCCCCTGTCTCTATACAATTTACAATGCAGTTGTCACTTGCCTCCATTGTCTCCATACAATTAACAGTGTTGTCAGCTGCCTCCCCTGTCTCTATACAATTTACAAGGCTGTTGTCACTTGCCTCCATTGTCTCCATACAATTAAAAGTGTTGTCAGCTGCCTCCCCTGTCTCCATACAATTTACAATGCCGTTGTCACTTGCCTCCATTGTCTTCATACAATTAACAGTGTTGTCAGCTGCCTCCCCTGTCTCCATATAATTAACAGTCCTGTTGTCAGTTGCTTCCCTTGTCTCCATACAATTTACAGTCCTGTTGTCAGCTGCCTCCCTGTCTCTATACAATTTACAGTCCTGTTGTCAGCTGCCTCCCTGTCTCCATACAATTTACAGTCCTGTTGTCAGCTGCCTCCCTGTCTCCATACAATTTATAGTCCTGTTGTCAGCTGCCCCCTGCCTCCATACAATTTATAGTCCTGTTGTCAGCTGCCTCCCCTGTCTCCATACAATTTACAATGCCGTTGTCACTTGCCTCCATTGTCTCCATACAACTGACAGTGTTGTCAGCTGCCTCCCCTGTCTCTATACAATGTACAATGCCGTTGTCACTTGCCTCCATTGTCTCCATACAACTGACAGTGTTGTCAGCTGCCTCCCCTGTCTCTATACAATGTACAATGCCGTTGTCACTTGCCTCCATTGTCTCCATACAATTAACAGTGTTGTCAGCTGCCTCCCTGTCTTCATACAAGTTACAGTCCTGTTGTCAGCTGCTTCCCTGTCTCCATACAATTTATAGTCCTGTTGTCAGCTGCCTCCCTTGTCTCAATACAATTTACAATGCTGTTGTCACTTGCCTCCGTTGTCTCCATACAATTGACAGTGTTGTCAGCTGCCTCCCCTGTCTCTATACAATGTACAATGCCGTTGTCACTTGGCTCCATTGTCTCCTTACAATTAACAGTGTTGTCAGCTGTCTCTACTGTCTCCATACAATTTACAATGCCGTTGTCACTTGCCTTCATTGTCTGCATACAATTAACAGTGCTGTTGTTAGCTGCCTCCCTGTCTCCATACAATTTATAGTCCTGTTGTCACTTGCCTCAATTGTCTCCATACAATTAACAGTGTTGTCAGCTGCCTCCCCTGTCTCCATACAATTTACAATGCCGTGGTCACTTGCCTCCATTGTCTCCATACAATTAACAGTGTTGTCAGCTGCCTCCCCTGTCTCCATACAATTTACAATGCCGTTCTCACTTGCCTACATTGTCTAAATACTATTAACAGTGTTGTCACTTGCCTCCCCTGTCTATATACAATTTACAATGCCGTTGTCACATGCCTCCCTGTCTCCATACAATATACAGTGCTGTTGTCAGCTGCCTCCCTGTCTCCATACAATTTATAGTCCTGTTGTCAGCTGCCTCCCCTTTCTCCATACAATTTACAATGCCGTTGTCACTTGCCTCCATTGTCTCCATACAATTAACAGTCCTGTTGTCAGCTGCCTCCCTGTCTCGATACAATTTATAGTAGTCCTGTTGTCAGCTGCCTCCCCTGTCTCTATACAATTTACAGTGCTGTTGTCAGTTGCCTCCCTTGTCTCCATACAATTTACAGTGTTGTCAGCTGCCTCCTCTGTCTCTATACAATTTACAGTCCTGTTGTCAGCTGCCTTCCTTTGTCTCCATACAGTTTACAGTGCTGTTATCAGCTGCCTCCCCTGTCTCTATAAAATTTACAATCCGTTGTCAGCTGCCTCCTCCATCTATATACATTTACAGTCCTGTTGTCAGCTGCCTCCCCTGTCTCTATACAATTTACAATGCAGTTGTCACTTGCCTCCATTGTCTCCATACAATTAACAGTGTTGTCAGCTGCCTCCCCTGTCTCTATACAATTTACAATGCCGTTGTCACTTGCCTCCATTGTCTCCATACAATTAACAGTGTTGTCAGCTGCCTCCCCTGTCTCCATACAATTTACAATGCCGTTGTCACTTGCCTCCATTGTCTCCATACAATTAACAGTGTTGTCAGCTGCCTCCCCTGTCTCCATATAATTAACAGTCCTGTTGTCAGTTGCTTCCCTTGTCTCCATACAATTTACAGTCCTGTTGTCAGCTGCCTCCCTGTCTCTATACAATTTACAGTCCTGTTGTCAGCTGCCTCCCTGTCTCCATACAATTTACAGTCCTGTTGTCAGCTGCCTACCTGTCTCCATACAATTTATAGTCCTGTTGTCAGCTGCCTCCCTGTCTCCATACAATTTATAGTCCTGTTGTCAGCTGCCTCCCCTGTCTCCATACAATTTACAATGCCGTTGTCACTTGCCTCCATTGTCTCCATACAACTGACAGTGTTGTCAGCTGCCTCCCCTGTCTCTATACAATGTACAATGCCGTTGTCACTTGCCTCCATTGTCTCCATACAATTAACAGTGTTGTCAGCTGCCTCCCTGTCTTCATACAAGTTACAGTCCTGTTGTCAGCTGCTTCCCTGTCTCCATACAATTTATAGTCCTGTTGTCAGCTGCCTCCCTTGTCTCAATACAATTTACGATGCTGTTGTCACTTGCCTCTATTGTCTCCATACAATTGACAGTGTTGTCAGCTGCCTCCCCTGTCTCTATACAATGTACAATGCCGTTGTAACTTGGCTCCATTGTCCCCTTACAATTAACAGTGTTGTCAGCTGCCTCCCCTGCCTCCATACAATTTACAATGCCGTTGTCACTTGCCTTCATTGTCTACATACAATTAACAGTGCTGTTGTTAGCTGCCTCCCTGTCTCCATACAATTTATAGTCCTGTTGTCACTTGCCTCAATTGTCTCCATACAATTAACAGTGTTGTCAGCTGCCTCCCCTGTCTCCATACAATTTACAATGCCGTGGTCACTTGCCTCAATTGTCTCCATACAATTAACAGTGTTGTCAGCTGCCTCCCCTGTCTCCATACAATTTACAATGCCGTGGTCACTTGCCTCCATTGTCTCCGTACAATTAACAGTGTTGTCAGCTGCCTCCCCTGTTTCCATACAATTTACAATGCCGTTCTCACTTGCCTACATTGTCTCCATACTATTAACAGTGTTGTCAGTTGCCTCCCCTGTCTATATACAATTTACAATGCCGTTGTCACTTGCCTCCCTGTCTCCATACAATATACAGTGCTGTTGTCAGCTGCCTCCCTGTCTCCATACAATTTATAGTCCTGTTGTCAGCTGCCTCCCCTGTCTCCATACAATTTACAGTGCAGTTGTCAGTTGCCTCCCTGTCTCCATACAATTTATAGTCCTGTTGTCAGCTGCCTTCCTGTCTCCATACAATTTATAGTCTTGTTGTCAGCTGCCTCCCTGTCTCCATACAATTTATAGTCCTGTTGTCAGCTGCCTTCCTGTCTCCATACAATTTATAGTCCTGTTGTCAGCTGCATCCCTGTCTCCATACAATTTACAGTCCCGTTGTCAGCTGCCTCCCTGTCTCCATACAATTTATAGTCCTGTTGTCAGCTGCCTCCCCTGTCGCCATACAATTAACAGTCCTGCTGTCAGCTGCCTCCCTGTCTCCATACAATTTATAGTCCTGTTGTCAGCTGCCTCGCTGTCTCCATACAATTAACAGTCCTGTTGTCAGCTGCCTCCCTGTCTCCATACAATTTATAGTCCTGTTGTCAGCTGCCTTCCCTGTCTCCATACAATTTACAGTCCTGTTGTCAGCTGCCTCCCTGTCTCCATACAATTTATAGTCCTGTTGTCAGCTGCCTTCCTGTCTCCATACAATTTATAGTCCTGTTGTCAGCTGCCTCCCTGTCCCCATACAATTTATAGTCCTGTTGTCAGCTGCCTCCCTGTCTCCATACAATGAACAGTCCTGTTGTCAGCTGCCTCCCTGTCTCCATACAATTTATAGTCCTGTTGTCAGCTGCCTTCCCTGTCTCCATACAATTTACAGTCCTGTTGTCAGCTGCCTCCCTGTCTCCATACAATTTATAGTCCTGTTGTCAGCTGCCTCCCTGTCTCCATACAATTTACAGTCCTGTTGTCAGCTGCCTCCCTGTCTCCATACAATGTATAATCCTGTTGTCAGCTGCCTCCCCTGTCTACATACAATTAACAGTCCTGCTGTCAGCTGCCTCCCTGTCTCCATACAATTTATAGTCCTGTTGTCAGCTGCCTCCCTGTCTCCATACAATTTATAGTCCTGTTGTCAGCTGCCTCCCCTGTCTCCATACAATTTACAGTGCAGTTGTCAGTTGCCTCCCTGTCTCCATACAATTTATAGTCCTGTTGTCAGCTGCCTTCCTGTCTCCATACAATTTATAGTCTTGTTGTCAGCTGCCTCCCTGTCTCCATACAATTTATAGTCCTGTTGTCAGCTGCCTTCCTGTCTCCATACAATTTATAGTCCTGTTGTCAGCTGCATCCCTGTCTCCATACAATTTACAGTCCCGTTGTCAGCTGCCTCCCTGTCTCCATACAATTTATAGTCCTGTTGTCAGCTGCCTCCCCTGTCGCCATACAATTAACAGTCCTGCTGTCAGCTGCCTCCCTGTCTCCATACAATTTATAGTCCTGTTGTCCGCTGCCTCCCTGTCTCCATACAATTAACAGTCCTGTTGTCAGCTGCCTCCCTGTCTCCATACAATTTATAGTCCTGTTGTCAGCTGCCTTCCCTGTCTCCATACAATTTACAGTCCTGTTGTCAGCTGCCTCCCTGTCTCCATACAATTTATAGTCCTGTTGTCAGCTGCCTTCCTGTCTCCATACAATTTATAGTCCTGTTGTCAGCTGCCTCCCTGTCTCCATACAATTTATAGTCCTGTTGTCAGCTGCCTCCCTGTCTCCATACAATGAACAGTCCTGTTGTCAGCTGCCTCCCTGTCTCCATACAATTTATAGTCCTGTTGTCAGCTGCCTTCCCTGTCTCCATACAATTTACAGTCCTGTTGTCAGCTGCCTCCCTGTCTCCATACAATTGATAGTCCTGTTGTCAGCTGCCTCCCTGTCTCCATACAATTTACAGTCCTGTTGTCAGCTGCCTCCCTGTCTCCATACAATGTATAATCCTGTTGTCAGCTGCCTCCCCTGTCTACATACAATTAACAGTCCTGCTGTCAGCTGCCTCCCTGTCTCCATACAATTTATAGTCCTGTTGTCAGCTGCCTCCCTGTCTCCATACAATTAACAGTCCTGTTGTCAGCTGCCTCCCTGTCTCCATACAATTTATGGTCCTGTTGTCAGCTGCCTTCCCTGTCTGCATACAATTTACAGTCCTGTTGTCAGTTGCCTCCCTGTCTCTATACAATTTACAGTCCTGTTGTCAGCTGCCTCCCTGTCTCCATACAATTTATAGTCCTGTTGTCAGCTGCCTGCCTGTCTCCATACAATTTATAGTCCTGTTGTCAGCTGCCTTCCATGTCTCCATACAATTTACAGTCCTGTTGTCAGCTGCCTCCCTGTCTCCATACAATTCATAGTCCTGTTGTCAGCTGCCTCCCCTGTCTCCATACAATTTACAATGCCGTTGTCACTTGCCTCCATTGTCTCCATACAATTAAGAGTGTTTTCAGCTGCCTCCCCTGTCTCCATATAATTAACAGTCCTGTTGTCAGTTGCCTCCCTGTCTCTATACAATTTACAGTCCTGTTGTCAGCTGCCTCCCTGTCTCCATAGAATTTATAGTCCTGTTGTCAGCTGCCTTCCCTGTCTCCATACAATTTACAGTCCTGTTGTCAGCTGCCTCCCTGTCTCCATACAATTTATAGTCCTGTTGTCAGCTGCCTCCCCTGTCTCCATACAATTTACAATGCCGTTGTCACTTGCCTCCATTGTCTCCATACAATTAAGAGTGTTTTCAGCTGCCTCCCCTGTCTCCATATAATTAACAGTCCTGTTGTCAGTTGCCTCCCTGTCTCTATACAATTTACAGTCCTGTTGTCAGCTGCCTCCCTGTCTCCATAGAATTTATAGTCCTGTTGTCAGCTGCCTCCCCTGTCTCCATACAATTTACAGTCCTGTTGTCAGCTGCCTCCCCTGTCTCTATACAATTTACAGTCCTGTTGTCAGCTGCCTCCCCTGTCTCTATACAATTTATAGTCCTGTTGTCAGCTGCCTCCCCTGTCTCTATACAATTTATAGTCCTGTTGTTAGCTGCCTCCCTGTCTCCATACAATTTGCAGTCCTGTTGTCAGCTGCCTCCCCTGTCTCCATACAATTTATAGTCCTGTTGTCAGTTGCCTCCCCTGTCTCTATACAATTTATAGTCCTGTTGTCAGCTGCCTCCCCTGTCTCCATACAATTAACAGTCCTGTTGTCAGCTGCCTGTCTGTCTCCACACAATTTATAGTCCTGTTGTCAGCTGCCTCACTGTATCCATACAATTTATAGTCCTGTTGTCAGCTGCCTCCCTGTCTCCATACAATTAACAGTCCTGTTGTCAGCTGCCTCCCCTGTCTCCATACAATTTATAGTCCTGTTGTCAGTTGCCTCCCCTGTCTCTATACAATTTATAGTCCTGTTGTCAGCTGCCTCCCCTGTCTCCATACAATTTACACTGCAGTTGTCAGTTGCCTCCCTGTCTCCATACAATTTATAGTCCTGTTGTCAGCTGCCTTCCTGTCTCCATACAATTTATAGTCTTGTTGTCAGCTGCCTCCCTGTCTCCATACAATTTATAGTCCTGTTGTCAGCTGCCTTCCTGTCTCCATACAATTTATAGTCCTGTTGTCAGCTGCATCCCTGTCTCCATACAATTTACAGTCCTGTTTTCAGCTGCCTCCCTGTCTCCATACAATTTATAGTCCTGTTGTCAGCTGCCTCCCCTGTCTCCATACAATTAACAGTCCTGCTGTCAGCAGAACAGTCCTGCTGTCAGCTGCCTCCCTGTCTCCATACAATTTATAGTCCTGTTGTCAGCTGCCTCCCTGTCTCCATACAATTAACAGTCCTGTTGTCAGCTGCCTCCCTGTCTCCATACAATTTATAGTCCTGTTGTCAGCTGCCTTACCTGTCTCCATACAATTTATAGTCCTGTTGTCAGCTGCCTCCCTGTCTCCATACAATTTGCAGTCCTGTTGTCAGCTGCCTCCCCTGTCTCCATACAATTAACAGTCCTGTTGTCAGCTGCCTGTCTGTCTCCACACAATTTATAGTCCTGTTGTCAGCTGCCTCCCTGTATCCATACAATTTATAGTCCTGTTGTCAGCTGCCTCCCTGTCTCCATACAATTAACAGTCCTGTTGTCAGCTGCCTCCCCTGTCTCCATACAATTTATAGTCCTGTTGTTAGTTGCCTCCCCTGTCTCTATACAATTTATAGTCCTGTTGTCAGCTGCCTCCCCTGTCTCCATACAATTTACAGTGCAGTTGTCAGTTGCCTCCCTGTCTCCATACAATTTATAGTCCTGTTGTCAGCTGCCTTACTGTCTCCATACAATTTATAGTCTTGTTGTCAGCAGCCTCCCTGTCTCCATACAATTTATAGTCCTGTTGTCAGCTGCCTTCCTGTCTCCATACAATTTATAGTCCTGTTGTCAGCTGCATCCCTGTCTCCATACAATTTACAGTCCTGTTGTCAGCTGCCTCCCTGTCTCCATACAATTTATAGTCCTGTTGTCAGCTGCCTCCCCTGTCTCCATACAATTAACAGTCCTGCTGTCAGCTGCCTCCCTGTCTCCATACAATTTATAGTCCTGTTGTCAGCTGCCTCCCTGTCTACATACAATTAACAGTCCTGTTGTCAGCTGCCTCCCTGTCTCCATACAATTTATAGTCCTGTTGTCAGCTGCCTTCCCTGTCTCCATACAATTTACAGTCCTGTTGTCAGCTGCCTCCATGTCTCCATACAATTTATAGTCCTGTTGTCAGCTGCCTTCCTGTCTCCATACAATTTATAGTCCTGTTGTCAGCTGCCTCCCTGTCTCCATACAATTTATGGTCCTGTTGTCAGCTGCCTTCCCTGTCTCCATACAATTTACAGTCCTGTTGTCAGTTGCCTCCCTGTCTCTATACAATTTACAGTCCTGTTGTCAGCTGCCTCCCTGTCTCCATACAATGTACAGTCCTGTTGTCAGCTGCCTCCGCTGTCTCCATACAATTTACAGTCCTGTTGTCAGCTGCCTCCTGTCTCTATACAATTTACAGTCCTGTTGTCAGCTGCCTCCCCTGTCTCTATACAATTTATAGTCCTGTTGTCAGCTGCCTCCCCTGTCTCTATACAATTTATAGTCCTGTTGTCAGCTGCCTCCCTGTCTCCATACAATTAACAGTCCTGTTGTCAGCTGCCTGTCTGTCTCCACACAATTTATAGTCCTGTTGTCAGATGCCTCCCTGTATCCATACAATTTATAGTCCTGTTGTCAGCTGCCTCCCTGTCTCCATACAATTAACAGTCCTGTTGTCAGCTTTTCCCTGTCTCCATACAATTTATAGTCCTGTTGTCAGCTGCCTTCCCTGTCTCCATACAATTTACAGTGCTGTTGTCAGCTGCCTCCCTGTCTCCATACAATGTATAGTCCTGTTGTCAGTTGCCTCCCTGTCTCCATACAATTTACAGTGCTGTTGTCAGCTGCCTCCCTGTCTCCATACAATTTACAGTGCTGTTGTCAGCTTTTCCCTGTCTCCATACAATTTATAGTCCTGTTGTCAGCTGCCTTCCCTGTCTCCATACAATTTACAGCCCTGTTGTCAGCTGCCTCCCCTGTCTCCATACAATTAACAGTGCAGTTGTCAGTTGCCTCCCTGTCTCTATACAATTAACAGTGCAGTTGTCAGTTGCCTCCCTGTCTCCATACAATTAACAGTCCTGATGTCAGCTGCCTGTCTGTCTCCACACAATTTATAGTCCTGTTGTCAGATGCCTCCCTGTATCCATACAATTTATAGTCCTGTTGTCAGCTGCCTTCCCTGTCTCCATACAATTAACAGTCCTGTTGTCAGCTGCCTTCCCTGTCTCCATACAATTAACAGTCCTGTTGTCAGCTGCCTCCCTGTCTCCATACAATTAACAGTCCTGTTGTCAGCTGCCTCCCCTGTCTCTATACAATTTATAGTCCTGTTGTCAGCTGCCTCCCTGTCTCCATACAATTTACAGTGCTGTTGTCAGCTTTTCCCTGTCTCCATACAATTTATAGTCCTGTTGTCAGCTGCCATACAATTTATAGTCCTGTTGTCAGCTGCCTCCCCTGTCTCTATACAATGTATAGTCCTGTTGTCAGCTGCCTCCCTGTCTCCATACAACTTACAGTGCTGTTGTCAGCTTTTCCCTGTCTCCATACAATTTACAGCCCTGTTGTCAGCTGCCTCCCCTGTCTCCATACAATTTACAGTGCAGTTGTCAGTTGCCTCCCTGCCTCCATACAATTAACAGTCCTGTTGTCAGCTGCCTGTCTGTCTCCACACAATTTATAGTCCTGTTGTCAGATGCCTCCCTGTATCCATACAATTTATAGTCCTGTTGTCAGCTGCCTCCCTGTCTCCATACAATTAACAGTCCTGTTGTCAGCTTTTCCCTGTCTCCATACAATTTATAGTCCTGTTGTCAGCTGCCTTCCCTGTCTCCATACAATTAACAGTCCTGTTGTCAGCTGCCTTCCCTGTCTCCATACAATTAACAGTCCTGTTGTCAGCTGCCTCCCTGTCTCCATACAATTAACAGTCCTGTTGTCAGCTGCCTCCCCTGTCTCTATACAATTTATAGTCCTGTTGTCAGCTGCCTCCCTGTCTCCATACAATTTACAGTGCTGTTGTCAGCTGCCTCCCTGTCTCCATACAATGTATAGTCCTGTTGTCAGCTGCCTCCCTGTCTCCATACAATTTACAGTGCTGTTGTCAGCTGCCTCCCTGTCTCCATACAATTTACAGTGCTGTTGTCAGCTGCCTCCCTGTCTCCATACAATGTATAGTCCTGTTGTCAGCTGCCTCCCTGTCTCCATACAATTTACAGCCCTGTTGTCAGCTGCCTCCCCTGTCTCCATACAATTTACAGTGCAGTTGTCACTTGCCTCCCCTGTCTCTATACAATTAACAGTGCAGTTGTCAGTTGCCTCCCTGTCTCCATACAATTAACAGTCCTGTTGTCAGCTGCCTGTCTGTCTCCACACAATTTATAGTCCTGTTGTCAGATGCCTCCCTGTATCCATACAATTTATAGTCCTGTTGTCAGCTGCCTCCCTGTCTCCATACAATTAACAGTCCTGTTGTCAGCTTTTCCCTGTCTCCATACAATTTATAGTCCTGTTGTCAGCTGCCTTCCCTGACTCCATACAATTTACAGTGCTGTTGTCAGCTGCCTCCCTGTCTCCATACAATGTATAGTCCTGTTGTCAGCTGCCTCCCTGTCTCCATACAATTTACAGTGCTGTTGTCAGCTGCCTCCCTGTCTCCATACAATTTACAGTCCTGTTGTCAGCTGCCTTTCCTGTCTCCATACAATTTATAGTCCTGTTGTCAGCTGCCTCCCTGTCTCCATAAAATGTATAGTCCTGTTGTCAGCTGCCTCCCCTGTCTCCATACAATTAACAGTCCTGTTGACAGCTGCCTCCCCTGTCTCAATACAATGTACAGTCCTGTTGTCAGCTGCCTCCCCTGTCTCTTTACAATTTATAGTCCTGTTGTCAGTTGCCTCCCTTGTCTCTATACAATTTATAGTCCTGTTGTCAGCTGCCTCCCCTGTCTCCATACAATTTACAGTGCTGTTGTCAGCTGCCTCCCTGTCTCCATACAATTTATAGTCCTGTTGTCAGCTGCCTTCCTGTCTCCATACAATTTATAGTCCTGTTGTCAGCTGCCTCCCTGTCTCCATACAATTTACAGTGCTGTTGTCAGCTGCCTCCCTGTCTCCATACAATTTATAGTCCTGTTGTCAGCTGCCTCCCTGTCTCCATACAATTTATAGTCCAGTTGTCAGCTGCCTCCCTGTCTCCAGACAATTTATAGTCCTGTTGTCAGCTGCCTCCCTGTCTCCATACAATTTATAGTCCTGTTGTCAGCTGCCTCCCCTGTCTCTATACAATTTATAGTCCTCTTGTCAGCTGCCTCCCTGTCTCCATACAATTTATAGTCCTGTTGTCAGCTTCCTCCCTGTCTCCATACAATTTACAGTCCTGTTGTCAGCTGCCTCCCTGTCTACATACAATTTATAGTCCTGTTGTCAGCTGCCTCCCTGTCTCCATACAATTTACAGTCCTGTTGTCAGTTGCCTCCCCTGTCTCTATACAATGTACAGTCCTGTTGTCAGCTGCCTCCCTGTCTCCATACAATTTATAGTCCTGTTGTCAGCGTCCTCCCCGTCTCCATACAATTTACAGTCCTGTTGTCAGCTGCCTCCCTGTCTACATACAATTTATAGTCCTGTTGTCAGCTGCCTCCCTGTCTCCATACAATTTACAGTCCTGTTGTCAGTTGCCTCCCCTGTCTCTATACAATGTACAGTCCTGTTGTCAGCTGCCTCCCCTGTCTCCATATAATTTAAAGTCCTGTTGTCAGCTGCCTCCCCAGTCGCCAGACAATTAACAATGCTGTTGTCAGTTGCCTCCCCTGTCTCCATACAATTAACAGTCCTGTTGTCAGTTGCCTCCCTTGTCTCCATACAGTTTACGGTTCTGTAGGTGTATTCATGTACATAGGATATTAATAACTATGCGTGGTATGGCTTCACTATAGACGGCTTTATGACAGGAAGCAAAAGTACAAATATAAATATAAAAAAAAGGCGACGTACGAATCTGTTGCGTTGTAATATTCCTTATGCCTTTCGTGATTATAAACAGTAAGAAGCAAATGTTGAACAGATAACACTGATTTTAAATAGTTTTAAACGTCTTACCAAAAGTACAACATAAGTACGTACTATGGATTTGCTAATACTCTGATATTTAAGAATTAAGAAACAAAAATAGTATTTTATTACGTTTTCCAACGCACAATATCCGCAACACAAATTACACATAAAATCATCACACATAATAATATGGTGGATATTATAAAGTAAATATAATAAAAAGAGAACAAAATTCTAACAAAAAAACCCCAAAGCCATCGAATAGTGAAGAATACAACAAGCAGCAGACGACTCCAAAATACAACAATCAATCAAGCCAAGCTGATTTTTATTTTGGATTAGCACAAAACACAGTTAGTAAGGAATTAAGTTTTAGTACAGCAAGGGTTCTTTCAAAGGTGGTAACTTGAGAAAATGTAACGTTCGCCTGTGATACGGGACCTGAGTGGTCGATAATAAAGTGTGATACGGGACCTAGGTGGTCGACACTGTTGTGATACGGACTTCAGTGGACGATACACCTGTGATACCAATCTAATTAAAATTATATCTTCACTTGGCTCCCCCTTTTTTTCTATTGTCGCCATGAAGATCTAACAACATTCCATCACAGGGCATCTCAGATTGAACTTCCAATCAAAAACTGTCTTCACCAACCTTTTACGTAGGAATCCTCTGTTATTGTTCAGAAACTCTCTGGCATTATTGTACCTTTTTCATAACTTAACCCCAAGTTGAGATAAAAGCTTACGTTTGATTGGTTAATTTTTTTGGGGAATACCCACATTTTTCTTTGGATAATATTTATATCAAAAGTTCAATCTTAGGTGACCTGTAATGGGATGTTGTTAGATCTTCACAGCGACAATAACAAAAAGGGGGAGCTAGTGAAAGATTTAATTTTTATTAGATTGCTGTGATACGGGATCTGGGTGGTCGATACACTTGTGATACGGACTTCGGTGGACGATACACCTGTGATACGGATCTGGGTGGTCGATACACGTGTTATACGGGACCTAGGTGGTCGATACTGTTGTGATACGAACTTCGATGGACGATATACCTGTGATACGGGATCTGGGTGTTCGATACACTTGTGAGACGGGAACTGGATGGTCGATACACCTGTGATACGGGATCTTGGTGGTCGATACACCTGTGATATGGGATCTGGGTGGTGGATACACTTGTGATACGGGATCTGGGTGGTCAATACTCTTGAGATACGGGTTCTGGGTGGTGGATACACCTGTAATACGGGATCTGGGTGGTCGATACACTTGTGATACGGGATCGGGGTGGTCAATACACTTGTGATACGGGATCTGGGTGGTGGATACACCTGTGATACTGTACATCTGTAGATGATTAGTTTTTTATTACTATTATTCACTCAGACCATACCAGGAGAATCTCCAGTGTCTGACCCGCAGAGAGAGGCGCTCAGCGCATTCTTAGAGTGTAGTTTGAAATGTAGGCTAACCACCTGGCGGATATTGTCTGTGATAACCGCTCAGTAACAAAGTAAGATATTATTTCTATACTAAAGATTTCTGAATGCGATTGTAGGAGGTCAGGAATTCATACTTAAACGTTATAATGGATAAAAAGTTCCTACAACAGTTACAGACAATGATATACTAAAGATTCCTGAATGCGTTGTAAAAGGGGGGGGGGGGGTTCTAATGGATAAAAGGTTCCCACAACAGTTACAGACAATGTTATATGATATATTAAGTATATGTAGTTACGCTAAAATAACAATCATATTGTGTCGTCGCGATGTAGGTCAAATTAATATCAGCTTAATATCACACCAGTAAGGATTTAGGAATCACATTTCTGCGCGTCATTTATCTTGATGTAGCAGCTGACTGGGGTTTTATATAAAAAACATAAATATATTCTTTAGTGATATATTCTTAGCTATTATTATTTAAGATTCACATATCTTTAATTTGTTTATCGCATATATCAAATTCTAAGGTTTCACGCTGATCGGCTTAATCTATATCGACATTTTAATGTCCAATATTATCGTTAGGTTGGGTTAACTTCTAAAATACGATCTTTGACGTTAAAAAAGACGTGTAGACATGAATTCAGAGATCAACGGCTTTCATATTTTTTATAATACAAGCACCTGCTATCCTTGTGTATTAAATAGAATTAATTAAGTAGTAAATTATTTAAATGAGCATTGATATCAATTTTATTACACATTAAATCAGTTTAACAGGTACTCAAATTATCGGCATTAATTAATACCCACTGTAATACTTAGACATGAACAGTTTGTTCAATATTAAACTCAATGAATTACAAACCTTTTATGAGTAACAACACACGTAAAACTTTTCATGCTCTTGTTATGGAGTGTTGTTATGTTGTTCTCTGAACACAGGAGAGGACAACTCTTCATGCTCCAATAACACAGGAGAGGACAACTCTTCATGCTCCAATAACACATGAGAGTTGCCGAACAGAAATATATGTGACTTAAGATCGAATTGTTTTTCACAGTTGCCATCTTGAATTTGTTGTCATATTTACATGTTTGACCCGTTTTGTACATCACGGGATCATTATAGAAATTGAAACTCTGAATCTTCTCTCGGTTTAATTTTCATAATAAACTTCACAATGTATATTTTGTTGTGTCACGTTTAATACTTATGTTAGATTTCAGCTTGACAATTTCCGCTGTAATAACGGATTGTTGCAAACCGTTCATTCTATATTTTCATGTATAAAGTTCTTTAACATAAATACCCAAAGATTACCAGTGTTGCAATATAATTTTAATGGGACACCTCCGTGCTTTTATTTAGATAAATATCCTTTCTAATTACAAATTGGGTTTAATTTCTGATACTTCAAAGAAACGTACAGAAAGTAAAAGTTAAAATAATTACCTGTAAAAGTAGTAAATTATGGTTATCATTAGCGAAAAAACAGGAAGGAATATTCTTGATAATATTGGCAGTATCATTAGGGATTTCAGCCGGATATCAATACATGTACGTTTCTATGACATTTGTTGTCTGTATGTAATATCAGCATGGTAATCAAAGGCATCGTATTTACTTGATTAAAAGTGTTCAAATGACGTGAAAAAGGTCAAATTATGATATAGGCAACATATCCAATAATCTCTTAGAGCTGATTTCTGAATACGTCAAATTTCACAGCGAATTTTTGTAGTGAATTACAAACTCAAAAAAAGCACAGATAGATGCTACAGGCATACGACCTCTGGTTCCTCTCCCCTTTATTGTGATAGATGTTACAGACTTACGACTTCTGGTTCCTCTCCCCTTATTGTGATAGATGTTACAGACTTACGACTTCTGGTTCCTCTCCCCTTTATTGTGATAGATGTTACAGACTTACGACTACTGGTTCCTCTCCCCTTTATTGTGATAGATGTTACAGACTTACGACTTCTGGTTCCTCTCCCCTTTATTGTGATATATGTTACAGACTTACGACCTCTGGTTCCTCTCCCCTTTATTGTGATAGATGTTACAGACTTACGACTTCTGGTTCCTATCCACTTTATTGTGATAGATGTTACAGACTTATGACTACTGGTACCTATCCCCTTTATTATCATAGATGTTACAGACTTACGACTACTGGTACCTATCCCCTTTATTATCATAGATGTTACAGACTTACGACTACTGGTTCCTGTCAGCTTTACCAGATAGATGTTAAGAGTTCATCCACGGAGGATCCGTACTTCATTTGTAAGATCATATTAATGAAGTATCGTTGTGTTTTTAAACGTTTAAAATATAACGGTGACCGGTTATATACCAGTTATCGCCATTGTTAAATGTCTAGGTAAAAATCCAGATTGAACCCGGAATATTAAAGGTAAAACCATGTGTGGGAATAAATAATTGCAGTGTGCCGTCAAAGGTTAATTACTCTAGATATAAAATGCCGATTTTTTTGTGGAGTAAACAAAAAACTGTGATAATATTTGTTAATAATGTTTTTCACAATGGGAACACTATAATGGTTGACTCCTGTTTTACATGTAATTGCGATCAAGATAAATTTTACGTATAAAAAGATAACATATTCAATATTGTCATTTGCTTCAGTAATTAAAATTGAAAATGAGTTTTCCATCCGGGTGTTAAATTCTGTTGTCCGGCACTGATTTTGTGTCAAAGAATCATTGAAGTAAAGAAATAGTTGAATGAAAGTTGTCGTCCTGTATAATAGGTTGCTGTCTTCATGGAATGTCAAAGAACACGTTCGATAAATGTTCAGTATCAGAAGTTCAGATATAGAAAAACAATCATCGCAGTCGGTAGAACGATTCTGATTTATAGGAGAGTTGACGGGAGAGATTTGACCACCATTTTTAGGGATTATTGACACGAAGGGCACCTGCCAACGTCAAGTATCAAACAAATTGATTAAACTATTTTCTTGATTACATAGGTACTGATCCTTTCTGGTTATCCTATATTTCCTGTAACAAGAGGACTTCAGTTAATTACACGACATTTAGAAGGCTTTATCCCGAAAAATATCCTGTCAAGAACATTAATTACTCAAACTAAGTCTTCTGTTTCATAATAAAAATGTAATAACATTCCATTTGCTGTTAATTGTCATCTAGTCTTAGTAAGATCTAGGTCAATTTCACCTTTAATTTTTCAGATTCGTTAAAGTTTGACTAGCCTTGAAATGTAATTTATTGGCCTCGCGTCGGTTTTATTTTGTTGATATGATTTGTTTTATGTGTTCGTTTAAATGGCGTTAAACGCCACTTTGCGCAATGTCATGGCGTCCAGTTTCTATTGCCGGGTAAGGCGGAGTACCCGGAGAAGTTGAGCACACCCTGCATGCAGTCACACACGATCGTGTAACGTCAATGTTGACAGCACGTGATCAATAGTAGATGACTACACGAAAAACATTGAGAAACCTACCTTAACAAATCGATCTCCGAGACACGCGTTCGTTTTAATAGACGTATTTTGCATGTATGTTATTGAATACATGACGTTAAAATACACAATAATAGGCATTACAAATATATTACTCGTGTGTCTGCATGAAAACATTGTTGTTAAATTATTTATAAAACAATAAAAATGATACTTCAATAAAATTAAATTCACCACAAGAGTACACAAATATTAAAACACGTCTTATCTTTATAGGTAAAACTATCATTGAATCGTGTAATGACTAGTTTGCGTCAGAAAATGATATTCATTAAACTAAGTCTCATCCTCTGAAGTGTCACCAAGGGGACTTCGTCGTCCTCTGAAGTGTCACCAAGGGGACTTCGTCGTCCTCTGAAGTGTCACTAAGGGGACTTTGTCGGTTTCTCTGTAAATCTGGCAAATAATTTGGGCTAATTTTCTTTTTTTTTCATAATTCAGATGTTTAATATGCTCTCTAAGGTTCCCATTTAAAAAATTTAAATTTAACTATCTCGTGTGAAAAATATTATAATCCACATGAACCATAAATAGAATCTATATTTAAAAATATTAACACATCTCACAATTTTTATCAACATTAAGCCGAATTTTACTGCCGTTATAATCCGATGTTAGTTTTGTGATTTGTCGGTGAACAGCAGAATACTCGTCATGTAACAAATAAAAAATTCTAACTTCGATATATTTATACAAAATTCAAACATAATATACATCTCTTTTACGTTATTAAATCTTTAGACATTGCGAAACTAACGGGAAACGATCTTTATTGAAGACATTTTTGAACATGTCTCGTGGAAAATGCTATGTTAATCATTTTTCCGTATATGGATAATGTGACCTAATTTTAGTAATAGTGCTAATTTGCATAATATAACAACCATTCCGTAGTAAGAATCCAGTAAATTACATATATTTTCCCTAGATGCAACACGCCATTCAGATTCGGGTTTCTCAATGTTTTTCGTGTAGTAAACGTAATTAAACAGAGCCACGAATGTCAATTAATACATCGCCTGAATATAGCTGAAATAATGCTGCTAGGGCGTTAAACACCATTAATCAATCAATCAATCAATTAATACACAGTAATTAAAAACGGCAATAACTATCATCACGTATTAATAAAAAATGGTGACACTGTTGAAAGATATCAGATTGACCACGGCGGATTATATATGCAACTTCTTTTGGACATCAAAGTGCCGGAAGTGATTCACTCTAGCTCTGCTACATTACGAGTAATGGGCCTAAATTCGTACCATCGCCAAAAAAAAAAGCGAGGGTACGATAATTCGTTCTAGTTTTTTTTCATTTCCTCCTTTTAAATACTGCACTGTTGCCTGATAAATAACTTTCTAATCTTTAACAAACCTAATTCATGGGAATAATTAAAGTACAAGGTCTTTTTCACTGAGAAGTGATCTGGTTAACATCGGTCGCCATTTTTATATCACGTGATTATTCCATGTATATGTGTATTATAACATTTAGATATGTTCAATATTATTAACGTGTGTATGTCATGATAAATATAAGATTTTACCTTTTGGGGGGAGGGGGGATGCAGGTATAAATCAAACAAAATCAGAGTGCGACTTAATTGTAAACATAACCAACCATGCATCTATCACAATCAAGGCTTCTCGTTGTAGCAACAGACGTCGTTTGATAGTACCGACTGGTTCTTTTTTCAGTATGTGGTACCGACTGGTTCTTGTTTCAGTATGTGGTACCGACTGGTTCTTGTTTCAGTTTGTGGTACCGACTGGTTCTTGTTTAAGTATGTGGTACCGATTGGTTCTTGTTTCAGTATGTGGTACCGACTGGTTCTTGTTTAAGTATGTGGTACCGACTGGTGTTTGTTCTAGTATATGTGGTACCGACTGGTCCTTGTTTCAGTATGTGGTACCGACTGGTTCTTTTTTTCAGTATGTGGTACCGATTGGTTCTTTTTTAGTATGTTGTACCGACTGGTTCTTTTTTTAGTATGTGGTACCGACTGGTTCTTTTTTCAGTATGTGGTACCGATTGGTTCTTGTTTCAGTATGTGATACCGACTGGTTCTTTTTTCAGTATGTGGTCCCGATTGGTTCTTTCTTTAGTATGTTGTACCGATTGGTTCTTTTTTTAGTATGTGGTACCGACTGGTTCTTTTTTCAGTATGTGGTACCGACTGGTTCTTGTTTCAGTATGTGGTACCGACTGGTTCTTGTTTCAGTATGAGGTACCGACTGGTTCTTTTTTCAGTATGTGGTACCGATTGGTTCTTGTTTTAGTATGTGGTACCGACTGGTTCTTTTTTCAGTATGTGGTACCGACTGGTTCTTTTTTCTGTATGTGGTACCGACTAGTTCTTTTTTCAGTATGTGGTACCGACTGGTTCTTTTTTCAGTATGTGGTACCGACTGGTCCTTGTTTCAGTATGTGGTACCGACTGGTTCTTTTTTCAGTATGTGGTACCGACTGGTTCTTTTTTCTGTATGTGGTACCGACTTGTTCTTTTTTCAGTATGTGGTACCGATTGGTTCTTTTTTTAGTATGTTGTACCGATTGGTTCTTTTTTCTGTATGTGGTACCGACTAGTTCTTTTTTCAGTATGTGGTACCGATTGGTTCTTTTTTTAGTATGTTGTACCGATTGGTTCTTTTTTCAGTATGTGGTACCGACTGGTTCTTTTTTTAGTATGTGGTACCGACTGGTTCTTATTTTAGTATGTGGTACCGATTGGTTCTTGTTTTAGTATGTGGTACCGATTGGTTCTTTTTTTAGTATGTGGTACCGACTGGTTCTTGTTTCAGTATGTGGTACCGATTGGTTCTTGTTTCAGTATGTGGTACCGACTGGTTCTTTTTTCAGTATGTGGTACCGACTGGTTCTTTTTTCAGTATGTGGTACCGATTGGTTCGTTTTTCAGTATGTGGTACCGACTGGTTCTTTTTTCAGTATGTGGTACCGATTGGTTCTTTTTTTAGTATGTGGTACCGATTGATTCTTGTTTCAGTATTTGGTACCGATTGATTCTTTTTTTAGTATGTGGTACCGACTGGTTCTTGTTTCAGTATGTGGTACCGACTGGTTCTTGTTTCAGTATGTGGTACCGACTGGTTCTTGTTTCAGTATGTGGTACCGACTGGTTCTTTTTTCAGTATGTGGTACCGATTGATTCTTTTTTCAGTATGTGGTACCGATTGGATCTTTTTTCAGTATGTGGTACCGATTGGTTCTTGTTTCAGTATGTGGTACCGATTGGTTCTTTTTTCAGTATGTGGTACCGACTGGTTCTTGTTTCAGTAAGTGGTACCGACTGGTTCTTGTTTCAGTATGCGGTACCGACTGGTTCTTTTTTCAGTATGTGGTACCGATTGGTTCTTTTTTCAGTATGTGGTACCGATTGGTTCTTGTTTCAGTATGTGGTACCGATTGGTTCTTTTTTCAGTATGTGGTACCGACTGGTTCTTGTTTCAGTATGTGGTACCGACTGGTTCTTTTTTCAGTATGTGGTACCGATTGGTTCTTTTTTCAGTATGTGGTACCGATTGGTTCTTGTTTCAGTATGTGGTACCGACTGGTTCTTTTTTCAGTATGTGGTACCGATTGGTTCTTTTTTCAGTATGTGGTACCGATTGGTTCCTTTTTTCAGTATGTGGTACCGATTGGTTCTTTTTTCAGTATGTGATACCGATTGATTCATTTTTTAGTATGTGGTGCTGATTGGTTCTTTTTTCAGTATGTGGTACCGATTAGTTCTTTTTTCAGTATGTGGTACCGATTGGTTCTTTTTTTAGTATGTGGTACCGACTGGTTCTTTTTTTAGTATGTGGTACCGACTGGTTCTTTTTTTAGTATGTGGTACCGATTGGTTCTTGTTTCAGTATGTGGTACCGATTGGGTCTTTTTTCAGTATGTGGTACCGACTGGTTCTTTTTTTAGTATGTGGTACCGACTGGTTCTTTTTTTAGTATGTGGTACCGACTGGTTCTTTTTTTAGTATGTGGTACCGATTGGTTCTTGTTTCAGTATGTGGTACCGATTGGGTCTTTTTTCAGTATGTGGTACCGATTGGTTATTTTTTTAGTATGTGGTACCGACTGGTTCTTTTTTTAGTATGTGGTACCGACTGGTTCTTTTTTTAGTATGTGGTACCGATTGGTTCTTGTTTCAGTATGTGGTACCGATTGGGTCTTTTTTCAGTATGTGGTACCGACTGGTTCTTTTTTTAGTATGTGGTACCGACTGGTTCTTTTTTCAGTATGTGGTACCGATTGGTTATTTTTTTAGTATGTGGTACCGACTGGTTCTTTTTTTAGTATGTGGTACCGACTGGTTCTTTTTTCAGTATGTGGTACCGATTGGTTCTTGTTTCAGTATGTGGTACCGACTGGTTATTATTTCAGTATGTGGTACCGATTGGTTCTTGTTTCAGTATGTGGTACCGATTGGTTCTTTTTTCAGTATGTGGTACCGATTGGTTCTTTTTTTAGTATGTGGTACCGACTGGTTCTTATTCAGTATGTGGTACCGACTGGTTATTATTTCAGTATGTGGTACCGATTGGTTCTTGTTTCAGTATGTGGTACCGATTGGTTCTTTTTTCAGTATGTGGTACCGATTGGTTCTTTTTTTAGTATGTGGTACCGACTGGTTCTTATTCAGTATGTGGTACCGACTGGTTCTTTTTTCAGTATGTGGTACCGACTGGTTCTTTTTTTAGTATGTGATACCGATTGGTTCTTTTTTTAGTATGTGGTACCGATTGGTTCTTGTTTCAGTATGTGGTACCGACTGGTTCTTTTTTTAGTATGTGGTACCGATTGGTTCTTGTTTCAGTATGTGGTACCGACTGGTTCTTTTTTTAGTATGTGGTACCGATTGGTTCTTGTTTCAGTATGTGGTGTTGATTAGTTCTTTTTTTAGTATGTGGTACCGACTGGTTATTTTTTTAGTATGTGGTACCGACTGGTTCTTGTTTCAGTATGTGGTACCGATTGGTTCTTTTTTTAGTATGTGGTACCGATTGGTTCTTGTTTCAGTATGTGGTACCGATTGGTTCTTGTTTCAGTATGTGGTACCGATTGGTTCTTTTTTTAGTATGTGGTACCGACTGGTTCTTTTTTCAGTATGTGGTACCGACTGGTTCTTTTTTTAGTATGTGGTACCGATTGGTTCTTTTTTCAGTATGTGGTACCGATTAGTTCTTTTTTTAGTATGTGGTACCGACTGGTTCTTTTTTCAGTATGTGGTACCGATTAGTTCTTTTTTCAGAATGTGGTACCGACTAGTTCTTGTTTCAGTATGTGGTACCGATTGGTTCTTGTTTCAGTATGTGGTACCGACTGGTTCTTTTTTCAGTATGTGGTACCGACTGGTTCTTTTTTTAGTATGTGATACCGACTGGTTCTTTTTTTAGTATGTGGTACCGACTGGTTCTTTTTTCAGTATGTGGTACCGACTAGTTCTTTTTTTAGTATGTGGTACCGATTGGTTCTTTTTTTAGTATGTGGTACCGATTGGTTCTTTTTTTAGTATGTGATGCCGACTGGTTCTTTTTTTAGTATGTGGTACCGACTGGTTCTTTTTTCTGTATGTGGTACCGACTAGTTCTTTTTTTAGTTTGTGGTACCGACTGGTTCTTTTTTTAGTATGTGGTACCGACTGGTTCTTTTTTCAGTATGTGGTACCGACTAGTTCTTTTTTTAGTTTGTGGTACCGACTGGTTCTTTTTCAGTATGTGGTACCGACTAGTTCTTTTTTTAGTTTGTATTAGCGACTGGTTCTTTTTCAGTATGTGGTACCGACTGATTCTTTTTTTAGTATGTTGTACCGACTGGTTCTTTTTTTAGTGCGTTGTATGTTCTAATTGTTATTTTTTGTCCTTAGCTCCTTATGTTCTACAGTAGCTATTTCTGTGCGTCTCTGTAGTGCTAGTGACAAATTACTTCAGTGATAATTCAGTTACATTTTCTCACCCTACATGTTTGACGTCTATCATTCCTTTATTTGGTTGTCTCATTTATTTCAATTAAACATTATGCCGAGTTGCGACAAAAATCAATAAATAAAATAAAATCGTCACACTTGCATGAATAGTGGAATCCCTACACGCTTTGACCGAATTTCTCATAAAGGCGTATTATCCCATAACAAGTATAGTCAACAAAAACACGTAGGCTACGGTGTCATAACCAGGACAACGACCAAAAACACGTAGGCTACGGTTTCATTACCTAGACAAAAACCAAAAGCACGTAGGCTACGATGTCATTTCCTGGACAAAAAACCAAAAACACGTAGGCTACGGTGACATTACCTGGACAAGGACCAAAAACACGTAGGCTACGGTGTCATAACGAGGACAGGAACCAAAAACACGGTGTCATTACCTGGACAGGAACCAAAAACACGTAGGCTACAGTGTCATTACCTGGACAAGGACCAAAAACACGTAGGCTACGGTGTCATAACTAGGACAAGAACCAAAAACACGTAGGCTACGGTGTCATAACTAGGACAAGAACCAAAAACACGTAGGCTACAGTGTCATTACCTGGACAACCAAAAACACGTAGGTTACAGTGTCATTAGCTGGACAACCAAAAACACGTAGGCTACAGTGTCATAACCTGGACAGGAACCACAAACACGTAGGCTACAGTGTCATAACCTGGACAGGAACCAAAAACACGTAGGCTACGGTGTCTTAACCTAGACAAGGACCAAAAACACGTAGGCTACTGTGTCATAACTAGGACAGGGACGAAAAACACGTAGGCTACAGTGTCATAACTAGGACAGGGACGAAAAACACGTAGACTACAGTGTCATAACTAGGACAGGGACGAAAAACACGTAGACTACGGTGTCATAACCGTGATAGGCACCACATCACCTAGGCCATAGTGTCATAACCGGGATAGGCACCACAGCACGTAGGCTATGGTGTCATAACCGGGATAATCCCCAAATACGTTGGCAACAGTGTTATCAACAACAAGAAGACTCCAATTACTAATGTAATTTACATGTACAGACTTTGTATGTATAAAATGAGACGCAAGCTGTAATTTATGGTCATAATTTCATTTTTTCGTTTATTACATGTTTGCTTTGATGGTAACAGATGTAATACTATTCGTTAAGAATGTCGTTAATCAATGACAGACAGTTATTTCCTTATTATTAGTACTCGTATAGAACAACCTAACTGAGTTAACGGGAATATTGTTGTTTTATTCTTGGAAAACAATACTAACAAAATATTTTACTCTTTCAAAAACAGCAGAATCAATAGGATGCTGTATTTTTGTCTAATTACTGCGATTTTATAATTTCCGGTTCTGTGAATAATGGCGTTAACAAAGGACGTTTTGGTACACTTGAGACGAAAATACTACTGTATGACGCAGTATACGTGTTTCTATTCTCACATACAGCCAAGCACTGTCGTCTCCGATACAATATCAAATATTGTTAATAATAATAATAATAATAAATAAATAAATAAATAAATAAATAAATAAATAAATAAATAAATAAATAATAATAATAATAATAATAATAATAATAATAATAATAATAATAATAATAAATGTTCGAGCATGACGTGTTTTTAACAAATACTGCTTGAATTGTTCATTTTGCATGTGAGAACCCTTGCAGCGATAATACTAGTAGCATATTCTTTGAAAATAATATCAAATTGCGCGCACACACACACACACACACACAAACTGTGTTATTTACAAAACTATCACGTTTTCAGGCCAAACTATAATACCCATATAGTTATAATTCGTATATGACAGTGCTGCATAACAAACACAATTACGTCACAAACATGAAAACATCCTTTATGGATGAAGGTGACGTACTTTTTTACAGCTAATGTTTAACAAATTAATGACTGCTATATGTCAATACTCGACCGATGTGTGTTCTGACAACAATTTCAGGCGGAATTTCACGATTAAATTGTAAAAGCTTTTGTAAATAATGTGATCGTTGCTCATTCGCTTCTATAGCATTTGTAGTTAATTAAAAACCCAATTTATTGAAATATAATAATTAAAATAATTTATTTAGAAAAAGGAAAACAAATGTACACTCTGGTTTTTAACACTGTAGTTGTATTGGCATGTTTAGTTACAGGGCACATATTTCATCCAGGTATACATAATCTTAATAATAAACCTAAAGGAAACGTACTAATTGAGTAGAACTATTTCATGATCTGAAGTCAACATATTGGAATTTTACATGCAACGATTTCTATGATCAGAGGACATTTATCGTGGATAATCTATTGAGGAAAACGTTTGTAGGATTTTCCGGAAGTACATTCCATTCAAATTATCTAATTATGACATACCACAGAATGTTACTGGCATGCAAGGTGCTCATTTTGACTATAAGATTCAATTAGTCCGTTTCCTATGATGGACTTTCTATGGTATACTTTCAGATTGTGGAGATCAAACAGCACTCTAAAGAAAACGTATTCAAAATAGTTTGTCATTGTAAATACAGTATTACTGCAGTAAAGTTATAATCTATTACCTGTTTATAAAATGCACAAATATTTTAGAAGTGAAATTTATTTAAAAAATTGTTTAATTTCAATCAAGTATTAAATTTTGTACGAAACTTCACAGACTGGCACCCGTTTCTATCCACCTGACAACTGTAACTAGCTGTAACAATTATATTAGACTTAAAACTTGTTCCGCCGTTTTTTGAGAAAATAAGGTTGTCACCTTTAGTGAACTAAAGGTAAATTGAATATTCTGTAAAATGTTATAATGGTCAGCTATGGACATCATTTTGTAGAAAGTACCTGTGTGACGTCTGACGCATTAGTTCTACTTAGAGAGTGAATATTATTTACGTGTCATTTTGTAGAAAGTACCTGTGTGACGTCTGACGCATTAGTTCTACTTAGAGAGTGAATATTATTTACGTGTCATTTTGTAGAAAGTACCTGTGTGACGTCTGACGCATTAGTTCTACCTAGAGAGTGAATATTATTTACGTGTCATTTTGTAGAAAGTACCTGTGTGACGTCTGACGCATTAGTTCTACTTAGAGAGTGAATATTATTTACGTGTCATTTTGTAGAAAGTACCTGTGTGACGTCTGACGCATTAGTTCTACTTAGAGAGTGAATATTATTTACGTGTCATTTTGTAGAAAGTACCTGTGTGACGTCTGACGCATTAGTTCTACTTAGAGAGTGAATATTATTTACGTTTTGTATCTAAATATCAATTTCAGAAGGTTTTTATTTAAGCATTTAATTAATAATTAAAAAAATGATGGAACACGTCCGACTATTAATACGCACACGCCTCATTACGCCGATGTTCCACATAACAAAGAATTTTTGCTGACTGACTTTATTTTTAATGCTGTTTGTTTATCCAGATGTAAAATGTAAAAACATAAACGAGTTAAGATATTATAACTAACATGCTGTAATCTGTCGTTACCGAGCCACACGATTGAGAGTCATGATCCCATGATTTCAGATTAAATGTCATAATGGAACATGTGTAAGCGTACTTTTATTCCGGAGTGTATTTTTTCCTTACAAACATTTTTTACTAGGAAGTTTATTCTGTCAATAGTGCATTTGTGTCCTTATGTTTACTTTCAGATTCGTCAATATTTATTGTTTACATATTCTCGTTCTGATAAATAGCATTTATGAACAATAGCAGTAAGTATTATTTCGAAAACCAGTTAAAAATCATTGTTTCTTACTAGATAAATGTTCCCAACAGTTGTTTTACTTTACTGTGGCATAAATGAATCGGAATAAATATTATGGTTATAAGATAGTAAATAGTAATAATTAATTACATATTAATTACAAATTGAAATTTAGAAATTTCCAACAATTCCAACAAATAACACAACACAATTATAATGACTATTATTATAATGTTGAAATAAGAAAACACTATAAGAAGACAGAGAAACCCGAACGGAAGAAACAAAGTTTTACACCCAAATTTAGTACAAATAAATAAATTAATTGCAAAATTCCTGTGATCTATATAATGTTTTATTGTCTCATTGTGATATTACTTTTTAGCATACGAAATACGAAATAATATAAACAACGGCCCTAGAATAAATCCTGAACTGTTACAAACAAACGTTTGCACCATGTACTCACCTGGACATATTAATGAAATAGTTTGTGGCCGTGATCTATAGGTCAATATTCGTCAACACATATTCAATTATTTAGCATTCAGCGATTGGCATCTGCCTGTACAAATATTAATTTGATAGAGTCCCAGAAAATATAATAGAATAATATTATTTGTTTTCACGACTATAATAAATTTAAAATCTCATCGGTGTAATCTTTATATGTTCCAGACCATAAACTGTTATAATCCTGGCTATAGCTTACAAGACCAAAAAAAATTTACGTTATAAATGGTATCATTTAGATCATTATATTGAGATGAAAAAATGCACATTCCCGGCATGCATCGGATTAAAAAAAATGATCAAACTATAAAATATAGTTATCACTTTGATCTTTACATTGTGAATACTATTTGCAGGTGTTGATTTGTTGAACACTGCCACCTGGTACCGGATCTTATTACTTGATTATTTTGTTAATATTTATCGCCAGTAGAAATAAGTACGAAAATCATCAGTTGCTGACAGTTTTTAATGATTTTTCTCATCCAATTAACCAGGGATGGCACATTTATTCAATATAATGCGGCCAGTCTATTAGACTTAGTTGAATGCATCAAATTAGTTGTATGTCATGTATAATGAAAAGAAGCAGTTTTTCGTTAGAACTAATTAACACTGTTAATGGATAAAATACATATTTAAATACATGGTTAGACTTACTCAAAGATAAGTTCAATTTGTTTTGTAATCTGAACATTTTTGCAAATACAGAAATTCCTAATGTTAAACATAATTGACGTTAATGCAAAGGATTGATGGCAAACGTTTTGTGCATTGAAACTCATATTTAATTTAAACATTTCAATGGTTAAATGATTTCATTGTAAAAATTAAAATTAAGATGTTCAGTAAATTTTGATTTAATACATGCATCTGAATTTTAAGCGACTACACGTTAAAATTCTTGCCAGCCCTAAAATACTAGGATACATTACCTCTGTGACTAGTAATAGGTCTATAATTCTAATATGATTTACATATTCAGAAATACATTTATTTGATTGTTCGATATTACTTCCGGTTGATGTTTTCAAAGAAATGTATTTTGATATCAAATTTGACTCAATTTATTTTTGGATACATGACGTTGACCGAACTATTTTTAGCGTAACCAATGTAAACAAAGATGGCTGCATTCAATATCGAAGGTGATTACAAATGATTTGTATGATAAATTGACGTTAATGATTTGTTAAATTTAAAACTATTCTTGTGTTCCATAAAAAAAATAAAGTTATAGATTTAAGTTGTATTTATTGAAATCAAAAGATGGTTTATAAACGAAATGAAAAAGAAGTATAAGGATTGAACACCATTTTCAATGGAGACCAACTCACTCACAAACATATCATAAAAAGTCCTGGGGACTTTTTATTTGTTTGTGAGTGAGTTAGTCTGGTTGATATACCGATAAATCCATTGAAAACGGTGTTCAATCCTATTCTGAATACCGTTAATACGGGGTACACAAGCAATCTTAACTTTCCGTAAGGCTGACAAGTGTGCATTAGACAGTTTCCATCTTCATCTTCATCTGATGATTAACAATTCCAGACTACTACCTGGATAACACAACAAAATGACGACATTTTAAATTTACTCAACATTAAAGTGAAATGTTTACAAATAATATTTATTTATAAATATAGATGATATTACAATAATTCAAGTGAAAATCTCTTGTTTCTATGTAATAATGTTTTATTGACATACATCATTCAGGTTGATTATGTATAATTGCAATGTAGACATATTATTGCCATTCTGTTGCAGGATTGGTCCTTTGATTCCATGGTAATAGTTTCCATGATAGAGAAATAATCTTTGGATATTATAGGATATGATAAACGATTATTACAGAAATGTCCGCTTCACCAATCAGTTGTCTTCGACATATACAATCCGCCTGGAATTACAACTAATTACTAAATTAATATAAGAGAGCACTGAGTCGAGACGGAGTGAAAACTTAGTCAGTCCGGTCAGGTTCATTGGATTACTTAGCATAGTATTGGATAAACGTCTTTAGGGAGTTTAGAATAAAAGCAGAAACATTTATATTCCTTTTGTCACATCACTTTTTTAGCGGAGTGTCACTTTATATCTAAAAGAAAAGACGAAATGACATAGGTTGTCAATCGTCAAATTTTCTTCATTTAAAGTTGATATAAGAACTTGCGGCACATTCTTTGAAAACATATAATTGTGTTAGTCTTAGAACCAGCGTTTGATAACATGATCTAAATCAGGAATATTAGAATATACAAAAAACTGTATGAAGACTCATCGATTGTGCTTGATTTAATTAACACTTTTTTGGGCTTTTAAACAACACCACATGGAAATTTGAATAAGATAATTGACAAACCGAGGCAGCTTTACAATCAATGGCCAATCAATGATGACTTAAGACGTATCAACATTTGCAGAACTTCACAATTAAATTACACCTTTTTACAAAGAAAATATTGACCGGTGAAGTACTAGTGTCGTGTCATGTTGTGGACTATCGTAGATCTGAAGTATATTCAAAAGGAAACTATGAACCATACAGGGATAAGAGATCTACTCTAATTGGTTATCCATAATTAATCTTATAATAAGATGCAAGCTAACTGGGGAATCGAAACCGCGTAAATAAGGACTTTACACACAACAGGTAAGTTCTCTTTAACTTTTCTGCATTTTATATTCATAATTGAATTCAAATTCCAGTCATACTAATAATAAAGAATTTAATTTGATTTTTTAAAATTAATATCAACTTAAATTAAGTATCATCTTAAATAAAAATACACATAATGCGATTTTGAAAACATCGTTTTATTTTAAAACCGAGATTGCCTGGAGGAAAGACTATTAACTCGTACAGGAAGACAAGAAATATACAATAATCTGTTTATATTTTTTTAATTATAGTTTGCGCATTATAATAGATGTACAATATAGTTAAAATTTATATATTTAAAAATTAAATATACACTGTAGTGCAGTCATGGTTTTTATTGGGTTCGGTTGTTCACTTTTTGTGCCTGTGTTTTTGGTTTTGGCTTCATATTGTATAGGTTTATCTTCCCTTCTAATCGTTCTTTGACTTTAATCTCAGATTGCTCGGTCGGGTTCCTTGCTATTATTCTATAAAATACTATAACTTTAAAGTTTATTTCCCGAATCTGTGGCACTAAACAATTATTCATCATGTCTTGCGTATCACACTATTATAAAGCAAAATGCCGGGTAAATATTCCGCTTTAATATGTTAATACCTATACAATTTTAAAATAAATAATAATGACCATGTCTTGTTCAATAAATTAATAAAAGGTTTACATAACAATTAATCGAAATCAATACAATGTTATACTATGTTCCTTTTGAAGGTAGAGAATAGTAAACGTCATATTTGTTTTATTGAACGACTCCGAGTTTACCCACCTGTTAAACATAATTGTAGGTAGCTATATTGTAGTACTGAGAGACAAACGGATAGATTGTTTAATTAAATACGAGTAAATGTAGAGAAATTAACCATACATTTGGCGGCAGATAAGGCTCATCACAGCGTTAAAGTGATGTGATGTGTACTATAAAGATACATGCCGTGTATTTATACAAAGCTAAATTTTACAATTCAAATTTGTAAAGATAAACCCAACTAGATTTTTATCCATTAATAACAAATATGATGATCGATACCGACCTATACCAGCATTCCATGTGTTCAAATCAGCATCAAATTCTGTTTTTTGTTTGTTTTATTGTTTGTATTATATACGAGTTTTTATGACTGCTTTGTCATAGAAAAAACAGAATGCTTAATTCATAAATTCCTATGGTTTGCTGTGTACCAGACTAATTATAAGACATTGCTATGTCATCCAGGCACATAATGCTGACTCATGTCAAATCAGACGTTATACTATTCGTAAAAAAGTTTCTCATCATGTAAAATTTATATTTCGATTAAAAAAACTTTACTTAAATATAATGGAGAGTTTATTTGACATATGATAAACATGTCGCTGTTATTGCGGATACTTTTATGTGAATTTCTGGTATTTTTACAATTATTCTTATATTTTCTGAGACTTTGGCATTTTTCCTTTAGTAAATATATTGCAACTATTTGTTGACAGGATAGATGCTTTACAAAAAGTATTAAATTCATTGAATCTAATGCATGAACAAAATAACGAAAAACGTTTTTTGACACGGAATTTCATATTACATGCATACGTGGAACTAAAATAAAAAAAAATATTTCACACAAAACAGGCTGACTGCAGATTATTGTTTGTGTCATAAATTTTATATTAGAAAGACGTTCGTCTTAACGTTTTAAGTTAATTTAGTTTACGGTGAAATCGGAGTTTCAAAAATGTGCGAGAGAATTATACTAATTCTGATATTAAGACAATAAAATAATCCCATTGGGAAACGCACTTTAATGCCAGTTGGGGAACTTTGTTGTATTTTCTGCAGGGCATGTTAATATCATGAAGGCAGTGTTTATAGAACAGATGTCTGCATTGTGTCTTTAAAAAAAGCTATTAAAGTCAAACACTTTGAAGAAACTATCTATTATACTTAAGATTATATTTTAAAAGGTAAATATCGATGCCAATGATAAAAACTAACACTCGACCTATATAATTTGCAATTTTGACATACGATAAGTTAGCTATTAGCATGTGGGCTATTGTTTCGATTCCTAAACGTAATTTTGCATATAAAAGCTATTAAACCTCTACTTAGATGTTATCTAATACACTTAAGGTAACATTAAACATCGCATTATAAATACCAAGATAAACGACGTTAATGATAGTACCTTTTACAATCGATAAGAACAACAGAAATTGTAAACCTGGTATTTACATATGGGAAAAGTATGTATCTTTATTTTGTCTTCGTTTTAAAAATGTGTCACAGTGACCGTTTACCAATATAAATACATCTACTGACCTGCGGAGACCAACGCTTATCAGAAGAAACTAAAATGGAAATTTTCGTTAAGGTATTTAAAAGCTCTAAGTATTCCTCATATCATAAATAATAGAGCAATATAACACCTAAGTCGACTCCACAACCTTGCTCTTAAAAACGAATTTCTAATAGAATATGTATATATACATCTGTGTTTCTTACGCATATTTACATTGTATAATATTGTATTCTAGGGTAAGGTGGTTAAACTTATGTTATCCCCATTTGTTCTTTAAAGCAAATACAAATTGTAATAAACCAACTGCTTACGATTCAATCGTTTTCGCTTATCGCCGATCCTAGTCAAAATAATGTTACAATATTCAAATGGCATAAAAATGACAAAATTATAAAATAGTTTTACTATTTCAACCATTAGAAGTCGACAACCAAAATATTAGAGAACTAAGAAGACTATTGTAGTATGAAAGTCTAGAAAACAATTTAGAAAACAAGAAACACATTACAGAGATTTTGAGGGAAGTCTGGAAAAATAGAAATAAATCGTTTTATCACGAGTTATTTATTATCAAAACACGTACGTATTTTATATAGATTTATATGTCATGTGTATGTGTAAATATGCCGTGGTAGCTGTATTTCGTTTGTGTGGAATTCCTATTATCTGTTAGAATGCAGGTTAAAATTGATGAATTAAATATTAAAGTGCAATTTGCACTAAAATTAGTGTTCGTTATTAATGCATATATATATATATATATATATATATATATATATATATATATATATATATATATATATATATATATATATATATTATATATATATATATACAAGTCTAGAAGATTATGCAATGATACAAATGACGGTGTTTCATGTCATAAATTTAAACACAGACTGACCAACGAATGGCCTTAGTCATTGAGTGTCAATATAAATAAATAACGTAAACAATCATAACATATTAATCTTAAACTTTCTCATTTGAAATGAACTCAAAACTTTTTTTTTTATATATAACAGCCCAGCACGTCCCCGGTTAGCGGACTGAGAAGCAACTATAACAAAAAGTTTTGGGTTCATTTCAAATGAGAAAGTTTAAGATTAATATGTTATGATTGTTTACGTTATTTATTTATATTGACACTCAATGACTAAGGCCATTCGTTGGTCAGTCTGTGTCTAAATTTATGACAAGAAACACCGTCATTTGTATCGTTGCATAATCTTCTAGACTTGTATATTATTACTTTTTGTTTATGCTGTATCGTCATGTTTGTCGATCCGATACTAAATAAGTGTACTGGTTTAGCAGAATTCTTTAGACTCTTTATATACGTCTACAAATTAAGCCCAACACTGTTTGAATTAGATTTTTAACACTGTCAAATTTTTGCTTTCCCTCAGCGGGATTCGAACTCACACCGTTGTGACACTGTGGCACCAATTCGCCTGCACTATGTCCAGCGGTCTAGACCCCTCGGCCAAATCCGCTATATAAAAATATAGCTTCATTAACCGGGGTGAATCTTAGACATAGACATAGTACATGTGTACTAGCGTGTGACGATGGAATTTTCGTAACCAATACGTATTAATCTGACAGTAATCTAATTCAGCATTTTTGTACATATTATATAGGATGACAAAGTTCCTTGTCATGCAGTCACAGTAAGTAAATTATATACAAACGTCTAAGTATTGTGACAACCATATAATATATCTATCCAGCGGATTTCTGAAACATCAGAAATACAGGGTTAATATCAAATATTTATATATACGTCTACAAATTAAGCCCAACACTGTTTGAATTAGATTTTTAACACTGTCAAATTTTTGCTTTCCCTCAGCGGGATTCGAACTCACACCGTTGTGACACTGTGGCACCAATTCGCCTGCACTATGTCCAGCGGTCTAGACCCCTCGGCCAAATCCGCTATATAAAAATATAGCTTCATTAACCGGGGTGAATCTTAGACATAGACATAGTACATGTGTACTAGCGTGTGACGATGGAATTTTCGTAACCAATACGTATTAATCTGACAGTAATCTAATTCAGCATTTTTGTACATATTATATAGGATGACAAAGTTCCTTGTCATGCAGTCTCAGTAAGTAAATTATATACAAACGTCTAAGTATTGTGACAACCATATAATATATCTATCCAGCGGATTTCTGAAACATATATATATATATATATATATATTATGTTCTTATCTGTTCATTAATGCAGCAAAAATGTGTAACAATAAACTGCTGTGATCTACGTTAGTAGTTGCATCGCATCAGCAAATATAAGACATGCGTTGGAAAACTTAATCATTTGGGTATATTACACGTTATGATAAACCGCTCATGCGTACCAGTGTTTTAATGCTGAATTAAAATAGGCATGCACTTTGAAGTATCATATAGTAGACATATAACGCTATAAGGTATTGAAAATTTTCGAGAATGAACAAACAAATAAATATGTTAAATTTTAATATAAGAGATCAATGTAAAATTAGAACATATATGACAGTAGAAAATCGAAATGAAAAATAGAAATGCAATCATTTAACAACCTCGATATAAGGATTACCTTATCCAATGTTTTTGTCATTTGTAACTTATCAATGTTAAGGTACGGTGTTAATTACTTAAAAAATGATGCACAAATACAAGACAGAAGCTTTAATACAACTGAAAGTACTGGGAAAATGAAAAATTGAAGCAATATTTTTGAGAAAAATGGAAATATAGGATATCTGTGAGAACCAACGTTCTCATAGACTAGAAAAAAACATTTGTAAGTATTGTCTCAGAATCACAGTAGTAATTGATACTATAGTGAGACCGGATATGAAGACTTAAAACCACAAGATAGACAGGCTGAAATATACTTAGTAAACACACTGGCAGCAAATTTGTAAAACAGAGTTAGTACTATTTTGCAAATATCTATTGTTTCAAAGTAAAACATTCACAACATGAAATAGTCATGCAGATAAAATTGTCAACGTTTGACGCTTTTGTCACAAATTCGGTTTAAGTTTTTCTATAAAAACAAAACTGCATCGTTTATCAATGTTGACAACTGATATGCAATCTTTTGCAAAATAGGTTAAGAAATAAATGTAATGTTCTTGATGGAGACATATTTTGATGGAGCATGTTCTGACGTGCCGCATGATTATGTTGTTACACAAAGGAAATCAGAACATTGCTTTTTAAAATGTAATATATAAAAATTGATTCTTGTTAACTAATTAAAATATGTTTTGGGAGTTAACAGGTATTTAGGGACCTTTTGTTATTCTAAAGCGACAAATATAATGAACATTAAACTAATGTATATGCATGTGTTTTAACATATAAAAACGATACAGGACACGTGTCTGTTTGTTAAAAAACTTTGATAGCAGTTATATACAACGTTGCAATGTCAGATAACGCAGCCATTTTGGGAATTGCATGAACGTGTTTAATAATTTGCTGTTAGTTTTGGGGCCTTATTAAGGTTATTAGTTATAGAACTACACAATTTTTGTTCTCTCTTACTGGCGTACCTAGCGTTAAATAACATAGTCTGGTGTAGTAAATTCTATCAACCTTGGTATCTTTGATGACATTTTGTTTGCAACCACTGAGACGACGCATCTGCTAGGGACTGTTAGTCCCCGAGGGTATCCCCAGCCCAATATTAACACTTCGATGATGACAGGAATATCATTGATTCTTATAGTGTTATAGTCATTGTCTAAAATTACTGCCCTGAAAAAATATTTAACATCCAAATGATTAAAATGGTGTAAATCTGTCATCATCAAAATTACAAAACTTTCTTTAATCCAAATTACGCAAACCTTTTGTAACTTTTTTTTTAACTTTCAGGGCAGTAAACTAAGTCAATGACTATATCCCTAAAAGAATCAATGATCTGCTAGCTGTTGTTAAAAGCATTGTAATCATTACTTTCTTATGTTTGTGATTATAAGCTCAATTGTGGTCGTCTTGATTGACAATAAAGTAATTTGTTTGTTTGTTTGTTTGTGTGTTTGTTTGTTTGTTTGTATCCCCGAAGTGTGACTAGCGGGTTGTTTCCTTCGGCGACTTACAGTCCCCTAGCTGAGGCATCAACCCAGTGGTTGCAAATAAAATTTATCTTTCATTATATCGATCTGTGTGTGTTTGTGTCACCTATATTACATTTTTCTTATTTCAATTAATTGTTGTATTAATCGTAGTCGACACTAATGGGTCTTGAAACATTTATCTATGTTGTTTATATAAATATTAAATACGTTTAAATTATGTTTAAAAACAATTTATAGAAAATGATTCTACTATGATCGTTATCACTTCATTTTCTCCTGAAGGATTACAATAGATCATGTAGCATAATTTTATTATCACTAATTCTAATCATAGTTTAATACAACTTTCAATATTTGGAACTAAGCAAACATACATTTAATTGGTTTTTAAATTTGCATTTTGTTGCCAGTTTGGAACACCAAAAAGTGATTTACAACCATGTATCCTAGAATTAAGTATCTAGTATAGTTACAGTTATTTTTCATTGTAATTAGAAAATATACATTGTCATTTAAAGTAACATATGCCTGTCACCGTAAGGTTACGACGGACTCAAACATCAAACAATCTATTGCTTTTTGCATATCTTTGATCTTATTTTCAAAACCAAATCGTGATGAATAAAACAACTATAATAGTGTATTCAAACCACACAAATGTCTCATCAAAGGGAATTCCTCGTTCTGTTGTAATCTTAATTGGTTTTGTAACTATATGGATTATATTTTAAATTATATCTTTATTAATTAAATGTTGCTACTTATTGGAAATTGAAGTGCTCAGTATCGTTCATTCTTATATAATTGTTAATTGACGTCATAACAATGCTTACGTTTGGAACATAAAACTAGTGATTTTATTTGTTGTTTTAGGCATGGTAATGTAATGTATACAATTAACTGTCTGTTTAGTTAGCGTATGTCTTGTTTCTAACTTCCATATCTATCTTCTACAACATAATTAATTCACATATAACACGAATCAGGTTTGAAACAAAATACAAGTTTAGGGAAGTTTAATTTGGATCCCATAGAAGAAATTTATCCCAGCAACAGCCCTGACACAAGTGACAACTCGAAGCAAGTTTAGATGCTTGTGTTAAACATCATTTCTTGATTGCTGGAGTAATTGTAATTTTATGCTACTTTCTTAGACGCTTGTTCGTTTTATGGTTTAACCATCGTTTGTTCGTCGTGATTTTTGTATCTGTGTAATCGAATGAACTTATTTAATGAAAGGAATCAAAAGGAAAAGAACAAAACGACAAAACTTTAAACTTTAAACCCTCGCACTTCCTTAAATGTCAACAGACACAAAACCCTGGGTAAGGTGAATGGTAATTCTTTTTATATAAGTGTATGCTTTCGGGTGGCTTTTGAGTCAATTCAATAGTTTGTCATGAGACACAACACACCTGCTATGCTTCCTTTTCGAAGTCAGAGAAGAAAGCTTCATTTGATGTTGGAGAATAATGTATTCGCAATAAAAAAATTTAACACATTAGCAAAAATGAAAAATATATGTTAAAGTGATGTTGTATAATTGTTGGTTCTTTCATGATATAATCAAATGTTGATTGAATACAACAGCCACCAAGACATCTTCTGCTTTCTCTATGATGTAGTTCTTGCATGTTAAAATAAATAAACATCACACGAGTTTCATAAAGTTAATAAAGTGCTTTAATCAACACTAGTTACTAATTTATTTAATAATTACATGCATCAGATACCTAACAAATATCTATAATGATTAATAGTATATTAAGCAGAAAAGTGACAAATTGCGGACGAAAGAGTTGATCAGATGGCCGGGCCTCTTAAATATCACTTTCCTCCTTTTGAGAAGGCTATTTCAAGCTCTTATTGGTTGTTATGATCTTTGGCATAATTATAATCTGTTTTTTCAATCGTTTAGACAGAGTCGTGTTTGTTTCTGTGACTTTATATTATTAACGTTTTCTTCTAGAGTTGATCTATTAATAATGAAATTGATAATACAAAGAAATTTATTTCATATTTAATTTTAGACTGGGTTAGACATAGCTTAAAGATATGATGTATATAATGTATTTAAACCCCGTTATGTATTAGTTCACATTGTTATAATTAATTATTATTAAAGCTTCTGAGATGAACCAATTGCTTTGAAAAATAATATATAAGACCATTTTGAAATCATACTTGTATAACACATGAAAATGTGCGCGATTGTAGTAATAAACAGACGTTAGCTTTACACGTTCCTTTCTAAATAATGTCAACATACCATATTATTACTGCAGTTTATTATCAAAAACACTTCATTCAACAGTGGACAAAGAAATGTGACAGATATCTGATATCAATATAATATTGTGCTTTAATTCTTCATCGCTTTGAATATGTCATTACAGATCGGATCTTCTGCATTATTTGCCTAGCTCTTCAGTCGTGCTAAACCTCACATCTGTGTACGATTATTTATCTCTTTTTATTGAAACCTGTAATAAGCATCAATAAGTCAATAAAACTACAGGCTAATTATAACGGTTAATTCTTTGACTCGGAGTAATTTGTTTTCGTCGCCAACCAACTAGAGTACTAGTACATCATTATAGATCTAATTAACCTCGGTAAATTGTGAACTAGTCTTGTGAGTATCGTCGATTGTTTTTTTGTAGAGCTAGGACTTCGAAAGTATTGCTAGAGTAGCATTATTGTTATTATGACATCAGCTGAATTTTCTTTGAGACAATTTGTCCACAGTTCATTTGACCAAATATCAAGAAAAGCTCACTATAAGAAGTAAAATCAGCAACTCTGTCTGATTTTTTTATATTCTCCAAATACACTTGAACCATACACGCTATCATATGAGTTCATTTAATAAAACTCATAACTTGTCCGCTTTGCTTTTAGTTAAAAAAATAGCGATAACACTAAGCAGACTAAAACCACAGTTATAGCAATAAATGTTTAATTCGATTTGTGTAATATACATACAAAATCAATAACATTAAAAATTGGATAAATGTATTTTTTTCAAGTTCATAGTACTCAAAACACATTACAGATATAATTCTACATGAAATATATATATATATATATATATCCTCATTATGTTTTTAAAAGTGACGTTAAGCTGAACCACTCGTCCGTGTTTTTAAATTCAAAATCTATTACTAGTATCTTTGATGCAATTTTATTTGCAATTACTTCACCTCTACTAGTGAACTATTATCCTACCAATCCAGTAGTCATACTTTGGCGCTGACACAAATATCACTGATTAATTTTCTAAATTTACTGTCCTTAAATTTCAAATATTTTAAATTCTATATTTACTCTATTTGCATTTGGTATAACGATGTAAAATGTTTATCAAAATATCTCTTTAACATCTGGTAATTTTATATTTATTTTAGCGCCACTGATACAAGAATTTTGTAAGTAGACGAAAAACAAGTCTAGTAATGTGTGTAACCTTTGAGTTTTTAGACAGTTATAATAAATGCCGCTTTAATAAAGGTAATTTAAATATCGTGTCCACGAATACCTACCGAGTTCTACCACCTCAACGCATGGCGTTAACTTCTCCAGTTAGAATTTTATATCAATAGACCACACGTCTCAACGGGAGACTTAATTAGTGTAGTCTTACAAAACGAAGAAAAAGAATTTTCCCAAATGTATAACCTGCAATAAATTCTCCTATTTGGTATTCATAACATGATTTGTTTGGGTTATAATACGGTATTTTTATATTATAATAATCATTAACCATGTTGACGGGTTTACTTATTAACACGGATTCTCCCTATATTAATCATGCTACTGGAAAGAGCGTGTCTAATTCCTATATTAAGTTTTCGCGTTACTAACTTTTCAAATATGTTTAACAAGACAAAACAAATTGGAAACAACTGTTTTTAAATTTCTACATGAAATAAATATTAATAGCCTAACTGGCTCATCCACTGAAAATATTAATCCGGGTAATAACATTAAGTTTATGATCAGATCCGTCATATTTCAAAATTAAATACGAACAAACATACAGGGACATTTGTGACATATCATGGCACTTTATTTTGGGATGTATTTAGATTAATCTCTTTTTAATCTAAATGTAAAATTAAGGTGATTATATAGGTGGGTGTGCTTAATTTGATTTTTTGTCTTAATTAAAATGCAAACATTACAAAACAATTAAGGATTGACTGTAATTTTTGTTTGTTTCATGAAACTAAAAAAGTAAATGTCAATCAATATTACGAGCAATGTTTATAGCAATTAAACATTTTCACTTTTGCAAAAATATTTAAAAACACTTCGTAGGGGGAAAAAGCCGTAGAATTACTAATTTTCAGCTTTGTTGCCTATGCCACTATGACACCCCCGGATTTTGTTTAAATGGAGTACACACACACTTTTTTAACCAATTAAAAAACGCTTCATAGCTAAATTAAATTTAGAATTAAAATTAAATTAGCAATTGGATTTCATTTATATTTGCATTTCTTTTCCAGAATGTTAATAACCATGTATCCGTTGTCAGTATACATAATCGAGTATTATGTCTTCCAGTAGAACAAGTTCTTTTGGCAAGAATTTCAGACAACTGAACAAGAATATTTATATAATTCAACTATGAATTCAACTACAAACTTAGCAAAAACGCTTTTGAGGAGCGATGCGCCCGGATATGACATCAAGCATAATATTCCCACCACAACGAAACCTATTGATGACACGGAAACTACGTACGGTTCAATGTCAGGGTTATGGCCCTTTTTCTGTGATGACAACGACACCTGGTGTCTTTTTAATGACACGTCATGGGGATTAAATAGTACATCAGCGGAAGTGACGACAGATATTTATTCAATAAATACAACTGGTAACTTTACATTAGAGAACATTACTGAATATAAGTATTGGAATTTACTGTTACTTATATTTCCGTTATTCACAGTGTTTGGAAACGTTCTGGTTGTCATGAGTGTTGTAAGAGAGCGACAACTTAAAACTGCCACAAATTATTTTATTTGTTCCCTTGCCGTAGCCGATATAATGGTAGCTGTAGTAGTAATGCCACCAGCTGTATATTTAGAGGTAAGTGTACGCATCTGAATTAACAAAGAATTGAAAAATATTTATACATCATAACAATAGATCACACGTATCAACAGGACACTAACTTAGTGTAGTCTACAAAAGGAACAACCAGAACTAATAACTGAATCAGCTCAACAATTACCAATGCTTCAGTGCATGGTTTTTACATGAATGCTTGATATTTATTGAGTAGCCGATTTAATTTGGTGATAAAAGCTCTTTAACATCAAAATGTGTTGGCCCTTTAAAATTTGTGTTAAAGTTACATTGATGAGTCTTTATAAGACTTAAATCGCTTCTTTGATAGAAGTGAACCATTTATAACCATGGTACTCTTGATGATTTTTTTGCAACCACTGAATAAATGTCATTCATTGGTTTTGTAATAAACTAACCGCACTTAAATTGCGAATATGTTTTAAATGAACAGCGTTTCCCAACTTGTAGATGCCGTTATTACACTGACAATGTCCTCTTCAGAGTTGACACGTGTTATCACACTGATAATGTCCTCTTCAGTTGACGTAAGATAGCATACTGACTTTGTCCCTTTCAGAGTAGACGTACGATAAAATACTTACGATGTCCCCTTCAGAGTACACGTGTTATCACACTGACAATGTCCCCTTCAGAGTAGACACGTGTTCAGAGTAGACACGTGTTGTCACACTGAAAACGTCCCCCTCAGATTAGACGTGTTATCACACTGACAATGTCACCTTCAGAGTAGACACGTGTTATCACACTGACAATGTCCCCTTCAGAGTAGACACGTGTTATCACACTGACAATGTCTCCTTTAGAGTAGACACGTGTTATCACACTGACAATGTCCCCTTCATAGTAGACACGTGTTATCACACTGACAATGTCCCCTTCATAGTAGACACGTGTTATCACACTTACAATGTCGCTTCAGAGTAGACACGTGTTATCACACTTAAAATGTCCCCTTCAGAGTAGACACGTGTTATTACACTGGTACTGACCAGGTCCTTTCGGAGTAGATGCGCGATATTATACCTATGAGGTTCTCTCTAGACTTTACTGCCGAGATCCTCGAGCGAGAACATACTTACGTCATACAATAAATACACAAAAAGGACATTGTATTTACATCATTAAGATGTACGTCTAGTTGTTTTACGACATGTTTGTTGAGTGGAACATGAACCTTGAATAGCTTTCAGTATTTTTTAAAAAGGCATACGTATTGTGTTTTGTAGAATCGTAAGCTTTAACAATTTGACATAATTGAATGAAAATCCCATTAATTTATTCATACCATATAAACAAAGGCTTAAAGTACATGAGACATGTTTCTGAAGTAACGTTATTCAGTTAATAATTAGAAAACACGATTGCTTACATATTGAGAAGTAAGTTTGAGAAGGTACTTATCTGCGCTAGTATTCTGATAGCCGAATGAAATTGCAATTCATTATACGTCATCAATAAACGTTATCGTTACACAGTTCTACTTATATTATTGAAATTCAGTTGCTAATTAAAAACTTGCAGAACAAATAAGGTACTTCAGTTTCTAATAAAACAACGATTCTCAAGTAACTAAACAACAAATTATAAAAGAAGAACAAAACTGAGTAGTCATTGAACATTTCATAAGCACAACTTGATAGCATAATAATTCTTAATCCATACAATATTCAGGGTCTGTGTATCTTGTCAAGCCTTTTTACATAAGGGAATAACTTTTGACAAGAAGACTATTTACACGGAGATTAGTGACGAATAGATTGAATTCTTCACTTTCCAAATTATCTGCCGAAAAAATAGCAAAGAAAACCAAACAACAACAGCCAAAAGTCAAGGGACATTTACAAATCCGAATATAGACATACAAACACAGCGCAACACAAAAATCAAAAACACAAAAGACCCGAACTCAATAAAACAATGGGTGCACTTAGGTGTTCCGAACGACCCGAACTCAATAAAAACAATGGGTGCACTTAGGTGCTCCGAACGAGTAAGCAGTGCCTGCCTCAAATTAAACAACCGTCAATGTTATATCTATGAAAGAAAAAGTCAAATCAGGAATAGGAAAGACTACCTATGACTCATTAAAATTGTCCTATCGTTTATACTAGATGGATTTTTAAAAAAGAACTATAAACTCATGGTGATGATGATAGAATTTCTGAAGCTTAACATCAGCTGGGTACAAAAAACTCATTTTTAGTAGCTTAGAAGTCAAAAGAATTTTAGAAAAAACAAAATCATATTCTTGCATTACTTATACAATAATGTATTGTAATGGATATTGATTTTGTCGACATATATACAAACATACAAGTTACATATACCTTTGTTTTGAATAGATACTTTGTTGTTCGTTCGGTTTTCTTTGCTATTTTTCTTGTTGTCTCCTCGTTGTGTAAACATGGGTTTATCTGTCCCTGACTTATTGTCTATTGAATACTCTTTGGTATCTTCGATTCTTGTTTGTCCATATCTTGAACAAGATGTAGCTGCTTAGCCTGATGTGGTGTAACGTTTTATTATTGTTATAAATGAAGCTGTACAAGCTATACAATATGTTAATCAATTGTATTTGGAAAATGTTATCTTTGCTATATTTTCAGACACGTTTTAATGTGTTTTAATAAAATTAGTGGTATTGGTTAATTTGCTGTACTGTCATTTTTCGTTCGCTTTATTTTGGTTTAAATTCGTTGTTATTTCTAGATGCATCCTAGATAAACAATAATATCAATTTACCCATTATTTATGTAAGTGAACTGCTCACTCTATATTCAAATCTGTGGTACTTCTGATCAGTAGATAATTCCTCCACGGGGATATATTTATCGGCGTGTGTCTTATAGTTGCTTATTCATATTATATGATTTTCAACAGTATCCATATCATGGTAACACCTTCACCACTTAATATAATTTCAAAGTAATTGAAAGTTGTCATTTATTCGTTATCAACAGGAATTCTATAATTTGTTTTCACTTGTATATGATTTTGAGATTGACATAACAGGCAATCAGTAGGTCTTGTTAACTCAACATTTTTTAAAGTTTTTATGCATTGAAGGTAATACAACTGTTAGCTATCTACCACAATAATTACGTTAAGATAACGACACATTACACATTCGGCGTAACGTAATTATGTATTGTTAGTTTGTACTAATGTTCTGATACATTACGCCAATAGTGAAAAAGAGAACAAAACATTAAATTTAAAGATACATGTATTCCTAATAACATCTATGCAATTAATCAAAATAGACGTAAGCAATTTACACCGTCATTTGCCCATAAATTCCGTCGCCGCCATTATAACTGAAATTCTAAAGGTGATGTTAAAATTCAGTTCTCCGATTATGAAAACCCCAACAGAAAGACTAATGAATGTAGTTTTTTTTATATGAACATCTTATGCAAGTATAAATATTTTGTAAACGTTATTATTTTTATAATTATTAGGTTGTTTTTCCCCAATTAAATTGTTTCTTAAAATTTCGAACGATATGTGTACGTGTTGCAATACTAATACACTATGAGTTCATTGCCACTTGATGCAGCTCTTATAATTTTATGTCTTCTTCAAACGAATATTGTTTCTATTTTAAAATGAATTTTAGATTGATAGTTTATTTATTACTGTGATCCGTGCAGATAATTAGCAGAAATATTAACGACAAGGTGTGTTCACCTTTTACATATACATTTATTGTTTATTAATACAGCATTAAAAAAGATGATGATCATTCAGCATGAAAAGTATGATACGTACAGTTATGGATCAAATAACTGCCTTTACGTCATGGGTCACGTGTGTCCACTTCCTTTATGTTCGTCTTATTAATCACGTTTGGCTTTTTAAATAAATCTGTCATAATCCCAAATACCTCGTTTTAAACGAAATCGAATGAAATAAAATCTGCGTACTAAAGAAGAAATCTTAGTCTGCGCAGTGCCACCTCGACATATTGTTGCCACACAAGTATGTGTTTAATTTAATGTAATAATTATACTCTCGTTTAAAGCATATAACAACAATGTTTCAAAAAGCTAATAAAAACAAAAAAATCTGTAAATCTATATAAAATGACCAAAAAGTCTGAAATGCAAATGGCTTGTAGAACACTCGCCTTTATCATCTGTTTACAGGAACATAGTACTTGCCATATTTTCACCGAGTCTTATTGGTTATAGATTGTGGAGATGTGTTTGTTTTATGTTGTCCAGCTATTTATTGTCATGATTCAAACAGCTTTCAGTTTGATGAAATTAGCGTTGTGTATTATTGTAAACATAAAATATCCATTGACAGTATTGCGTGTGGTTGTATCTGTAGCGTCACTGAGTATACAGGATATTTAGTTTTATAATGATATTTGTGGAATGAAAGACTGAGAGTTCTTGTCAGGTCTAACTGAATATTGTTATAATTGTGTTGACCGGCCGCCCTTGACTAATCCAATCTCAGTCAGACACTGTGCAGATTACGAAGGAACCAATATTATTAATACTGGAAATTATATTAGTGTAAACTGTATTGGATGTAATTCGGTACCGTGTTATAGATGATACAACAAGTGCACGTTTACTGCTCAGTAACATCACCACGGTAATAAACAATGAAGGTGACGTTCAATAGGCATGGCCGATCTAGAGAGATCACTGATTATATTATTGTTGTGTATTCTATCGCTTAACAACTTAAAACGCTATCATTTCTCCTCTATTATTGCCAGAAAGAGAGATTAATTCCACAAAGAAAGCTATAATTTGATTTACTAGAGCGCTTAATTTTATTACAAAGTTTTCCTTAGCAGGAAGCATTCGTTTGTATTTGTCTCTGTCACAGTGCGTGTTTTATGTATAGTAAATGTTAACATGTTCACATTTCACATCATTTTTGAAGTTCGTTTAATCAAAATTACCAGTATGTTTATACAAAATGTGTAAATCTCCATTTTCAGGAAATATCAAACAGAAACTGCTTTTATTTGTTATTTAAAATCGTATTTGAATCCAGATATAAGGCAATAATCACCAAATTTGTTGGATTCCTGTTTGTCTGATTTTGCAAATCTCCAACTTAAAATTGCTTGTTGGTAATAAAACGCTTCTGTGTTTTATAAGCAGAATAATTAAAAACATTTTTACTAGCTCACTGCTTTACTGGCTAATTACATGAACTCGTAAAAACTGCATAAGACTAAATGAAATATTGAACTATTGAAGGAGACGAGACTAAAACGCAAAACTAATATACTGTTGATTTCCGGTGAATATATCAAGGCTCTGTTAGTTTAAACATATTTTATTTGCATGATGTATTCAGCGAAAAGGAAAAGACACAAGTTAAACAATCTTATGAAGTCTTCTAACACATTAGCAAATATTTTACAATAATATATAGTATATCTTGAGCATGCTAAAATATTATCAGTATAATACCAAGGCTCGGTTGCCAATAATGTAGGGTCATTAAGCTTTTACAGCATTTAAATTGTGTTTTGTTATTTAAGTGTTATACACTTTTAAGGGAAGTATCCCTAGGAAAAGTTGCCTGGAGTCAGACACTTGATTAGTTTCGGAGCAATATACCCGTTTATACCTATTTTCACCTATACATTCGATAAGTGCTGACGATATTTATTTATTCAATGAATGGTAACGAGTATGATCAACTATTCACAGCGTATAAGCTACATCTGATATTCAAACGTTAAAGTTAACATCCGACGTTGGATTTGAACATTTTTCTTATTATTATATCAATTTTGATCTTGCACAAGTATAAATACGACAAGTTTACATCAATAAGGGATTTATTCTTCGTATTAAATTACTTAATATCTTTTATCTAAAATTGAATATCAATATTTTATCTCTAGGTGAATATTGTATTAATATAAAACATAACGGCAACGTTTTTACTTCCTAATCGCAGTCAAAACATAGAGCTAGAGGGAGTAAAGTTCCGTGAACATAGAAAATGTACTCTTATCAACGCAGATACTCTTGGTGGTGTAAATCTAACTGTATTTTATACTCAAATGATGTTCTTAACCAATTCGAACTCTATAAAACTTAGCAATATGAAGAAAAAAAATACAGATACGAATATGAATGCTTTGATTCAGTTTATAGAGCAAACATACATATAAACGCTAATTAGCTTTTACTGAATATGTACTATGAAATTATCTATGATATTTAATTTTATTGATCAGAGCTGGTTGATAGAAAAATGTTGGTTAAGTAGGGAATACATTTGAATTGTATGTAGTTACTTTAAAATTGTCAGGTTGAGAAAAATAATTAACATTAAAATGATATTTATCGTATAGACAAATGACTCGGATTACCATCACTGTCTAATATGTATTAGATAAGTCATCAACATCAAAATATATAAATCAGTGATCAAACAGTTAAGTATGAATAACCAGACAGGTGCTCTATTTCTAAACTAATAAATTCTAACAAAACATCTATTACAATTCGTATTCCCTTACAGAGATTAGTAGACACCGGTATGTTTTTAAGACAGACACCAACATTTTGTTTATGGTCTTTTGCCAAATCGTAATTAAAATGGTAAGACACAATGATCAGCAAATGTGTTGAAATAATGTATTTCTTGCATAGAATTATTCTGGTATCGAAAAGGGTTTCGTAAAATAATATTTGAAAAACACAAATATAAATAGTATAATCACACCCGTGAGCCTTCCCTAATCGAAAACCACTTGTCATTCGATACTCTTATAAGCGACAATAGCTTTATTTAACAATATACAGCTTGATACCCCAGAAAGGATTTAAATATTTATCATATAATGGTAACAACTGTTCTCTGCAAATAAGTTGCACACTACTATGAGCGGCCAGGCTTTCCGTATTATTATCCGATAACCCCTAACGATCGGGTCTCTTCCTATCCCCCACCTTGGGACGCGCTTGGCTGCTCTGTGGTTCCAGCACTGGGAACCCTACCAGTAAGAGCAAAAGTATGGTCCAAAAAAACAAAAAAAAACCCTCTTATTTCTAACCTCCTGTCTTACAGTCAATTGTTGTCTTGTTCCCTGTTTCTGTTATAAATAAACTTGACATAACTATTTTATCTGAAATATTATTGATAGGATTCAAAAATAAAAGAGGTCCAAGTACTATTCCTTAAGGCATGAGCTTTTAATATACCAACATTTGACACCGAATCCTCTAATATTACTTTTTAACCAGCTATTAAAGCGTCCTTAATTCCAATTAAAAAAGTGCTTTAATTCAAACAGTATGAAACGCATATGTTATAATCATCATACGTTATTTCCTCTTTACAGATATTTCAGAAATAAACGAAAAATGCTTTAAAGCACAGTTATAATAATAAGCAACAATTAATTATATCTTTACATAAACATAGTAATAAATAAGGGAAGGGTAACATTATTGTCTGTTGATTGGATGCGTCTTAAGGAGAACCATAACATTACGAGAGATTATAATACTAAGAAATTAAGGCTTAATCTGCTAAAAGGTATACATTCATAGATTTCAAGTAATGAAAAGGTGTTCGCAGAAAGTTATCTTGTGTGGGTTCATCAAATTGTTCGTCTGATAGCTTTTTTACCAATATTGTTGCTAGGAGTTGTCCGCCTCCTGGATTGACTAGGTAATACAACAGCTGAAGTCAGTTTTATGCTGTATTACATTGTGTCCTGATACGTTTATTGCATTTACCACACAGTTTGACAGACTGCTGAGGTGGTCGTGTTATCATTTTAGTTACACAGAAAGCTGTGTCATGTTACTTTGCAGTTTACTAAAGGCGAGACGGAGTTGAGTACCTGTCGAAATCTGTTAGAAATCTGTTGACAAATGTTATTATCGAAATGATTAAAATATTTTTTATAACATATATGGTTTATCAAGCCTTCATTTATATGTGCAGAAACAACCGCAGAATTTAAATAGATATAGCAATTCATACCATCAATAAAACAAAAGACACATGATTAATTAGCGTAGGATAGTGTCCCTTGTTTGTTTAGTTGTTTAGTTAATGCTATAGCTTTGTATTCAAATTACTTCTGCTCTATCTTGTCTGGATGCTAAACGTCAGCCCTTGAACAGTTTATCATTCCATCTTGCTTTAACAGAACATCTATGTCCACTGTGAACATATTGGTATTAATAGTTTGTCGTAGAGGCAGAACCAAAAACATCTATGTCCCACTGTGAATACATTGGTATTAACGTAGTAGTTACAATACCAAGAGCATCTATGTCCTCTGAATATATTGGTATTAACGTAGTAGTTACAATACCAAGAGCATCTATGTCTACTGTGAATATATTGGTATTAACGTAGTAGTTACAATACCAAGAACATCTATGTCTACTGTGAATACATTGGTATTAACGTAGTAGTTACAATACCAAGAGCATCTATGTCTACTGTGAATATATTGGTATTAACGTAGTAGTTATAATACCAAGAGCATCTATGTCCTCTGTGAATACATTGGTATTAACGTAGTATTTACAATACCAAGAACATCTATGTCCTCTGTGAATACATTGGTATTAACGTAGTAGTTATAATACCAAGAGCATCTATGTCCTCTGTGAATACATTGGTATTAACGTAGTATTTACAATACCAAGAACATCTATGTCCTCTGTGAATACATTGGTATTAACGTAGTATTTACAATACCAAGAACATCTATGTCTACTGTGAATATATTGGTATTAACGTAGTAGTTACAATACCAAGAGCATCTATGTCTACTGTGAATACATTGGTATTAACGTAGTATTTACAATACCAAGAACATCTATGTCTACTGTGAATATATTGGTATTAACGTAGTAGTTACAATACCAAGAACATCTATGTCTACTGTGAATACATTGGTATTAACGTAGTATTTACAATACCAAGAGCATCTATGTCCTCTGTGAATACATTGGTATTAACGTAGTAGTTACAATACCAAGAACATCTATGTCTACTGTGAATATATTGGTATTAACGTAGTAGTTACAATACCAAGAGCATCTATGTCCTCTGTGAATATATTGGTATTAACGTAGTAGTTACAATACCAAGAGCATCTATGTCTACTGTGAATACATTGGTATTAACGTAGTAGTTACAATACCAAGAGCATCTATGTCTACTGTGAATACATTGGTATTAACGTAGTAGTTACAATACCAAGAATTCTCGATTAATGAGCAATGTGTTCTTTCAAACCAAAGTTTGTTTTATTTGACCAAAATTATACGCTTTTCCCCATCAACCAAGTTTGATGTGTTATTCTGAAACCTATATTTGATGATTTCCCCCAATTTTGGTACATTGTACTGGAATGCGAAATAACAAGTTTTTAAATTACTAAAGTTTTTTGTCGCTCCGTTGCTAAATATGCAAAACAGCTACCATATTAGACGCATTTCTGGTTTTTCTGTTAAGACAAACATCCATATATGTATTGTGTTTGTCCTTTCACAAATTTAATTGATTTTCCATTAAATTTAATGTGAAAGTGCATTGAACCTTCTTAAATGTGTAGTAAAGGTCTTTGATATCCTGTTATAATGCGACATTATTAAAGTTTATATGTACTGCTTAAGATAGAAGCACGATGCTTTTTCTGACAGTTATTAACTCTGTCTGTCGTACATAAATTCAGATTTTGTTAACTGTTATAAGTGTTGTATATCTATTGTTTTGCCTGTTGGTACTTTTCCTATCCAAGCGTATTCCCTACTTGCGGTAAACAAGATTTATCTCCAATTGCAGAGTTATCTGTTCTTTAGAGCAGGTACTTCATATTACCTACTGTGGGTAAAAAGCAGTTTTTCTACAATATTTTTTTATTCACATATAGCAAAGCATCAGTATGCAAACTAATTCTGCAGTCTTTTAGTTGTACTGGAAGAGTCAGTCCACAGACATTATTTAAAAAAAAAATAAAAATGTGATTTTTCCCTATCTGTTCAATACTAAATACCTGCTGTTATGAAATACAACTCTTGCAAATGGGAAGTAACTCTTGTATTCCGAAAGTAGAGAATACTTTTATTTGTTCATTGTTTTAATACGGGTACGACCACATATCGAGTATTTTTTCTTATTTTCACTATATTCGCCTCGTACAAAAAAAATCGCGAAAATAAAAACTCGTCAAATTTGAGTCCACATATGTTTTTCTTTACACAATTTTCATTCATAAAAATTAATGACCGCAAAAATTGATTACCCTTATTTGAAGAACAAATCGCGAAAATTTATATCCGCAAAAAAAAAATAATAATAATAATAACCCGCTATATGTGATACAGACATCTTATAATAGTCCATATATTTTCATTGTAAATGGCATGAAATGACATGAGAATTAAAAATTTAAATACTTACTTAATAACATTCAATACTGAATTTAGCTTCTTTAGGCTCTGTATTGAGATTCGCTATCTACATAATACGAAATGGCAATCGACTGATAAATTACATATCTGACCTGTCTAATTGGTATAGACAATCCATATAAGGATAGATATGGACGCTATCATTATGTGATATCTTACCTGTCTAATTGGTATAGACAATCCATATAAGGATAGATATGGACGCTATCATTATGTGATATCTTACCTGTCTAATTGGTATAGACAATCCATATAAGGATATATATGGACGCTATCAGTATGTGATAGCTGACCTGTCTAATTGGTATAGACAATACATATAAAGATAGATATGGACGCTATCAGTATGTGATAGCTGACCTGTCTAATTGGTATAGACAATCCATATAAGGATAGTTATCGCTATTTTGCAGTATTTTCCTTTGATCTTTGTGTTCGATATTATTCCATCTCACTCTACTAGCTTGAGATGGGCCCATCTCAGCTCGCTGTCAAGACGTCGTTAAGTAACACTGTGACGTACAAAACAGCGATAAACAGATTATTCACGTTTTATGAAACTGGATGCATTTTCTCGTCATCTCATCTCAGGGCTGTCGCCCTTCGATGAGATATGAACGAAAAAACGCATCTCGTTTCAAAAAACGTAAATAACCTATAAATATGGACGCTATCAGTATGTTATAGCTGACCTGTCTAATTGGTATAGACCATCCATATACGGATATATATGGACTCTATCAGTATGTGATATCCGACCTGTCTAATTGGTATAGACAATCCATATAAGGATAGATATGGACGCTATCAGTATGTGATAGCTGACCTGTCTAATTGGTATAGACAATCCATATAAGGATAGATATGGACGCTATCAGTATGTGATATCTGACATGTCTAATTGGTATAGACAATCCATATAAGGATAGATATGGACGCTATCAGTATGTGATATCTGACCTGTCTAATTGGTATAGACAATCCATATAAGGATAGATATGGACGCTATCATTATGTGATATCTGACCTGTCTAATTGGTATAGACAATCCATATAAGGATAGATATGGACGCTATCATTATGTGATATCTGACCTGTCTAATTGGTATAGACAATCCATATAAGGATAGATATGGACGCTATCAGTATGTGATAGCTGACCTGTCTAATTGGTATAGACAATCCATATAAGGATAGATATGGACACTATCAGAATGTGATATCTGACATGTCTAATTGGTATAGACAATCCATATAAGGATAGATATGGACGCTATCAGTATGTGATATCTGACCTGTCTAATTGGTATAGACAATCCATATAAGGATAGATATGGACGCTATCAGTATGTGATATCCGACCTGTCTAATTGGTATAGACAATCCATATAAGGATAGATATGGACGCTATCAGTATGTGATATCCGACCTGTCTAATTGGTATAGACAATCCATATAAGGATAGATATGGACGCTATCAGTATGTGATAATCGACCTGTCTAATTGGTATAGACAATCCATATACGGATATATATGGACACTATCAGTATGTGATATCTGACCTGTCTAATTGGTATAGACAATCCATATAAGGATAGATATGGACACTATCAGTATGTGATAGCTGACCTGTCTAATTGGTATAGACAATCCATATAAGGATAGATATGGACGCTATCAGTATGTGATAGCTGACCTGTCTAATTGGTATAGACAATCCATATAAGGATAGATATGGACACTATCAGTATGTGATATCTGACCTGTCTAATTGGTATAGACAATCCATTTAAGGATAGATATGGACGCTATCAGTATGTGATAGCTGACCTGTCTAATTGGTATAGACAATCCATATAAGGATAGATATGGACGCTATCAGTATGTGATATCTGACATGTCTAATTGGTATAGACAATCCATATAAGGATAGATATGGACGCTATCAGTATGTGATATCCGACCTGTCTAACTGGTATAGACCATCCATATAAGGATAGATATGGACGCTATCAGTATGTGATAGCTGACCTGTCTAATTGGTATAGACAATCCATATAAGGATAGATATGGACGCTATCAGTATGTGATATCTGACCTGTCTAATTGGTATAGACAATCCATATAAGGATAGATATGGACGCTATCAGTATGTGATAGCTGACCTGTCTAATTGGTATAGACAATCCATATAAGGATAGATATGGACGCTATCAGTATGTGATATCCGACCTGTCTAACTGGTATAGACCATCCATATACGGATATATATGGACACTATCAGTATGTGATATCTGACCTGTCTTATTGGTATAAACAATCCATATAAGGATAGATATGGACACTATCAGTATGTGATATCCGACCTGTCTAATTGGTATAGACAATCCATATAAGGATAGATATGTACCCTATCAGTATGTGATATCTGACCTGTCTAATTGGTATAGACCATCCATATAAGGATAGATATGGACGCTATCAGTATGTGATATCCGACCTGTCTAATTGGTATAGACAATCCATATAAGGATAGATATGGACGCTATCAGTATGTGATAGCTGACCTGTCTAATTGGTATAGACAATCCATATAAGGATAGATATGGACGCTATCAGTATGTGATATCCGACCTGTCTAATTGGATATACAATCCATATAAGGATAGATATGGACGCTATCAGTATGTGATATCTGACCTGTCTAATTGGTATAGACAATCCATATAAGGATAGATATGGACGCTATCAGTATGTGATATCTGACCTGTCTATTTGGTATAGACAATCCATATAAGGATAGATATGGACACTATCAGTATGTGATAGCTGACCTGTCTAATTGGTATAGACAATCCATATAAGGATAGATATGGACACTATCAGTATGTGATAGCTGACCTGTCTAATTGGTATAGACAATCCATATAAGGATAGATATGGACACTATCGGTATGTGATAGCTGACCTGTCTAATTGGTATAGACAATCCATATAAGGATAGATATGGACGCTATCAGTATGTGATAGCTGACCTGTCTAATTGGTATAGACAATCCATATAAGGATAGATATGGACGCTATCAGTATGTGATTTCTGATCTGTCTAATTGGTATAGACAATCCATATAAGGATAGATATGGACGCTATCGGTATGTGATATCTTACCTGTCTAATTGGTATAGACAATCCATATAAGGATAGATATGGACGCTATCGGTATGTGATATCTTACCTGTCTAATTGGTATAGACAATCCATATAAGGATATATATGGCATATCTTACCTGTCTAATTGGTATAGACAATCCATATAAGGATAGATATGGACGCTATCAGTATGTGATATCTGACCTGTCTAATTGGTATAGACCATCCATATACGGATATAAATGGACGCTATCAGTATGTGATAGCTGACCTGTCTAATTGGTATAGACAATCCATATAAGGATAGATATGGACGCTATCAGTATGTGATATCCGACCTGTCTAACTGGTATAGACAATCCATATAAGGATAGATATGGACGCTATCAGTATGTGATAGCTGACCTGTCTAATTGGTATAAACAATCCATATCAGGATAGATATGGACACTATCAGTATGTGATATCTGACATGTCTAATTGGTATAGACAATCCATATAAGGATAGATATGGACGCTATCAGTATGTGATAGCTGACATGTCTAATTGGTATAAACAATCCATATAAGGATAGATATGGACACTATCAGTATGTGATATCTGACCTGTCTTATTGGTATAGACAATCCATATAAGGATAGTTATGGACACTATCAGTATGTGATATCTTACCTGTCTAATTGGTATAGACCATCCATATACGGATATAAATGGACGCTATCAGTATGTGATAGCTGACCTGTCTAATTGGTATAGACAATCCATATAAGGATAGATATGGACGCTATCAGTATGTGATATCCGACCTGTCTAATTGGTATAGACAATCCATATAAGGATAGATATGGACGCTATCAGTATGTGATATCCGACCTGTCTAATTGGTATAGACAATCCATATAAGGATAGATATGGACGCTATCAGTATGTGATAGCTGACCTGTCTAATTGGTATAGACAATCCATATAAGGATAGTTATGGACACTATCAGTATGTGATATCTGACCTGTCTTTTTTGTATAGACAATCCATATAAGGATAGATATGGACACTATCAGTATGTGATAGCTGACCTGTCTAATTGGTATAGACAATCCATATAAGGATAGATATGGACGCTATCAGTATGTGATAGCTGACCTGTCTAATTGGTATAGACAATCCATATAAGGATAGATATGGACACTATCAGTATGTGATATCTGACCTGTCTAATTGGTATAGACAATCCATTTAAGGATAGATATGGACGCTATCAGTATGTGATAGCTGACCTGTCTAATTGGTATAGACAATCCATATAAGGATAGATATGGACGCTATCAGTATGTGATATCTGACATGTCTAATTGGTATAGACAATCCATATAAGGATAGATATGGACGCTATCAGTATGTGATATCCGACCTGTCTAACTGGTATAGACCATCCATATAAGGATAGATATGGACGCTATCAGTATGTGATAGCTGACCTGTCTAATTGGTATAGACAATCCATATAAGGATAGATATGGACGCTATCAGTATGTGATATCTGACCTGTCTAATTGGTATAAACAATCCATATAAGGATAGATATAGACACTATCAGTATGTGATATCTGATCTGTCTAATTGCTATAGACAATCCATATAAGGATAGATATGGACGCTATCAGTATGTGATAGCTGACCTGTCTAATTGGTATAAACAATCCATATAAGGATAGATATGGACACTATCAGTATGTGATAGCTGACCTGTCTAATTGGTATAAACAATCCATATAAGGATAGATATGGACGCTATCAGTATGTGATAGCTGACCTGTCTAATTGGTATAAACAATCCATATAAGGATAGATATGGACACTATCAGTATGTGATATCTGACATGTCTAATTGGTATAGACCATCCATATACGGATATATATGGACGCTATCAGTATGTGATAGCTGACCTGTCTAATTGGTATAAACAATCCATATAAGGATAGATATGGACACTATCAGTATGTGATAGCTGACCTGTCTAATTAGTATAAACAATCCATATAAGGATAGATATGGACGCTATCAGTATGTGATAGCTGACCTGTCTAATTGGTATAAACAATCCATATAAGGATAGATATGGACACTATCAGTATGTGATATCTGACATGTCTAATTGGTATAGACAATCCATATAAGGATAGATATGGACGCTATCAGTATGTGATAGCTGACCTGTCTAATTGGTATAAACAATCCATATAAGGATAGATATGGACACTATCAGTATGTGATATCTGACATGTCTAATTGGTATAGACAATCCATATAAGGATAGATATGGACGCTATCAGTATGTGATATCCGACCTGTCTAACTGGTATAGACCATCCATATACGGATATATATGGACACTATCAGTATGTGATATCTGACCTGTCTATTAGGCAACGTTATCAGTGTGCTATATAATACTTTATTGATCATCACCATACGATCAGTCTATATCGTCTACTTCTATCAAATGTTCTTTGAAAATCATTACAGTTGATAGACTTTGATTAAATTTTTGTCCATAAAGTTCCCAGAGGTCTCAATACTATACAATAGTATTGTATTATAAAAGACGTCTGTATTATTTGATAGTTAAAATGTATACCTGACATGCCATCCGTGTAAAATATACGTAGACTAAATACAACCTGACGTGCATGAGACATGGCAATATGTTACAGCGATAAAAAGTTGTTAGACATTATATGTGCTATGGGAAATTACACTATAATTATATACACAATTAGAACAGATAAATGTTGAGGACAGAGATATAAAATTATAATTATTATGACTTGAATGTCCATGGTTATGTTGGTTAAACAGCAGTTATTTCAATGTACATAAATATGAACAAGTATAATCTAAAAGACATTTGGGTCTTTATACCACAATCATGCGTTTTAAAACAATATTATTTTTGTACAATACTATCAAAGTAATTGTTGGATCAACACCTGTCATTTAGAGCTTCCATCATACAAACGGAAGCGAAATTCCATGCAAAGCCCGAAAAATATAGGGTGACAATCCCTTGTTGATCAGAACTTAAGATAAAACCATTATTATGTGCAGGGATGCTTTGATTAGTAAAGGCAGCATAGGCTATTAGAGTAGGCGTGGTTAGCACACATTTAGGCGAGATAACTCTAGTTCAAATAGTATGTCACTATCTTATACCAGAGTAAGAGAAAACTCATAATTTTAGATCTTTGTGTAAGTTCCTCAAAGTACGAATTTAAAGAGAAGTCATATTTGTAATTTCACGTCTTGATTTTCGTTGTTAAAAGGGAGTGAACCAAACTGTTTTTTTGTTTTTGTTTTTGTTTTTTTTTTTTGGGGGGGGGGAGGTAGTTGCGAATCAGTTACACTGGGATGGGCAGAAGATCAACAAAATTACAAGGGTAAAATGCTATCAAAGGGAAATAATTTTATACAAGTATATAAAAGATTATCTAAACTTATCACTGTAATTAAGTATTAAATATGTACATGTAAAGATTTATTTGTTTTCTTAATCACGATCTTTCAATGTTTGCAATGTCGTCAAAGTTGTTAATAAGTTTTTTACGGCTGGTCTCAGACTTCATTGCGTATATGCGCCCATCTGCTGTCTGCACGTTCCCATGTAGAATTGTATATTGCATATGAAAACCGTTAATTTGTGTAGTAACGTTCTATTATGATAAATTGATAATGTTCGTTATAATATGTTTTGACTTGTCTACCTGTCAGAAGTGTCAGCATATTGAATTGATAATTGTTATGTTCTAGTAGCCATAAATTTGTGTAGAAACTTTTAAAATGATTATAAATGGTTACATAACATATATAACAGTAGATTTTACATTATCGTAATTAGCTACAAATAACGTGGCAAAAATAAAACAATAAACACCAAGTAAAGGGAAGGTACTTGTCTCATAAGTTCAAAACTTGTATTTTTCATTAACAATTTAAGACAAGAAATAACATACATTTATAACATTTTTATGTTCTTACACGTTCGAAATGTGTTTTCATATATTTATGGAAATACATTTTTAAAGAAAACGGCAGACATTTTAGTGGCGACATTGCTTGGGGTTGTTTTGGTTTTTTTTCTTTGTGTGGGATGTCTGTCGTTTCTCCCAATCCGGATTTTGTCACGGCCCTATTATTTTTGACTTTATATTCTTGCGAACCGTTCGGTTTTTTTTTCACTTGACATTTTAGCATACAATGATAATTATTCTTATTACACCTTACATATCTATACTTTAATAAGACAATTAGGTTGTTTTTCAAACATTTTCTATGACAGCAGACTTCCGGTTAGTATTAGGACAATACAATTGTATCATGCCTTACGGGAAATCTGTCCTAAAATGATGGGGATTTTTCAAACCGGAAATTAGGTGTCTCCTGCTAGCCATTTTAGAGAAAAAAGCTAGAGAAAACAGATATACACATTATAAGTCTTTTAATATGTATTTGTAGTTACGGTATAATGAAACAATTTCTGCCACCATACAAGGTTAAATTGTTTACCCTTGATAGGTTGTCTTGTCTCGGGCTCTAGGGAAGACAACCCACCTCTAGTAAAACATTCAAATGATCACCTTGTATTGAGGCAACAATTGTATACTATTTTCCTGGATATAAAAGATATATTTTCATAAAATGCAGTATAAATTCTATTGTGGAATACTAAGCTTTCCACTATTCTACAGCTTTAATACTGCATTTACTTGAATTGATATTTGTTATGACCATAGTCAAAAGCAAAAATAATACAGAGTTAATAGTAAAGAGTTCATAGTACAGAATTAATAGTACAGAATTTTCTGTATAACTTATAATTTTAACTCACAACTTTTTAACAGTTTTATTTATTTATCATGCTAACCACCTGCCTATTTCTAAGAAATACAAGAATATATAAAACATCTTACTAAAGAAGAAAACATTGTTTTACTTATTTCCTTTAAGATTCCATATTGTTTTTTCTGTGGTGCATGTTGGATTATTATTTTTTTATATATATTGTTTGTGCCATTTTCAGCATTTTTTCAGCTATATCATGGCGTCCAGTTTTTATTGGATGAGGAAGCCGGAGTGCCTGGAGAAAACCCACAAGCTTCGTTAAAAAACTGGTAATTCATGTCAATTAAGATTGGAGTCGAATGCATCCTACCCGCAATGAGACTAGAACCCGCAACCTCAGTGTTGACATACCACGTAGTAGACGAACTACCCTTACCACTCGGCGGCGGCCACCGAGGCCCCATTTTGTTCGAATATAATACTTCTTAACATTATGTATAGCACACACATCTGTACTTCACTGTGATGCTTAATCAATGTAAACATCCAAGCTCTGTTGACAAGCTGAGTAAAACAAACCCGTGTAGAATTTATTTGATTTTTTTATGTTTACAGGTTGTACAGTCATGGCAACTGACGGCCGCATTATGCGACGCCTGGGTAGCGTCTGACGTCATGGCATGTACAGCGTCAATTTTAAATTTAACAGCTATTAGTGTAGATAGGTGCGTATACAATTACATTTTGTGTTGTATTTTAAGCCTTGCAATTTTATAAAATTGACTTTAATTCACAAACTAAACAAACTAAAAACGTCATTATTATTAAGTTGATCCTTTGTTTACTTGGGAGAATGGTGTTAAACGCCACTTTCAGCATTTTGTCGGTTAACACGTCGTTCAGTTATTTATCGAAAAGAAGTCTGGAATAGGCAGGAAAAGAGTCGAGCACACCCTGCGCATCATTGAGTAAGAATATGTTTTACTACTGCTTGACACGTACATAATAGACATTGTTCTGAAAATAAACCAGAAATATACGCTCTGGTATATTTCAATAACATTGTCTATTATGACTACATGCAAAATTTTTTGATAAAAACTACTTATATCATCAATGTTTATGCCTTTTATGATTGTCCTCAGTTTTCTGGTTTTCGCGCAAATTGGCAAATGTCGTAGACCACCGATACAATGGGTAAACCTGTAATTACATCTTGCATATTACTACGCGTTTCAACGATGTCCTGTTTCTGCGCTTCACAATTAGACCACGTGACTTAGATTTTACTTTTCATAAGAGAAATAGGTTTCACAAAACGTAAGAATAATATATCGCGTGATATAATCTCTATGTAATTAATTATAAAGTGATATACAGTTATCACGATTTGTGAAACCCCTAAGTATCTACTGACTAAAACTACGATGAATGTTCTTACATTTAGTTATCGTATATTACTGCTTTAATATATCTTGTGTATTAAAAGTACATATTATTTGTTTATTGATGACAATTTAATTAATTAATTTATATATTACCATTTTCAAATTAAGTATTATAATATGTATTAAATAAATTACGCCGACATTGATAACATTGTTGTACAACAACTAATCTATACTGTATCGTTAACCGACAAAAAATAAATAAGTAAATGACCCTTCACAAAGTGACACAGAATGCTGGATACGACAATTTGATCATGTTAATGGGACAGCAATGCACACTTGTAAATACAATCTAATAATATATTAAAGGTATAACTGATATTAAAAGTCAACTGGCGTAAGACATTTATTGAATTTAAACTTTTTTATAGCACGCACTTCACAATATAATTTGGCTGTGATGTGAAAATGATAATCTAATTGTTTATTTTACAGAATAAAATTATCTAGTTACTTTTCTTAATAGCTTGAATGACACTGTTATCTATGGAGTATTGCTTCTGTTTTTTATAAATAAATGAAATCTTGTTTTAATTAAAAGATTTTAATTATATTTCAGAACGATTTCTGAAAACTTACTTTATATGATGTTCCTCGTTTTCGTGATTCAAAAATTTATACAGATTGACCTAATTCACTAGACTGTTTTAATCGAATAACAGAAAAACGTCAGGAGAAAAATTAAGAAAAATTAACTTTATCCAGCATGAAACGCAAAACATTTCAATATTACCCTATGTAGCATGCAATAAATCAGTTATTGCCCAGACTTTAAACAAGTACATTTTATATTTGTTGTCTTTTTTAATTTGTATTTGTACTAAAATTAGAACTTTAAAAAATATAAAAATCTGTTATCAAATACATTAATTTTAACTGGCAGGTTGTAAAGGAAATATTGAAATATCCTCCACTCAGATCGTTACATACTCTTAAATCTTATTCTGTACACTTCGTATAATTTTATTTTTAAAAATTTGGATAATTATCCCGTTTACATTAGAAAAAAAACTAAATATAGCATGAAAATATGGATAGAAAAAATCCTTAACATAGCTTTTCAGCATTCTAAGCTGATTAAAATAACTCAGTCATTTGGTCATTATAAATTTCAATGTTATGTTCCAATAAGTAAAAAGCATCAAATTATGATTATGATGTTTGACTGACTGTTACATTTTAGCACCAATGATAATTCTGCTTTATTTGGTGTTCTAATAAATATATCCGACTTCTTTTTAGGTTTATAGCAGTGACACAGCCAATCAAATATTCGAAACATAAGAATTCTAAACGGGTGTTTGTGACTTTAGCCCTAACATGGGTTATTTCGTTAGCGATTGCAGCGCCAATAGCAATAGGTGTCAACTATTCAGAATCTAGGCAGGAAGGAGATTGTACATTCTTTAATTCGGATTTTATTATATATTCCTCAATGGGTTCTTTTTACATACCTTCAATCATAATGATGTTCTTGTATTGGAGAATTTATCGAGTGTTACATATTCGCGGGAAAGCTGCCCGGAACAAAAAGGCGAAAGCTGCCAATACAACAACGTCAAATGTTATTGAAAATACCGCTACTATCAATGCTACAAAAAGCGAGGCAACAATTAAAACCGGTTTAGCAAAGAGTATGGATAATGGAAAAATATCCACGTATAATACAAATAAATCTCCAAATCAGTTATTACTTCCTGTTTGTGATGACAATGTCAGCAATATGGCCACTAACACAGATTCTAGTGAGAGATATCCGGAGGAAGACAGTGAACAAAAAAGTCCAGAAAGTGCTGATGATCAGGACGATAAAGAGGCTGAGCTTATTATTAATCCCGTCGCTGTTAGACACGTTGAAATTCAAATTGACGGTAATGGAAATGGAACTTGTAATGTCGACACACAAATGGAGACAGAAACGAAATTTTCCTCGACACCGTCTTCCGAAAGACGTGGTAAAAATCCCGCAGAGTTTGAACATAAGTGTAAACTAATTCCTGACAATGACGCTAGACAAGCTAATCACCCAAGACGAAAGGAAAAACGAACTGTCGGAAAATATTTTCACAGGCGAACTAGTAGAAAAAGAAAGGAAAAATCATCATCAAAAAGGGAGAGGAAGGCAACAAAAACTCTAGCAATTGTTCTAGGTATGAAATGGTGATACCAAGAAATTTCATATGGGCGGGTGTGGGCATGATTTACGTGTTATGAAATGATATTTCTTAGGCTCCTCTTATCACGTATCACAGTCGTAAGACCTGGAATTGAAATAATCTTATCTTAAGATATACATTATTTTAATTTTAATATATTTAAGGGAATAAATGTTTCGTTTTGAAGACATTTACAGACAATATAAGGTTAGAATATCACAATTTTAAGACTCAAAATGTCAAAGAGCACATTACTTTATATCATCTTTGTTGTGTCCATGTTGTTAAAAGATATTTAATTTTCTGTCTTTTAATCAACAGTGTTTAGTGGGTCGATGTTGTTTGTCTTTAGTTTTCTGTTCATCCCTGTGTTATTGTATATGTCTTGCCTTACACAATAACAGCTTCACAAATCACTTTATTGTCATTGGTTTATCATGTGGCTGTGTTTAGACATTTCGCATCGTTTTAGAAAAATCCAACTAAAACTAATTTGACCATACAATTACCCTTGTAGAACATATGTATGTGTAGGCAAAACATTTTTAGCATTTCTGGGAATTCTCATAATACAGCATTCAAGTTTTTCAATTCTAATCCGACAATATTCCTTTAACACGTTAGTGGTTACATGATACCGTTAACATCCCTCAGATATAACTGTATGTTCGACTTCCTGTAGTGTAAATAAGATATTTACTGGTTTACTGGTTATATATAAGACTTCGACGCTTTATTCATTCATAATAATACACCTTAATTAGTGACTCGAGTGGAAGTGTTCATGGCATGCGTGTCTCAGAATGTGATAATTGACAATGAAAGTGTTCATGGCTAGCGTGTCTCAGAATGTGATAATTGACAATGGCTAGCGTGTCTCAGAATGTGATAATTGACAATGGCTAGCGTGTCTCAGAATGTGATAATTGACAATGAAAGTGTTCATGGCTAGCGTGTCTCAGAATGTGAAAGTGTTCATGGCTAGCGTGTCACAGAATGTGATAATTGCCAAATGAAAGTGTTCATGGCTAGCGTGTCTCAGAATGTGATAATTGACAATGAAAGTGTTCATGGCTAGCGTGTCTCAGATTGTGATAATTGACAACGAAAGTGTTCATGGCTAGCGTGTCTCAGATTGTGATAATTGACAATGAAAGTGTTCATGGCTAGCGTGTCTCAGATTGTGATAATTGACAATGAAAGTGTTCATGGCTAGCGTGTCTCAGAATGTGATAATTGACAATGAAAGTGTTCATGGCTAGCGTGTCTCAGATTGTGATAATTGACAATGAAAGTGTTCATGGCTAGCGTGTCTCAGATTGTGATAATTGACAATGAAAGTGTTCATGGCTAGCGTGTCTCAGATTGTGATAATTGACAATGAAAGTGTTCATGGCTAGCGTGTCTCAGAATGTGATAATTGACAATGAAAGTGTTCATGGCTAGCGTGTCTCAGATTGTGATAATTGACAATGAAAGTGTTCATGGCTAGCGTGTCTCAGATTGTGATAATTGACAATGAAAGTGTTCATGGCTAGCGTGTCTCAGAATGTGATAATTGACAATGAAAGTGTTCATGGCTAGCGTGTCTCAGAATGTGATAATTGACAATGAAAGTGTTCATGGCTAGCGTGTCTCAGATTGTGATAATTGACAATGAAAGTGTTCATGGCTAGCGTGTCTCAGATTGTGATAATTGACAATGAAAGTGTTCATGGCTAGCGTGTCTCAGAATGTGATAATTGACAATGGCTAGCGTGTCTCAGAATGTGATAATTGACAATGAAAGTGTTCATGGCTAGCGTGTCTCAGAATGTGAAAGTGTTCATGGCTAGCGTGTCACAGAATGTGATAATTGCCAAATGAAAGTGTTCATGGCTAGCGTGTCTCAGAATGTGATAATTGACAATGAAAGTGTTCATGGCTAGCGTGTCTCAGATTGTGATAATTGACAATGAAAGTGTTCATGGCTAGCGTGTCTCAGATTGTGATAATTGACAATGAAAGTGTTCATGGCTAGCGTGTCTCAGATTGTGATAATTGACAATGAAAGTGTTCATGGCTAGCGTGTCTCAGAATGTGATAATTGACAATGAAAGTGTTCATGGCTAGCGTGTCTCAGATTGTGATAATTGACAATGAAAGTGTTCATGGCTAGCGTGTCTCAGATTGTGATAATTGACAATGAAAGTGTTCATGGCTAGCGTGTCTCAGAATGTGATAATTGACAATGAAAGTGTTCATGGCTAGCGTGTCTCAGAATGTGATAATTGACAATGAAAGTGTTCATGGCTAGCGTGTCTCAGATTGTGATAATTGACAATGAAAGTGTTCATGGCTAGCGTGTCTCAGATTGTGATAATTGACAATGAAAGTGTTCATGGCTAGCGTGTCTCAGAATGTGATAATTGACAATGGCTAGCGTGTCTCAGAATGTGATAATTGACAATGAAAGTGTTCATGGCTAGCGTGTCTCAGAATGTGAAAGTGTTCATGGCTAGCGTGTCACAGAATGTGATAATTGCCAAATGAAAGTGTTCATGGCTAGCGTGTCTCAGAATGTGATAATTGACAATGAAAGTGTTCATGGCTAGCGTGTCTCAGATTGTGATAATTGACAACGAAAGTGTTCATGGCTAGCGTGTCTCAGATTGTGATAATTGACAATGAAAGTGTTCATGGCTAGCGTGTCTCAGATTGTGATAATTGACAATGAAAGTGTTCATGGCTAGCGTGTCTCAGAATGTGATAATTGACAATGAAAGTGTTCATGGCTAGCGTGTCTCAGATTGTGATAATTGACAATGAAAGTGTTCATGGCTAGCGTGTCTCAGATTGTGATAATTGACAACGAAAGTGTTCATGGCTAGCGTGTCTCAGATTGTGATAATTGACAATGAAAGTGTTCATGGCTAGCGTGTCTCAGAATGTGATAATTGACAATGAAAGTGTTCATGGCTAGCGTGTCTCAGATTGTGATAATTGACAATGAAAGTGTTCATGGCTAGCGTGTCTCAGATTGTGATAATTGACAATGAAAGTGTTCATGGCTAGCGTGTCTCAGATTGTGATAATTGACAATGAAAGTGTTCATGGCTAGCGTGTCTCAGAATGTGATAATTGACAATGAAAGTGTTCATGGCTAGCGTGTCTCAGAATGTGATAATTGACAATGAAAGTGTTCATGGCTAGCGTGTCTCAGATTGTGATAATTGACAATGAAAGTGTTCATGGCTAGCGTGTCTCAGATTGTGATAATTGACAATGAAAGTGTTCATGGCTAGCGTGTCTCAGAATGTGATAATTGACAATGAAAGTGTTCATGGCTAGCGTGTCTCAGAATGTGATAATTAACAAATCCATGTTTGTATCTTGACATATTTACAGTTAACGTACAACAAAGCAAATGTCAAAAGATGTTGACGTCTAAAGCTGATTTGTTCCAAACCTTGTCCCCAGATATATGTTCACCCAATTACATCGCTTTTTGTCTTGACTAAATCCAACTTTAAATATAGCAATGCTTAAAATTGCAATTATATTTTTCTTTTTTTTTCTTTTCAGGTGTTTTCCTGTTTTGCTGGCTTCCTTTTTTTACAATCAATAATATCAACGCAATATGCATCAAATTCAAATATAATATATCTTCAAATCCGATATGCCAACCTAACATGATTCTGTTTAGCGTCTTTGTGTGGTTGGGATATATAAATAGTTTCCTCAATCCGGTGATATATACAATATTTAATCCTGAATTCAGGAAAGCTTTTAAAAAGATTTTAGTAGAAAGTTGCTGCAAGTGAATATGGACATAATTTTCTTGCGGCTTGTGTCATCTTAACGTCAAAAAGTCACGAATGTTACCGGAAGCGATGACGAGGGAAACATATAGTTAGAGCGATAGAAGTCGGTGCAGTTATTTAAAAGGATTATTTTCGTTGGAGCCAGATGTTGTCACAGATCTGTGCAATGACGCAGTAGTACTTGCCAAGGTGACAAAACACACTATTGACGCGCATTAGTGATAAACTAAGTCCTTAGTCTGTTAATTTGGAATTTAGACACGTTTATACTGTTGATATTTTATTAATTTATTGTATTTTGACTTTATTTACAGTGTAAAATTCCAATGTGATCACAATGTACACATATCTACTTACTGGAAAACACGTAAAGTATAATAAAATTATAACACGATCTGTTTGACGTTTATTTTACGGTTATTGCAGCTCTTTGTTAGGATTCCAATGTTTAATATTAACGCCTATGTTAACTTAATTAAGTTAACGGATGTTATAATAATAACAAATGCACAAACAACGAAAGAATTAACATCAATTTGTTGTAGTACTACAACAATTATTAATATGTAATTTGAAAACAAGGAACTTTAAACTTTGAAGTCTTTCATACTTGAACAAGTTCACGAATGTAATGCATCAGGTATTAATTAAAAAATCGACTGAATAGAAAATGAAGATTGAAGGATTGATTTAATGTTAGCATTAGGTCCAGCGAGCTATATTTTAGTTAAGTTCAGAACGAGAACAAGTTATTATTATTATTATAAATCACATTTATATAGCACCCTTTTCATACATATACATACACTCAAAGGTGCTTTACAAACAAACCCATACATTTTAAGAATACGATTAATAGAATCATCATTCCTATAATAAATTAAAACTTTTTATAGAGTTATTAAAACCTAACAATTAAAAAACAAAATATGTGAAATAAAATTACACAACATATTGGTAGGTAAAACGTCCTGGGTGCCGTTTCATAAAGCGATCGCTAATTAACGTGCTCGTTATACCATGCAATTTAAATGGGATAACGTGCACGTTAAGCTAACGATCGCTTTATGTTTGTTTGTTTTGTTTGAATGGTGTTTTAACGCCACTTTCAGCAATTTTTCAGCTATTTCATGGCGTCCAGTTTTTATTGGGGGAGGAAGCCGGAGTACCCGGAGAGAACCTCCGACCTGCGGTAGGAAAACTGAGAATCCTTGTCAATTAAGATTGGAGTCGAGTACACCATGCCTGCAGTGAGAATCGAACCCGCAATCCCAGTGTTGACAGACCACGTGATCAATAGTAGACGAACTACCTTGACCACTCGGCCACCGAGGCCCCCGATCGCTTTATGAAACGGCACCCAGAACATAATGCGCTGCGTATTAAAGTGTATAGTTCATATATAGGATCGAGAAACATAAATGTAAGATAGCAAAATTACTTCATAACACTGAAGGAAAAGGTATGTTTTAAGAGATTTTTTAAAAGAAGCAAAGCTGCTAGACTGGCGTAGTGTCAGTGGTAAGGAATTCCACAGCCGAGGTGCACACACACAGAAACAGCGGTCTCCGTAGCTCACTGTTTTAGATCTGGGTTGTACTAAAATCCATGTATTGTCTTGAGATCTAAGTGTTCGCTTCGGTGTATACAGTTCCAGCAAAGATTTAATATACGCTGGTGATTGGTTCTGATGTGCCTTGTATGTAAGGGTACAAATCTTATACTTGATTCTCTGTCTATCGGTAGCCAATGCAGCTCTTTCAAAATCAGTGTGATGTTACAGGAGCGAGAAGCTTTTGAAATTATTCGCGCTGCTGTGTTTTGAACGGTCTGAAGCTTGTTTAAAGTGGTTTTGGGAAGTCCATATAGCAGAGAATTACAGTAGTCAAGTCGCGATGTAACAAGACTATTGACCAGAGATTTTGTAGCATCACATGTTATATATTGTCTTATGTGGCCAATCTGACGTAATTGGGCATAGCTGGATCGAAACACAGAGTTAACATGGCTTTCCATATTCATCCTGGAGTCGAAGAACGCTCCGAGATTTCTGACAACTTTTGCTGGCTTTATCAAAGATGCACCAATAGTGATGGTAATATCCACAATAAACTGCTCAATATGTTTGGATGAGAAGACAATGACCTCAGTCTTGTCCGTGTTTAACTTCAGCATGTTTGTATGCATCCATGATACAATGTCTGAAAGGCATCTCTCCGCCCGACGTAGAGCTTCTTCAGCTCTGACCTTATCATTTGGCTTGAACGCCAAATATAGTTGAGAGTCGTCCGCGTAAAAAGTGGTGATCCAGACCATGGTCTCTACAGATAGAACCTACAGGCTTGGTGTAGGTAATATAGGTTTTCGGGCCTAACACTGATCACTGAGGCACACTGTAAGTCATGAGAACAGCCTCCGACAATTGGCCGTCTATACAAACTGCTTGGTACCGATCACTGAGGTATGACGTCATCCAAGTTAAGAAATAAAAAATAAATCCTTGAAATATGGATCAATGGGAACACCTTTAAATGTCATAGAAAAAATATAGTTAATGGGTAGGGACTGAAAATTTACCTCTTGTAGCGGCTACAACAAGCCTACTGTTATCGACATTTACAACAAGGGTCTTTATCGTTCAAGGAGCTTGCTACTCTAGATCTCCCAACATGTTACCCTCTGTGGTCTGCAGTTGAGCTATCCGTAAAATGTCCTGGCAACTATACTAACGACAGGGAACCCCTATCAGGCACCTGGGCACGCTCCGGGCAGCTCTGTGGGTGGAGCAATGACAGATAGATGTAGTAGGTACCAGAATAAAGTAACGGTTAGTGACACACCCAGACTGACAGATACATGTAGTAGGAACCAGAATAAAGTAACGGTGAGTGACACACCAAGACTGATAGATACATGTAGTAGGAACCAGAATAAACTAACGGTTAGTGACACACCAAGACTGACAGATACATGTAGTAGGTACCAGAATAAAGTAACGGTTAGCGACACACCAAGACTGACAGATACATGTAGTAGGTACCAGAATAAAGTAACGGTTAGCGACACACCAAGACTGACAGATACATGTAGTAGGTACCAGAATAAAGTAACGGTTAGTGACACACCAAGACTGACAGATACATGTAGTAGGTACCAGAATAAAGTAACGGTTAGTGACACACCAAGACTGACAGATACATGTAGTAGGTACCAGAATAAAGTAACGGTTAGCGACACACCAAGACTGACAGATACATGTAGTAGGTACCAGGATAAAGTAACGGTTAGCGACACACCAAGACTGACAGATACATGTAGTAGGTACCAGAATAAAGTAACGGTTAGTGATACACCAAGACTGACAGATACATGTAGTAGGTACCCGAATAAAGTAACAGTTAGTGACACACCAAGACGGACAGATAAATGTAGTAGGTACCAGAATAAAGTAACGGTAAGTGAGACTGACAGATACATGTAGTAGATACCAGAATAAAGTAACGGTTAGCGACACACCAAGACTGACAGATACATGTAGTAGGTGCCGGAATAAAGTAACGGTTAGTGATACACCAAGACTGACAGATACATGTAGTAGGTACCAGAATAAAGTAACGGTTAGTGACACACCAAGACTGACAGATACATGTAGTAGGTACCAGAATAAAGTAACGGTTAGTGACACACCAAGACTGACAGATACATGTAGTAGGTACCAGAATAAAGTAACGGTTAGTGATACACCAAGACTGACAGATACATGTAGTAGGTACCAGAATAAAGTAACGGTAAGTGACACACCAAGACTGACAGATACATGTAGTAGGTACCAGGATTAATTACACTACGAGAACATTAAGTTCGAGGATAGAACAAGGATCATAGCTAATGAAATAAAAAAACAAAATCTGGAGAGAACTTATCAATATTTAATGCAATGTATACATTTGTTAGATTCGCTAATGTGGTCATTAATAACAGATTACAACACATTATTTGGAAACGAAATATTCACCAAAAGTATAGTTTTGTGAAATTAAATCAAAATAAGCGAGCACAATTGTGGACGTCAACCTGATATTGGTGTTTTTATCACGGGAATACGAGGTTTATCTACTGACATTTTTGTCATGCGTAAATTACTTTGTTATTGAAATTACAGTGGAGCGCTATACCAAAGTAAGTGACCTTTTTAAAATTCGGTTAATTACGGTATGAGATGGTGACATTGCCTAACTAACGCAGTCCTACAGCATTTAAAGTATATTGACGAGTACGGTTTATCTCTCAGCCAAATTTATCGTTAGATAGAGATTGAATTGGGATCACTTTTAGAATTTTGGTTTTAATGCACTTTAACTCTTGGCAAATTTGTAGACTGTTTAGTGTTACTGTCGAGATATTAACTAGCTCGCCCAATTAGGGACCGACCATTTAACTTGCAGGGGGTCCTGGTTTTTTCCTAAAAAAATATTTTGAAAATGATTTTTGATGAAAAAAAAAATTTTTGAAGCAGAGTGTAAGAAAAAAAATATTCTGAAGAAGTATTTCTGCTATATAAAATAATGCTAATAATGAAAAAAATATTCTGTCGTGACGCGTTCAAAATATAAATATTTTGACCAAAACAAAAAACCAAGGGACCCCCCCCCCCCCTTTCAAGTTAAATGGTCCGTCCCTTATACAATAGAATTGTTTTGTTTTTTTTCGTTTTATATGCCGGAATACCTCCCAAAGGTTAGAAAAAATGATGTAAGACCCGGAAAACAAAATACTTGATTTGTTATTATTACTCTGAATGTCTTTTGTGATTAAAAAATTAGGCCAATAGGCAATCAATGATTGGATTGGCAGATAATATCTTCATCTATAAAAGATTTAATTTACTTCATCAATAACAGTGAACATAGATCATCAACTATAATTTAACTTACTGCTTTTGGTTTATATAATTACTATAAGAAACTTACGTTAAGCTATCGGTCATCTTTCGAAGAAGAATTCCGACAATGAAAAGCGCTCAGGTGATACAGTTTGACTCCGCCCATTTCAATGACGTTATCGACGTCCACCGGCATACTATGATTTTATGCGAGAGGTATAGTACCATAACGCTAATTTTTCTTTGTAAAACCATTTTTTAATGGTATGACGGCAATTAAATGGACCATAGGTATCTGAGGCTATGGTTTATCGATCCATAGCGATGAACTAAATATAGGCAAAGTAACACAAGTTATACATCTAGGCAAGGAAACCATATTAATAAAAATGTCACTTAATTGTTAACTCTCGACAAATTCAAACTACAGGCTGTTGGAGATTTTGTTACTGTGTAGCAGATGTGAAATAATTCCTTTGAGACAACAGGATATATTACATTTATGAGTAATGCGATTGTTCATCTAACAAACCTAATTTAAATTTAATATACTGATTATTTTTGAGCTTTCAGAAAAAAACCAGCGAAACGTAACAAGACAATAATCGTCCTACATAACTTTTATTATTAGCAGTGCCAACCAAATTATGAAATATATATTCACACTTCTTTCTCGCAAAAGATTTCCAATATATCTCCATTTGATTAAAATTTGTTTAGAAATGTAATCATATCAGGGCCCGGTTTATGTAATCATATCAGGGCCCGGTTTATGTAATCATATCAGGGCCCGGTTTATGTAATCATATCAGGGCCCGGTTTCATAAAACATCTCAAATTTGAGGATATATTCAACCTTTCCTCATCTCAAATATTGACCAAATAAGATTGCTGGAGTCTGGGTGTTGTGATAATATTACTGATGTGTTAACGTCTTTCTCCTTTTTAAATTAATTTGAAAGCAGAGAACAATCAGAACACTGTATTTATGTTCAAGCTTAAGACAAATGCCGAACCAAAAAGGCTTAGTTTTCAGTGATAGTAGTATTCTATTTTTTAATCTACTTTCTGTATTTCTCTACAGAGTTTATATTTTGGCAATTGGCAGTTTGATTTTAAGTTTTATAAAGAGGTTTTCGTACGGCAATATCCATATCACATCACGTATCAACATGAGAGGTTATCGTACGGCAATATCCATATCACATCACGTATCAACATGAGAGGTTATCGTACGGCAATATCCATATCACATCACGTATCAACATGATAGGTTATCGTACGGCAATATCCATATCACATCACGTATCAACATGAGAGGTTATCGTACGGCAATATCCATATCACATCACGTATCAACATGAGAGGTTATCGTACGGCAATATCCATATCACATCACGTATCAACATGAGAGGTTATCGTACGGCAATATCCATATCACATCACGTATCAACATGAGAGGTTATCGTACGGCAATATCCATATCACATCACGTATCAACATGAGAGGTTATCGTATGGCAATATCCATATCACATCACGTATCAACATGAGAGGTTATCGTACGGCAATATCCATATCACATCACGTATCAACATGAGAGGTTAATGTACGGCAATATCCATATCACATCACGTATCAACATGAGAGGTTAATGTACGGCAATATCAATATCACATCACGTATCAACATGAGAGGTTATCGTACGGCAATATCAATATCACATCACGTATCAACATGAGAGGTTAATGTACGGCAATATCCATATCACATCACGTATCAACATGAGAGGTTATCGTACGGCAATATCCATATCACATCACGTATCAACATGAGAGGTTATCGTACGGCAATATCCATATCACATCACGTATCAACATGAGAGGTTAATGTACGGCAATATCCATATCACATCACGTATCAACTTGAGAGGTTAATGTACGGCAATATCCATATCACATCACGTATCAACATGAGAGGTTATCGTACGGCAATATCCATATCACATCACGTATCAACATGAGAGGTTAATGTACGGCAATATCCATATCACATCACGTATCAACATGAGAGGTTATCGTACGGCAATATCCATATCATATCACGTATCAACATGAGAGGTTATCGTACGGCAATATCCATATCACATCACGTATCAACATGAGAGGTTATCGTACGGCAATATCCATATCATATCACGTATCAACATGAGAGGTTATCGTACGGCAATATCCATATCACATCACGTATCAACTTGAGAGGTTATCGTACGGCAATATCCATATCACATCACGTATCAACATGAGAGGTTATCGTACGGCAATATCCATATCACATCACGTATCAACATGAGAGGTTATCGTACGGCAATATCCATATCACATCACGTATCAACATGAGAGGTTATCGTACGGCAATATCCATATCACATCACGTATCAACATGAGAGGTTAATGTACGGCAATATCAATATCACATCACGTATCAACATGAAAGGTTATCGTACGGCAATATCCATATCACATCACGTATCAACATGAGAGGTTAATGTACGGCAATATCCATATCACATCACGTATCAACATGAGAGGTTAATGTACGGCAATATCCATATCACATCACGTATCAACATGAGAGGTTAATGTACGGCAATATCCATATCACATCACGTATCAACATGAGAGGTTATCGTACGGCAATATCCATATCACATCACGTATCAACATGAGAGGTTAATGTACGGCAATATCCATATCACATCACGTATCAACATGAGAGGTTATCGTACGGCAATATCCATATCACATCACGTATCAACATGAGAGGTTAATGTACGGCAATATCCATATCACATCACGTATCAACATGAGATCTCCTTATTTAGCTTTTAGGCCCGAGTGCAGATATGGGTCGATACGGGAATTGATATGGAAATTGTCATTTCATAATCATTGTATCATATACCTAAAAGTTTCAAATAAATCCATATCTTGGCATGCAGGCAAATATATATGGATCTACACTGATAATATATAGAATATCTATATCTGCCTTTTCGGGGTGGAAAGGCGGGATGATTAAGCAGCCTTATCACATATTATTATGTCAAATGTTTGATTCTTATATGTAATAAACGTAGCAGTAAGTGATCAATATCTCTGCCCGGCGCAGGTAACCGATATGTGCCCTGTCTGCGTCGATGACGTCATACGTAAAATGACAAGACCGTCAAGAGTTGTCGTATCTAAAAAAATGATTTTGATTTGACAAAACGTCTGGCCTTGTAAATTCTATTACACTGGTATCATTGATGACATTTTATTTGCAATCACTAGGTCGATGTCTCTTCTGGTGGACAATTAGTCCTCGAGGGTATACACCAGCCCGATAGTAACACTTCGGTGACAGCTCGGGGCAGTTATAGGAGTCTCGGGAAGATATAAGGACAGGATATGGATACGTATTACACCCTTGGGCGATATGGTTCTACAAACTCTATAAGCGTTATATATTCAGAAACAAACATATCTTCACCAAATATATGATTAATAATTAGGCTTATAATTACAAATATTTATTACTTAACTATTATAATATTCCCTTACTTAGAATAGAGTAAAACTGCCGATATGATATATTTTGCTGAACCAGTCCAATACGGAATTAAATAGTCCAATATCGGGCCTGATTCGACCTGTATTAGCCCGATTGATCCTTTATTGGCTTGATTGTGTTGACCTAGTTCATTCATAAAGATATTATTATATGATGATTCTGTATTGGCCTAAGTATGTGTCCTGGGGTAGATGTATTGTCCTTCGGCTTAGACTCAGGCGGATACGGCAAGCGTTGGGCCAATAGATAGGCCAATAAGAAATTCTCACGTAATAGTATATTAATGATAGAAGAAATACCAAGAAACACCATTATGCGCAGGCTGTCAATTTGTTTTTATATTGCATTCGGTATCGTATTGCCCTTCTATCTCAGAAAATTAGCCCGATAGCTTCTCAAACGTTTTGAGAAATTTAAATATCGTGTGATTAATATTACCCCATAAATTTGAGACTATAATACTGATATGCAATAATTTAGTTTAATTTATTGCTGTATATCCCACAAAGCTTTTAACAACTGCCAGTGATGCATATCTGACAAAGTCTTTAACAATCGCAAGTCTACAGTCTTGATAATGCCTTTTAAGAGTGTAATATGATCTTAAGAACAAATGAACAAGAAATAAACCACTTAGCATCAATTTCAACAGAAACCTTAGATCTCGTGCATATGTAACAAAATATGAAAAAAACAACATTAGAATTAATGAACAAATACACGACAAATATATATCTCTATAAACTGACTATAAGAATCACTGCAGAATGCGCAAGTTTAAGAAATCTACACCATCCGACATACTTACGAAATGTAGAAACACCGGTTATTGATCTAAAGGATTCAACAGCAAAACAAGTCAAACATACAAAACAACAACGCAAGCTTTAATAAATCTACATGTTTTAAAAAAACTTAGAAGACAGACAAACATACAAAAGAAGAACAAAAGAGTTAATAAATCTCCATGTTTTAAAAAAACTTAGAAGACAGACAAACATACAAAAGAAGAACAAAAGAGTTAATAAATCTCCATGTTTTAAAAAAACTTAGAAGACAGACAAACATACAAAAGAAGAACAAAAGAGTTAATAAATCTCCATGTTTTAAAAAAACTTAGAAGATAGACAAACATACAAAAGAAGAACAAAAGAGTTAATAAATCTCCATGTTTTAAAAAAACTTAGAAGACAGACAAACATACAAAAGAAGAACAAAAGAGTTAATAAATCTCCATGTTTTAAAAAAACTTAGAAGACAGACAAACATACAAAAGAAGAACAAAAGAGTTAATAAATCTCCATGTTTTAAAAAAACTTAGAAGACAGACAAACATACAAAAGAAGAACAAAAGAGTTAATAAATCTCCGTGTTTTAAAAAAACTTAGAAGACAGACAAACATACAAAAGAAGAACAAAAGAGTTAATAAATCTCCATGTTTTAAAAAAACTTAGAAGAAAGACAAACATACAAAAGAAGAACAAAAGAGTTAATAAATCTCCGTGTTTTAAAAAAACTTAGAAGACAGACAAACATACAAAAGAAGAACAAAAGAGTTAATAAATCTCCATGTTTTAAAAACCTAGAAGACAGACAAACATACAAAAGAAGAACAAAAGAGTTAATAAATGTCATTGTTTTATTTTAACGACTTGAAAAGAAATAATAGCAAACGTATTATACAAAATACACAGAGGCGTGTGTCCAGTACATCAAATTCCTAGTAAACAAATAACTCTTATTTCAGTCACGTTCCCATCCCAAATTAGAATGGAGAGCTCATTGTTGTCCGTCATTGACACTATTAATATTGTATAGAAATAGAATGCCCCGTGGATTTGTTAATATAATTGTTTACATCAAAACAGCCTAATTTATTTTAAACATGACCGCTTATAACAAAAAGCTTTTGTATTTCCTTTGTGTTTCTTCTAATCCGCTTTGCATTTTTTTGAATTCAAACATTTTGGTTCGCACAACTTTCTTTTTGCGTTTGTTGTCGATTGTAGACAAGGGTTTCCTTATTTATGTTATATATGTTGTATATGTTATATATGTTATATAAGACCTGTTTTTTTTGCCTCCGTTGACCTTTGCGGACGAACAGCTTAACAAATGCCTATTCAGAAGGTTTGGTCGGAAAAAGTAAAAGCCGAGTAAAAACTTACCACAGGGGTAGATAGACTACACCATAGCCTTCAAGGAACTTGTCGAGTAAAAACTTACCACAGGGTATATAGACTAAACCATAGCCTTAAAAGGATTGTCGAGTAAAAACTGACCACAGGGTAGATAGACTACACCGTAGCCTTCAAAGGATTGTCGAGTAAAAACTGACCACAGGGTAGATAGACAAAACCATAGCCTTAAAAGGATTGTCGAGTAAAAACTGACCACAGGGTAGATAGACTACACCGTAGCCTTCAAAGGATTGTCGAGTAAAAACTGACCACAGGGTATATAGACTAAACCATAGCCTTAAAAGGATTGTCGAGTAAAAACTGATCACAGGGTAGATAGACTACACCGTAGCCTTCAAAGGATTGTCGAGTAAAAACTGACCACAGGGTAGATAGACAAAACCATAGCCTTAAAAGGGTTGTCGAGTAAAAACTGACCACAGGGTAGATAGATTACAGCATAGCCTTCAAGCGACTTGTCGAGTCAAAACTGACCACAGGGTAAATAGACTACACCGTAGCCTTCATGGGGCTTATCGTACTTTAACTCTAATGTTGTGGTACTACGAATATTTAGACTTATGAGTTTACTGTACCTATAATACTCTATTTCTAAAAGCAATAGAAAAGATTTTAATAAGAGCATTGTCTTTCCTTCTGTCGTCTAAACCAGACCAGAATTTTTAGTTGAAGAGAAAAAATTTTTGTAACCACTCTGAATAACATATTAAAAGACTTTTAAAAATTAACTGATTTTTCTTAAAATTATTGCAAAAAATAATGTATGAATGTAGGAAAACCAGTTATACCACTTATCACGCCGTGTTTAAGACTGGCTCTGTTAAGCTATCTTAACCACACTATCGTTGCTTACATTAAACGTAAGACAGTTTTTATACGCCAGTACACGTTATATACAGTTTTTACTATTATATATATATATACATTTTTAATGGTGTGAGTCAGTCGACATCGTCGTTTGTCTGCAGCGAGCCAGTCGACATCTTCGTTTGTCTGCACGCAGCTGGATTTTACGTATTTTTAACTAATTGATGCCTCGTTTTCACTATTTTTACAATATGGTTCCTGGTACAAAATATAGGTTGGGTGACATGGCCCTCACCGTCTGAAAAAGGGGCACTATAGTTACAGATTTTAACTAAAAGAAGCATTTAGACCAAATGCGAAACTTGTCTAATAAGAAATTACTCCTCTGCTAGTCAGCCATGTTGGAATTATAATTCAAATCAGCTTAAAATATGGCATATTGGCAAATAACTAAACTATTATTCAGTTCTAGAGTTACGATCTATTTGGTCTCCTGGATTCACAGAAGATTATTGAAGTTTTAGCCAATCAGAAAAAGAAATTACCAAGGAGGGAATCCTCTTGTGAGTAAGTGTACGAGTTACATGTGCATGCTTGCCGATGATTACGTTAAAAAACAATGCGATACCGGTATTATTTCTCATAGTGAAAGATAACGTTTAAAGTCGTAATTGTATGCGACAGAATAATTATTTATGTTCACGTCTTAAATTTCATCAATTTGGGAATTAGGATTTTTTTCAGTCTTGCCAAATGAGAATTGAAAGAAAAATATCAATGTTGGATTTTTCCTACGTCATCGCAGATTGATATTATTCATCACGTGACCATACGTTAAGAGCAGCAACATGAGCAATAATTGCAATGTCTTCTTTTATAACATTCTCCAATTATCTCGTCAAAACGAGATTTACTGAAAACAGATATTATATTGATCTTTATGTTGAAAGACATATTCTCGTCAAGATGAATCTACAAGTGTTTACAGATAAGCTAGCCATTTCATGTTTTAATGTAATATATTATCACTATATGCACGCTGTAAATAGCTACTAATCAGAAATACGTTAACCTTTCCTCTCAATATTAGTCATATTTTCGCGTGTTATATAATCGCTTAGAAAATTATACGAGTTAAATTAAACGATACAAGCTAATACGATGTTCACATCAAAACAAAGTGGAAATGAAAAACTAAAATATCCTTTAAGTAGTTGTGCTAAGTATATTTTTGCATGTCGAAAAAGTATTTGAAATTTACTAATTAGAAAGTACCCGTTATGATGTAAATACACATGTGTATGTAATCTGTCACGACAATACCCATATAAATGTGATCTAATACTAGCCTTGAGCATGGGGACCCGCAGCTGGACGATATGTCTGGCAGTCGAAAGGGACATAATTGACCCAGGCCAACGGTTAGCACGGACTTTTTTTCGTCAGACATAGAATTTCGTTTCATTTTGCATCATATTGAACTAATCAATTTAACATTGTGTCTATTAATAGCTAATGAGATTATTTAAAATTAATTTTGGGTGATACAATTCCGGAAATAATATTTTATCAAGCACACGCGCTATTTCAATTTAAACAAAGAGGCTGTCTATTCATTCACCTTTGTATGTAATTATAACGCACTATTATTACGGCCCCGCCACTTTGTGGCGAATGCCTTATATTGATCAGTTCGTCCGTCCGTCTAGATACGAACCTAATCGTCACCGGGCTTAACTTTTTTTTTATCTTTTGAGCTAGACTTTAAATATTGGGTATGTGGGTAGATAATATCAAGGTGATGACCTTTGACCTTGACCTCAAGGTCTGTGGGGCCCATCTCACTGATATCTAGTTCTTACAGAGATCACGTAAAACATATTTTTATTAGGTTTGAGGCCTATCTACTATTAACACGACACCACAAGTCCTTAGGTCGATCTATATTCTTAAACTATTCAAAATAGTTGCTACTTTAATAAGGACAAGTTTATTAGAAAATGCTGGAATACTCGTGTGAAGTATGGGACATATATTTCACTGAAAGCAACAAAAAGTGCAAAAATTAATAACAAAATTGAACCATTTGCGACAAAAGCTTACGTCCTAATACTTTAAACCTGAACAAGTTTGCACCGTTTTGCTCCGTATAGAACCCATAGGACGTATTCACTTGGACATACAGTAGAAACATCATGAAGAAGTGCTTTCCCTTACATTTTTCATATTGTCCAATCAAGTTAGTTTAATCATTTGTTCCATACGAACTAGATTCGATCAAATAAGTTTAAGAAATATTGCAGACATTTTTATAAGTTGACAAGTATAATTATGGGTTTATGGCAATAACGTCCCAAGACAATATTGTTCCTGTCCGACAATAATCACATACAATATATATCGTTGCTATTATTATCGCCCGACAATCAAAACATTTAATAATTGTATGTCAGGTTTTAGATAACGAGTAACAAATAGATGACTTTTCTACAGAATAAATGACATAAAAATATCACATTAAGAAGAACTGTTACTAAATATAGGTAATAAAATATGACCAATCTTTATGCTGTCTTTCATCAATGCAATATCCAGATAATCATTCAACATGTAAGAATCTCTGGTTTGAAAGCTTCATGGAATTTATGCATTCTCAAATGGACTTGCATGCATTTTAAATGAAATAAAGACGTTAATTGTTGTTATTAAACAACATGTATATGTAGCCATGACAACACGACCTCTAACATCATCACAAAAGAAATAATTACTAATGATAATGCATTGTAGTCTTGGAATTCCTGTTTTGACTTTGCAATTGTTATAGATATGAAATTTTTATTTCATTTACCAACTTTATAATGACTGTTATTTTCAATAATAACATGTAAAAACATGTCATGTTTTCAGAAATTATCTAAGTAAACGGAAAGGTTCTACGTTAAAAAGTCAATACTAAGTTACTTTGATGAATAATGTTTAAATCGGCTAATAGTACAAAACTGTAGAAAACTGTCACGCATGTGCAAATTACAAAAAAAAAAAAAAAACACCATTTGCCTGGTTTTCTACATATTGCTACGTCTCCGCCGTCTGACTGATATTTCTATACACAGGATTCATTAGTAATAACACTCTATTTGCAATCAAAATTTGAATTCCGGAAGTGTATAATTTCGGAATCGATTTGGTATAAAAAGTATTCCGAATCATTTTAGGTGTCAAGACACTAAAGGGAACCAATACGAAAGCCCAGAAGGCTCATTCAATATTCGAAATTCGAGATTCAAGATTCGAAACTCGAAATTCGAGATTCGAAATTCGAAATTCTAGATTCGAAATTCGAAATTCGAGATTCGAAATTCGAAATTCAATATAGTTATAACTAATCAGATTGTGTGTAACATAATCGTCTACCAATCAGAATAATTCTTATATAAACGTAGCCACGTGCTATTATGTTTATTTGGTGTTTTAACAGTCGACATATTTGTCAAAGAATGACTTGTTCAACATGGCTTTGTTTAAAAAAAAATCAAATTTATAAGCATTATTTGTTATTTTATTATATTAATTCAGTTCACAATAACATCTCGATTTTACAAATCAAGAAACAAGAATGTACACGTAAAAAGGAATTCAACAAAACTTGATGTGTAGGAAGTACACCATATGTAGTTGTGCATGTTATCAGGGCATTTTGGTCCTCAAATTTTGTGTGGAGGCTATCAGGGGTGGATCCAGACGGGGCCCTCCCTTTTGATGGAAAAATTTGGTTGGATATATAGGAAATCATTAAAGCATGACCAAAGTGGGCCCCCCTTGCCTCTCAGTGGCCCCCCTTTTCGAAATTTCTGGATGCGCCACTGGCTTATTTTGGCCCTTTGAACTTAGAAATGTGCTGAAAATACCCATTAATTATCTTGTCAGCACAAATCCTCTGAAACTACTCAGTACTATACAAAATTTTATGAAACTTGGTATGTAACTAGTACACCATATATGTAGTGCATATTATCAGGAATTGTTGATGCCTAAATTTATATGGTAGTTATGGCTCTTTGAACTTTTGAAAATTTTAGTAATCCTCAATAATCATGGTTTTCGCTTTAGCTCCATTAAAACTACTCAACCAAATTTGATGTAGTTTCGATATAACCAAGGAATTCTGATTGGTAGAGATTATGTCACACGGAATCTGATTAGCTAAAACTACATTGCATTTCAAATTTCGAATCTCGATTTTCGAATTTCGAATTTCGATTCTCGAATTTCGAATGAGCCTTCTGGGCTTTCGTAGACCAATCAAATTTGGAACATATTGGAACATATAAGAAAATAGTACCTAAAAACAAAATAGTCCTGTTTATCTTAGTGTATATTAATAACTACTATCTGGATTTTTATGAATGAAATTTTTTCTGAAAGGTGAATATATTAGAAAGATTTTGAGTCCTATCTTGCTCTGTTCTAATGGTGTTTAGTATGTTTTATGTCACATGCACTACATGACTTATAAATCAAGATTTTCTGAAAAGAAATAGCTATTTTTAGAGTGGGTTACTCTACGACAAACGTGATGACTTCAACTTTCCAATTGTCAACTTCCCGTTCATCGACAGCAACATTCCAGCAGCTTCAGCGTATGGTGTGTACATTTCACAACTTATACGTTATTCTAGATCCTGCGATCGGTATTCCGATTTTCTAGACCGATCCCTGCTGTTGACTGCTAAACTACTCAAACAAGGGTTTGTTGCACCTAGGTTGATGTTATCTCTCCAGAAGTTCTATGGTCGTCACCATGACTTAATTGATCGTTATGGGAAATCAGTGTCTCAAATACGATCTGACATGTTTGCTGAGTCATAGGTAGTGATTCCTATTCCTGGATTTGACTTTTCCCTAGACATGACAATGAGTAACTCGACGGATGTCTAATTAGAGGCAGGCACTGCTTACTCGTCCGGAGTAACTGAGTGCACCCATGGTTTTCATTGGGTTCGGGTTACTCTCTTTCTTTTTTTTTTGTGTTTTTGGTTTTTGTGTTGCGTTTTGTCTATATCCGGATTTGTAACTGTCCCTTGACTTTTGGCTCTTGTTGTTCGGTCGGTTTTCTTTGCTATTTTTCTTACCATGGAAACTGGTTTTCTCTGGGAAGGTTTTAAAGAGGTCATGAAATTTTGAGAGAACATAGGCCTGTCACGTACGATTCTGGATATATATGATGTCGGTCAAGTTGCACTTAAGGTAAAAGAGCTGCTCTAATTAAAAAAAAAAACAAATTTAGTAGAAAATCTTAAAGAATTGGATTAGTGTTTACACCTATTTAATACATAAACACCATATTTTCATATTCCCTCCCTTTGCCTGAAAATGTTTGAGAATGAAAGATTATAACCCATTTACTCATTTTAAATGCATATTTGGTTCTAAACCATATACGTGTCAAATTTCAGCCTAAATATTATACTATGTAACATTTTAGATTTTTTTGGCAATAAAATCTGTATTCTCTGCCTAGAACGGTGTGTTTGGAGTTAAAAAAATATATTGTCTCAGTGTTTCTCAGTAGCAGGCAAGTCAGACAATCTAAATATTAGGTCGCAGACATCTATGTTGCCACAAATATTAAATATGGTGCCTATTTTGTATTTTGTAGATGCGGAATTTGTCAATTGATACTATAGGACAGAGTCATACTAAAATTGTTTTTTTTTGGAATTTAATTGTTTGTTGAGGTGCATATCTATCTTGTTGAGCAACAAGAAATATGAAATGGTTTAGAAGGAATGTTACAGATATTTAAAGTTTATAAGAGATCTAATATGCCCTCTAAAAAAAGGATGGGGGCGGGGGGGCTGGTGCCCCAACCTGAAACTTCAATTTTTTTATTTGTGAGATATAAATATAATGTATGTTTTTATTAGTATTCAGTATGTTATACTATAGTGTTAATGTGTGATATACATTGAAATTTACATCTGAACTTAGGAAATTGAATATATTGCAAATAATGCATTACTTGATCTGCAAACACAGTTTGTGCTTATTAAGTATGTGCGCAGTCATTGAAACTTTTTCTGCGATTCTCCAAAACTGTTATATAAAATGCAAAGAAATTTTAGGGTGTTGGTCAGATATACTAAGGCTACAAATAGGCAAAATTTTGTACAATTTGATGAACAAATACATGCTCTTTATAGTTTTATTCATTGTACTGTCCAGAATACTAATTTTTTACTGGTACATTCTGCAATTTTCATATTAGAACAGTAGTAAATGTGTACCAGTAACAGGTTACAAGAATTCAATTCTTTAAGATTTTATACTAAATTTGTTGTTTTTTGAAGTAGCGCAGCTCTTTTACCTTAAGTTTAATTTGACCTACACTATATATATCCAGAATCGTACATGAAAACCTTCTAAGAGAAAACCAGCTTCCGGTGTGAAGCCCACTCTAAAAATAGCATTTTTGTCCCAGAAAACCTTGGTTTTATAGGTCATGAGGTAAAAGTGGCATCCAGAAACCGTTTGAACAGAGCAAATTAGGACGAAGATAAACAGGACTATTTATTTTTTAAGTAACATTTTCTTATTTGTTTGATTGGCTCCCTTTAGTGACACGACCCCTTTAGGAGCTTTTCATGTTCTATTGATAATACATGTTTTATTACCATGCGGAGTGTCAGCTAAAATTCCACTAAAACCAGTAATAAAGGAAAGTAATAATAAAATACCGAACACCAAGCAAACGGCAAACTAGCGAACCATCAACTAAAAATGAAGCAACTACAATCAATTAGTAAAACTGTCTGCAGTCGTATATTTAAATAAGAATATTTATCAACAACCAACGAATAAAACCTATAGCAGGGGCGGACGAGACGTTTCTGTTTGTAACCTTGTGATATGTCTTTTAATGGATAAATTAGTGACGTTTACAAAAATCAGTTAAATAACTGCAAGCTCTTGCATTCTTGATAAATTTAGAAATAAAGACACAGTATGCAGGAGAAGCTGGAATATTTCTGCATGAATGAATACCATTTATAATGTTTAAATTAAAATCGTCGTAATTCTTGTGCTGAGATGACTATGTGAGATGACTATTGGCGTCATATTCGATGTGCAAGTTTAAAAACTAGTAAATGAAATTGTTTTGTGTTTTTTTTATTTCCAGTTATAAAGAATATATTAATGGAAACCATTCAGCAAATTTAGTGTTTTTAATTGAAAGGATATCATGAATATATCTATAAGTGAAATAGATTTTTGTTTTTTTATTTGAATAATGTTTTAACGTCACTTTCAGCAATTTTTCAGCTATATCATGGCGTCCAGTTTTTATTAGGGGAGGAAGCCGGAGTACCCGGAGAGAACCCTCAAACTGCGGTAGGAAAACTAGCAATCCTTATCCATTTAGATTGGAGTCGAGTACCCACCCTGCATGCAGTGAGAATCGAACCCACAATCTCAGTGTTGACATTTTATAATGAGGAAAGGTTGTATACAAAGTTGATAAATCAAAGCTTCTAATTGAAGACATTTTTGATACTGACCTTGATTTTAAATTGTTCAGAAGTTGTTAAACTTGTTTTTATTTTCATTTGTTTGAATGGTTTTTAGCGCTACTTTTAGCAATTTTCAGTCATTGTCTATTTTTTGTGGGGGAAGCCGGAGTCCGGTGAAAAAACACCCGAACTTCGGTATGATATCTGGCATTCCTTTTCAATTAAGATTGGTGTCGAGCGCACCTTGTCCGCAATAAGAGTCGTGGTAATTTCGTCATCAATCCTTGTCAATTAAGATTGGTGTCGGGCGTACGCTGTCCGCAATAAGAGTCGTGGTATTTTCGTCATCAATTCTTGTCATTTGAGATTGGTATCGAGCGCACGCAGCCCGCAATAAAAGTCGTGGTATTTTCGTCATAATATACATATACTATTATTTTAAGAACAAATGTTAAATATTGATTAAATTTTATATAATCGTTTATACACAGTCTCAAAGGATATTAACCTAATTTATTTTCAGTCGTATAATGTATACGATTATTCAATGGAAAAACCTGCTCATTTAAATCCATAAATTTTGTTTTTATTCATCGATAATTGACTTACACTGTAGCAATGAACACCTGATGTCAACCTTAATTTTACCCATGATTCCCTTGATGTCAACCGAAATTTGTTCCCGTATTTCCGGTATGGATTCATTTAACTAAGTAGAAAGAATCCTCCAGATAAACTCGAAGCTTAATTTACGCTAGATAAATTATATTATTGTACAACCTTGAACAAATTCTTCGATGCATCTGAATTCACTAAGTCATATTAAGATATGTTGCTATAATACCATGAATTTAATAAGACAAACCTATACCTTAATATACTTGAGGTTGTTAGTACGGAACTAACCTCGTTCTTCTAAAATTTGAGATTTTGAAATGTATCAACTTCTTAGTTTGTAAAATGAACTTCTGATTACCCTATTTTATTTTCTAGTAGGAAATTCTGAGGGTAATGATACAAATAATAGGCGTTTTTTCACAGGACTCGCCGACATTTATCCCAGTAATGAGCTGCTAGGGGATTGTCACTGGACAAACAAATAAAATAATAAGCAGAAACAGTGAATTTTTAAAATACATATAGCATTGTGTTTTCAACACACCAACTACGTATTCGTCGCAAGGTGAACTGTACGATGATATTGATGTGTATACCCTGGGAAGTAAAAATAACTATTTACCTTTAGTTACGTTTATGTGCAACGAGGGGTCGTCAGAAAAAAACACAGATTTAAACAAATAAAAAATTCAGAATAATCCAAACGATAACGGAAAGATTAGTTAGTAACTAAAAACTTTTAGGTGCCTTATTAGTGATACATATTTTTTAGTCACAGTTGCATATTTATCCGGATGATTCATCGGCCCTGTTAATGCATTTGCTATTTTTCTTACTTCTGCAATTCTAAGAATCTTTCAAGCAACTAAGTGAGGTCCGAAAATACTCACAATCTAGAAATATTTGGTCTGTGGTAATAGTTTACGTAGAAACAGACGTCAGTTTGAGAAAGGGAAATGGGTATTGGATCTTAAACTAACATGGTCGATGTCAGACCGTGTAGTAGATTTAATATATTTTGTAGGTAATTGAACGCAAAATACATGTACATTCAAAACTAATGCACGTGGCGGAAATACAAATAAATATTATATATCCATTGTGCTGATGCAAGTGTTATCCATTAGTTACTTCTAATGACAAGGACGCCACCTGGTGTTTCTATTGTTATTAAATATTACGTCTGTTATTTCTAATGACAAGGACGCCACCTGGTGTTTCTATTGTTATTGCACATCACGTCTGTTGTCAAACAACAAACACATAAAACGTATCTTGTATTGTTGTGTATATGACAAGTTTTGTCTCGGTTTTGGAGAATTTGTTTTAAAATCTGGTGTATTACAATGATCATAAAGACGTTACAATCTCAATGAGATAATATTCTGTCTGAAACCTTTTTATATTTGATTAATGTTTATACGGCTCTGTCAGGAAAAAACGAAAAAAGTTGCAGGTGAGTTATTAGATGAACCTTACTTAATTATTATTTTTCTGTAATTCAGTCCAAAACATCCACTTCTATTTTGTGACTTATGTTTCCTACGACAGTGGTCCCAAGATAAATTTTCTCTCAAGCAAGGTAAGCCTCCTGTGTTGAGGCAAGGATTGTTTGCCACCTAAACAATGACGAATACTTTAGAAGTTGTTTCTGAGGTAAGGACGCGTACTTTACATGTTGTTTTTTAAAACCACTCTGATGTCAATTTAGTTGGCATAAAACCTTGTTTAACCCAGGCCTGTGCCAAGTCAGGACCACTGCTGTAGTTATTATATTTTTGGTTGTTGGTTCTGGAGTACGCCGGTTTCTCGGACTTTGATTTCAGGATTGTCTTTTTGACAGTTTACCCACTAAACACAGTAACGTTCTTGTAATGTTCTGATAACGTTACCATATAATTCTGGGAACGTTCTGACAGGTCGTTTTGAGAACGATATTGTGTAGACGCCCACATTGGTTCCGAGAACGTTATGGAGTAACCTTTTCCGAACGTTCCCACAACGCACCAAGAATGTTCCCAATGAACAAAAAACATTCATAGAAGGTTTAAAGAACGTTATATCATGGTTTTGGTTTGGTTCATAATGACCTTGCCCAATGTAAAAAGGAAATGTTTTACATTTGTATGCGCCCAGGCTGCATATTACTGCATATTCATTGTTAACACATTTGCATAATGTACATTGATTTTACAATAGAGAAACTTTTCCTGTTTTAGACTGGTCACAACCTTTGATCAAATAAAATGCTATCAAACAATCTGTATATTCATTATGACTGGTCAGATTGTCGGAACCTTTTTTCAACAATTAAAACACAATCAACAATTATTCATGCTAACAGTAGCCAAAAAATACAATATCAAAAAGATTGTCCAGGAATAGAATGTGCTGAAAAACTCACCCAAATTTAAAATCACAAGGTCAGGTACAGCAGTAGTGAAAAAATGAAATAACCAAAAGACTTGTGAATGGGGTTTATCTAAATCTACATAAAAAAGGAACTGGTCGACTTAGTCAATGCCTTTGTGCAAATTGTAAATAATATTTAAGGACATATAAATGCCGAGTGTGATTAAGACTTTGCTGAAAGAAATGCAAACACATCCACTATAAACAAAGACATTTTACAAGACACAAAGTTTATTGTGGTAGAATATAAATAAAAGTTATAATTGAAATTTTAGTCATATTCTTAAAAGTTCTAATTAGTTATCCATCCATCTAGCCATCCATCTAATTCCTCTTAATCCATAGTCTCTTCTTCATTATCATCTGCTTTCTAAAATAGAAAGGGATCCAATATTATATTATATATAGTTTCATCACATGCCACTAATGTCAATAAGCAAAACCTGGAAAATTCGTCACTGTAATAAACTGATAGATGATGTCTATTGAAAAGGGATGTATATAAAAGAAAACAACAGAATTACTTTTTAGTATACTCTCTGCCAATACTATTTTTCGTGTAAGACTATAATAAAATAATTCTTAGATTTTCTGAGACTCATCAAAATTTCTGGCAAAAATGGGGCGGGCGGGTGAATTATATTTCAATTTTTATCCATTTTGATAAAATTTTCTGCCATTTTAAAGGAAATTGACCAAAAATGAACATAATTTGAGAAAACATCAAAATAATTTTTTTTCTGGCGGCTGAAAAGATCGGGGCGGGAGGGGATGAAAATCTAGTTTTTTTGTGTTGGCCTTACAATTGTTTTGCGACTTTTTTTATTACTGCTGACAAATTCCTGATTTGCAAGTTGAATAAAAAATATATTAACTGGTCAAAGCAACTTATGTTTTTATTCCATCAATATTGGATCACTCAGAACATCATCTGAGCCTTCTTTGTTCAACAAAAAATTTGTTTGCTTTTTTACCAGTTTAAGTATATCTGCAGGGAAACAGTAGAAATAGTCATTGACTGGGGTTTGATATTTTTTTACCTTTATATTTATTTCCCTACTCTGACCCTATCCACTTATTTCATAAATATCCTTAAACCAACTTATTAAAAATAAAAAAGCTTAATTTGTTTGAAGTAAACCACATTGTATTAATTTGTTTTTGCTAAATAAATCTAGTTATACATTGTACCTTGAACTTAGATCCTCCATGCAGGTGTGGTGCTCTCTTTAAAGTTTCAGAAAGTGCCTCATCAATCATGGTATCAGTGGCATTGTTGTGGCACTTCTTTCATGACTCTGGTAAAAAAAATTGTTTCAAATTTTAAAACATATAAGAAATGGTTGTGCTACTTTATGTTTATAACCACCTACATAATTTTTAAATATATAATAGGCATGTTTTTTAAAAAAGGAACACCACCCATAAAAAAAAGAATATGTCCAAAAGACATATAATGCCCCATCTGGCAACATTTGGGGCAGACAGACCTGAACACTATATGCCCCCTACTTTCGTAGATAGAGCATAAACAATAAAAAAGAATTGAACTCCCCCCGCCAAAAAAAGGGTAGCACTTAGTTTAAGGGTAAAATTAATTTGTTTTTAAAATATAATAATGCCCATATTTTCTTGGGAAGACACAACCAACCATCCATAAAAAAAAACAACAAAATAAATAAAATGCCTTGAAACTCTCACTCCAACACATGGCAAATAAGTGTAAATTTCAACCAATCAAAACCTCTGACGTAACAATAAAGTAGAATATATTACGCACCCATTCATTACCATTCTTTGTGTAAACAAGAAATCTATGAGCCAATACTCACTGGTGATGCCTCCGCTTTCACAACTACTACTTGTATTCAATGTGTTAAATATAAAGTTTACAGCAAACAGGAAGTAAATGTTTAATGGATCCAAAAATGTATCCTACAATTCATCATGTCAATATCAAGCTTGTTATTAAATATCAGCAACTTAGAAGTAATATTTGCTGAGTTATACATGTAAGTGAATGAAAAGAGTAACAGTTTTTTTTAAAGTTTTATATAAACAGGAAGTAGATGTCCGATGGATCCTAAACAGGAAGTAGATGTCCGATGGATCCTAAACAGGAAGTAGATGTCCGATGGATCCCACAATATATCATATCCATATCATGCTTGTTACCAAATATCAGCAATCTAATAATGCCAAGTTATAAGCAAATGAAAAACAAGACAGAATTAATTTTGTGTGACGGAAAAAATTAAAATACTTTTTATTTTATATACTTACTTTTAATTACTTTGTACATTGCCTCAGTGTTTATGGATTTTTTGGGCATTTTCTATTTTCTTGGAATTTTTCCCGTTCAAATTAAAATTTGACCATAGACTGTTCCCCCCAACACCCTCAGAACAAGCCTAACCGTCTCTTTAATGTCTTTGCCACCAACGCTACCAAGGAGTGAACCTAAAAAGATCACATTTATTAGCTATCAGATAAGATAAAAAATATTTATTTAATATAATCAATCATGTCTTATTTTGTGCTAAATTTTAATGTTTTTTTATTTTTATGCCAAAAAACTGTGTGTTTCCTGTTTAAGGTCTGAAAAAGATAAGGTAGGCCTAGGTACCACTTATAACATTATCCTCCTTTGCAATGACTGCAAAATCCTTTAATCATTTTTGTTGTCAGGTTACCTCTTTGAACAGACAGGGTTCAAAAAAGCTTTGTTTATTTGGCTACAGCTAGAGAACAAAATACTTGTTGTAACACAATTCATATTGTTGATGGTTTTAAAACAAAGTACACGTACAATGTATACATTGCAATATTTTGATTAATTTTTTATGGATTTCAACACACCAATTTTTTTCTGAAATTCCAAGTCTATCAGTTTTCTATTGAGCTTCATTTCTTCTTCAGTCTCAATAGGGGTTGGTACGAGTGTGTCTAGATCGATGTCTTCATATTTATCTGATCTAGGCATTCCCATCTGAATCCTTGCTAGGATGTTTCCATGCTCCTTTTGGGTGCTCTCAATCCTACCTAAGGCCATACAAATCTTCAAAGTCTAAAATGAGATTGGATTAAGGTATCCAGACCATAATTGACCACGTGATCATATTTGGTGTCCCGGATGTCCATTGTTTTTCAATGGAGCAGATGTCGGAAATGTTCGGCAAACATCGGAAGTACATCATATGATTAACAACAGAAAAGCTTTCTATTTTAGTTGCTGAGAACTATCTTACTGGACAAACAGGGTGTCTATTATTCACAGGTGCCTCCTGGTATCCATTTATATTTGAACAAAAGTAATTTACATTGTATGCTGGGAAATAACACAAATTCCTTTTAAGTCATGAAAACAGTCCCTGCTTTACAGACAGGTTTTTACTTGAAATAAAATATTTTGTGTTTCGTCATGTATAGTCTAACCGAAATCCATTAAGTGATTTAGGAGTTGCACTGACAAGGTATTTGGATACAGACCGACAGTGTCTCCTTTATATCACCACACTTGCTTGGGAGGGGGGGGGTGTTATTTATAGCAAAAACATACCTCTTGCGCCATTTCTGTCAAAACTTCTTGAAGAAGATGCTTGGCTTAAAGTTTCTGTAGATGCTGGCGAACCATTGTAATGTGCTGGCCTTCTAACTGGAGATCTTTCTCGATATCTATTTAATGGAACATATATTTCCTGCAGTATACTTGGAGACTGCCCATTATCACTTGGACACTCCTGACTAAATCTAAATAAGATTTGTCAACAATCCCTATACCTTATAAGAGTCTGATTACTTCTTGTAGAGGACTCGTCATTAGAATGACTAACTGTTGATACCCTCCTTGGTGATGAATTTCTTTCTTGACATGGTGTTGATTTTCTTTGAGCTATTGAAATAGTAAAGTATTTTTGATAAACAAAATAAACTTAATTCTCAAATAAAAGTAAATTTGGGAAACTTAGAATAAATAATACGAATTGGTAAATCAGTTGAGACCAACAGAGTATTACAACATGGAAAACATGGCATCCTAAATCTAATTTGGGGTGCCAACGCAGGCAAAACTAGGGAAATTCAAGATTACTTTTCATTTATAACTAGATGGACAAATAAAAATGTTTCTTGTTGAGCATAAACAACTACAAAAAAAATTAATTACAATTTGAGTAAGCTGTTGGAGTTGGAGGTTGAACTGCAACTGCATCTTTTAATCTATGTGAGGGTTTTCTGTATTTTAACCTTGGTATCTCTGTTCTATTATCTTAGTAAAATAAACTTATATACTGTATACCATATATCAAGTGGCTATGATAAGTAGTTCCTGAGAAAACTGTTACCAAAATTTCTTCCCCGCCCGCCCGACATTCACCATTTTATAACCTGAAAATACGGCCAATTATATGTAGGTCCTGCAAACATTTCTTCGGTCTGGAATAACTTTTCGAATTATTTGAGGGACAGGCAGTCATTCTCAGCTTTTGTGAAGACTTCACTGAACATGTAAATTTTTGATAAAGTAAAGCAATACAAACCGTCTTCAAAATCACTACATGTATATCTGTTTGGTGGTCTTGTCTCCCTCCTTTCCTTACTGGGTTCCTGTACTTGTTCTTCAGTGTCCGACTCGACATTAGAGGTGTCAATTGCTCTTTTCGCTCTCATTACAGTATTGTCAAAATTATCTGGAAATAACAAACATTAACATATTTTTTTATATTAATAATCTTGTTCTTTATTTACGTCTATTTGTATCATTAGTGTTGTACTGAAATGGTACTGGCACCTGCAGCATTTTACCTATAATAGTATGTGTTCAACACTTTTCATTTGAGATGCAATGTACTTCACATCTTGTAAGACATAGGTCATACATATACATATTGTAATGACTTTCGGTAATATTTTCTTCTTTTTTTCATTGAGTGTGTGTGTAAGGGTTTAATGTCCTTTTTGACACACCTGGGCCATATAGGGCGGTCAGTTTTAATGGTGGAGGAAACCGGAGTAACCGGAGGAAACCACCGACCATGGGCAGGTAACTGACAAAACTAATCACATACAGGTTGGAAAGTCCCATTTGTAAGTTACACATGGGACGTGATGGGCTAGTTATCAATAGTGTGGTATTTAAACCAGCGCCTTAGACAACCACTCGGCCACACAGGCCCCTTTTACAATGATACTTACCTGTAAAGCTAAATGTCCGAATTGGATATTTACACCAGTTTTCAGTATCGGGAATCTCTTTCTTTTTTTATTTCTTATGCCAACCGCTTTTTGACAATCTCTGAAAGGTAACATGCAATTACTGTACTCACTAATTTTTGGCTTTCTTTTTTTTTTACAAAAAAACTGGTTAGCTTGTATGGACATGCAATCAAGGTTAAATGTGTATTGTAATAAACCTCCACTCTTATACATGTATGAGTGGGGATATAATAAATTTATCAATCAACAACACTACCCCTTACATTCATCATTTTGACATGACTGACAATGACTGAAAAAGTTGTATTTTTTAAACAGTAATTATAAAATGCAAGTTAAGTTAATTTCTTTATATAATAATTTCAATTAAAAATCTTCGGGTGAATAAAAAAAGACTGTTAAACTTACCGATTTGTCACTCTTTATCCATGACTTATGGAGAACTTCCACAGATTTTTCCTCAGTAAACTCCACTATAACATACTCATTCTCAATCTATAAAAAGAGTAATTAAAAAAGCACAATAAAAGACACAGTTTTATTTACATGTACTTGTAATATACAATGTATAAACAACTGTGGTAAACATTTACTTTTATTTTTTGCAATTTACATAGATTATTATATATGTACAATATAGCTTTAATAATCAATGGTACTATACAATATATGACATACATGTTATTGTACAAAAATCTGTTAAAGTAAAAAATGGCTCGATATAGTTAAACAGGAAATAGGTTAGCAACATACCTGAAATCAAATCCCACGTTATGGCACCACACCCTGATGCTCTATACCAAATATCAAGTGGCTGTGATAAGTTAAAACTTAAAAGTTATGTGAAATCTGTTACAAATCTATGTCTGCATGCATGTTATGAGAAAATCCTTTATATATACATATGCATTGTACATGAACAGTATCAACTGTTGTTCATACTGTATGTATGTTCGTGACGGTGTACATGAAAATTTGCAAAACGTTAGTAATAGTGTATAGATATATGCTATTGATATAGCCTACATGTACATGTACATTGATGTATGAATAATATTAAACAATTGCAATGTACATGTACATATTAAATAAATTTAACTTACTAATTTAAAAAATCACGCTGGACAGTTAAAAAGGTTAACTCGTGCTCTTTGGGAACCATAATACTTATCTGGCTAGTTGGGAAACTGATTTTATTCTCATTAAACCATTCCTGCGTTGACATTTCATTACACCAATTATCTTGGAATGGATCTTGAAATAGACTATCTGGATGTGTAAATATTCTACAAAGAAGAAGATGTTTTTCCATCCTCATCCTTGTTATTTGTTTCTTCAACCACCTCACAACAGGACCCATCTATCATAATATATGTATTGTCTTGAAAATGTTACAGTTAACTGTACTGATTTAACTGTATTCTTTTCTTGTTCATAAATTCTCTAAACAACTTGCACCAAAGCACTCTTTCCAGATTGAACCATTTTTTAAGCTTTTGCATGTAGTCAAAAGGAAAAGCACTGAGCCTATCTAAGTAGCCAAGTTCTTTCACACCATTTGCTATGTGCATTAAGCTGTGAACATTATACACAATGAATTCTGTTTGTTGTTTAGAGAGTCAACTTTTGTTTAATTATTTTTTAAAAAGCACGCGTGAAGTGACGACAGGCATTTTAATCTCTTAAGCACCATTGGATAATAGGTTAGCGTAAACAATGTCCTTACAAGGTACATGTACATTGTTTACCTATCTACATATTAATTACAAATACTTTAATAAATCCATAAAATTTGTAATGCAGCTAAGAGACGGTTAGCTTTTTAGAAAAGCTAAACCTGTTTGGACCAAACATCCAAACACCTCCAGGGTACAATCGATAGTGGGGAAAGAAACGCTATTATTTTAACATAAAAGAATTGACAGATTAGTCAAATAAATGATTTCGTACCTTACTCTCACAACATTCCGGCCCCTTAATTGTGGTTAAAGTGAACACAATTATCAAACATTTCAAATATAGTCAAAATTCAGTCTTTGGAATATACAAAGAGGTATGAGTCAGCTTCTAATACTAAAACGAGTTTCACTATTTACCTGGTTAATTCTGTTAAACATGTTTTTACTCTAACAGAACGAACTGTTTCAAGCTTGTCCTTGTGTAATTCAACCATTCGAACAGGATTCAAAAAATTCCTCGGCGTATTATCATGAATAAGAAATATGTCTCATATTTTAACATTTCGCTTTTCCGAAATCCATTTCTGCCTTTGTTGCAACATAGGGAGGTATTCACTAGTCCAACGCTTCCAAAATAGATCTGATAAAAATCGAATTTGTTTCCAGCGTCTTTTCACATAGGTATCAGATTTCGAAAATATTCTTGGTGGAAAATGCTCTACAGGTTTCAGCTAAAGTAGCCGATTCGGGGTTTGTACTTAAACATCGTTAACATCATCAGATATGTTCGATATTGATCGACTGCTCAATGTAGCTTCTACTTCACAAAATAATGCACTTAGACCTTCGTCGTCAAGTCTAATGTTTTGTTCCTGCCTTAAAGAGTATAGAATCTTACGTTCCGATCTAATTAATCTTTCCCAGATTCCTCCAAAGTGTGACGCTGCGGGAGGATTGAAAGTCTACTCGATTCCATGCTGGCACATGAAATTATTTAACTGTTCTATGTTCCATTTGTCGATTTCTGTTCGGCTCCTATTAAGTTGGTACCGTTATCAGATCTAATGTGTTCTGGACTTCCTCTACGGGCAATAAAGCGCCGTATTCTGTTAATACAGGAGTTAGTATCCATAGCGTGTGCTACTTCCAAATGCACAGCACCTGATGTCATACATGTAAAGATAATTCCGTATCGTTTCACTGAAGATCGTCTCTGCTTAATGTAAACTGGACCAAAATTCCGATCATAGTAAATGGCGGTTTGTCGGGTAAAAGTATTTCTTTCGGTAAATTTGACATCTTCTGTTCCATGAATTGTCCTTGATACTTTCTGCAGGTAACGCATATCGATACGATACTTTTTATAATTAAGCTTGCACCTATACTCCAAAATCGTTTTCGAAATTTAGCTATCATTGAGTTTCTGCCCAAATGTCCAACGGATCTATGTATGCTCTCCAGGACCAATCTGGAAATCGGCGAGTCCTTCGGTAAGATGATCGGATGTTTAGCATCGAATGACAATTCAGCATTTTCTAATTGTCCGCCTACTCGTAACAAACCATCTTCATCTAAATACGGATCCAATTTGTGAAGTTTCGATTTTTCCTTTTGGATTTTCGTTTTCTCCGACTGTTGAAGAACACTAATTTCTTCAGAAAAATATTGTTGCTGTACAATTCGAACAATCAAGTAATATCTTTGCAGTAAAATAAGTCGTAGTTGTCAATAGGCTTGTCTTCTAATCGTTTAATTTCAACGCGTTTCTTCAAAAAATCAAACACTTGAAGAAATCTCCCTACAATTCATTTTCTGTCCATTTGAGAAATATGTCAAAAATTTATCCATTATTTCGTCGATTGATTTCATACGAGTAGCAGTGTTTACTATAGCTGAATCGTTTATAGGACTGGTCATTCGGTTTAAGGCTGCCACAAATAATTTGGGCCATGAAGGCATTCTGGTTTCGTTGTGAACATAGACATTTTCATGCCTCGTGACGCAAAATCTGCAGGATTCTGTTTCGTATTCATATAATTTCACTGTTCAGGTTTTGATCACTTCTAAACGATTTGCAATAAACGTGTGAAATAGGGTGCTTGTGTTGTTTATGTAGCGTATGACGGACATGCTCTCGGTCCATGATTGATTGAGTTATTTTTTGTTGTTGCGTAACGTCCAGCAAGCAATATTTCAGCTATATTCAGGACGTGAAAATCACAATTTTTAAATTATTAGTATTTTTAAATTAGTAGTACTTCATGCCTCCCTTTTATATTAGAACGTGATCTCATACAATAATATGAGAATATATACAGATAAAAATGGTACTTAAAACAATAAAAGATCACACTTAGTAGTGAAATTAAATTTTATTAAATAAATTAATTTCTTGTAAAAACTTTAAAATTGTGTCGCCTGCGACTGTTTTATTTAAATTAAAACACGTATCTACACTAAAGAAACGTTCCCGAATGTGGTCCACGTCCACACAGTCCATAAGACATGCTTAAAGGTGTATGGACTGTTGCATGGCACACATTCGGGTCGTGGCTCATTGCTTAAAATATAACTATGTGTCGTCCTGGTATGACCAAGACCACATCTTGTTAAAACAACTTGGTCTCTTCGACCTCTAAAACATTTAAAATTATTTGTGTGCAGTATTGGCTGGATCTCATGAAGTTTATTATGAACTTGGAGATCCCAACCACTCTGCCACAAATTAGAAATATATTTAAAAATCAACGCTTTAAATTCGGTAAAAGAAATATTACAGTTAACGATAGTATACTTTAGTGCATTTTTAGCCTCCTGATCCACGACTGTGTTTCCACGGATTCCGACATGACTGGGAATCCAGAAGAAGATAATCTCTTTCCCAAAGCAACAAGAATTTGGTAGATTTGAATAATTTTTAAAATGTAGGGAATTTTTAATTTTAAAATTTTCAATAGCCAGCAGACAAGACAGGGAATCGGAGCAGACAATAAATTTGCATTCGACTGACGAAGAAACTATTTTCATCGCAAGAAGAATAGCTTGCGTCTCTGCTGCAAATACAGATGAGGCAGACGAAGGCGGCGAGTTTCAACACGCTCTCCGACTTTATCACCGTCTTTTGACCGGTCTGTGTAAATAGTACCATAGTCAGGCTACAAGATTTAATTTCTGCATAATGTTGTTGTATTATTAAATGGTTTGTGTCGGACTTTTTATGTTTTCTTAGATCATAAATAAATATCGGGTTGGGTTTAACCACGGAGGATTATGCGGAATTTCGATTGCAGCAATTTCATTTAAATTTATACCAGAATTTGCACAATGAGATTTAATTCGGAGGCCAAAAGGTTGAATTTTGTTTGGATGTTTTTCAAAAATGTTTAGATAAAGAGGTTTGAAAACACAGTCGTGGGCGGGGTTGCCAGGATATGCCTTTAATTTGGTTGCATATTGCAAAGCGAGCTTTATTCTTCTTCTACAAAGAAAGCTCGCCTGCTTCTACAAATAAACCCTCAACACGTGTGGTTCTGAAAGCTCCAAGGCATAGTCGCAATCCTTGATCGTGTATAGTATCAAGGATTTTGACATATGACTTGCGAGCAGAACCATAAATAAAACAACCGTAATCCAATTTCGATCGAACCAGCGATCTATATAGATTAAGTAAACGTAGCATTCAGCACCCCAGTCGGTGCTGGATACGACTTTTAAAATATCTAATGCTTTAAGGCATTTATTTTTTAACATTTTGATATAGGGAAGAAAGGTTAGCCTTGAATGCTGTCGGTCCAAAACAAAACTCTATTTACATTGTAATTCAACTCTTTCAAGATTACTTTACTGAGTTTTACGGCTCTTGTAGCAGCTGTCAATTCCAATCTAGGTACAGTAATTTTCTTCAGCGGGGCGACTCGCGACATTCCAAGTACAAAAGCGGAATGAATTCTACCAGTTATGTCGACAAGTCTGAGGTAAAATGCCATACCGTACCCTATGTCACTGGCATCAGAGAAACAATGTAATTCACAAATTTCTACAGCTCCAAAATCGAAAGGTTTATAACAGCGAGTAAGTCGGGTCGTTTTAAGTTCTTCCAGTTGTCTTAACCAGTCGTTCCACTTACGCAGCTCAGGTTCATCTAGTTCCTGATCCCAACTAAACCCCCGTTTACAGAGTCCTTGCAAGATTGATTTTGCTAACATTACAAACGGAGACACAATTTTAGTCGCATCATCTTCTGAAGGAACAGACGATAAGCAGTTATCAACATAAATACTGTTCTTGATCGTGATAGCCGCTAAAGAGCCATATTTATCTCAGAAGTCATATGCAGATTGCCTTACTGCGAAATTGCAACAGCTAGGCGATGATGTCGCACCGAATAAGTGTACTGTCATTCGGTATTGTTTCGGTTGGTTATCTAGATTCCCTTCCGGCCACCAGAAGAATATTAAGCAATCTCTGTCGTTTGGCGGTACTTGCACTTGGTGAAATATAGTTTCTATGTCTCATAAAGTCGCAATCTTTTCTTCCCGAAATCTCAGCAAAACGCCCAACACGTTATTGGTTAAGTCTGGACCTTGCAAGAGTTGGCTATTTAAGGACGTTCCCAAATAAGTGGCTGAACAGTCAAAGACTACGCGTATTTTATCCGGTTTCTTACTGTGGTAAACTCCGTGATGCGGAATATACCATACTTTGCCGTCGTCTCTATCTAACACATTTTACGGCACTAGTTCCATATAACCCTTTTATAAAAGTTTGTTCATAAAGTCGGTATAGTCAGTTCTCAGTTTCGGATTATCTATAAGCTTTCTTTTTAAGCTTTTAAGTCTGTTGATACATTGAATTGAATTATTCGACAACTTGATATCTGAGTCTCTAAACGGAAGTGCTATCACATAATGACCGTGTTCTTGTCGTATCGATTCGTTTACGATTTAAATAAACCTTTATCTTCTAAGGAATCTTCCCTTTGATCGTCGATTATACGCTCCGGAAAGTCATGGTTAATAGATTCTTTGACAAGATACTCTAACTTAGACTGGTCCTCAAGTACTTGTACAACTTCCGCAAGTTGTGTCCTATTAACAACTCCGAACGAATCGATACCGCTATTTTCTCGTATCAAGTTCCATACAATCCATCCGAGCCGTGTTCTCGTCCAGTTGCAATTTCGAATGTAGCATAGGCATCGGCGACATTATTTCCAATCAAAAGTCCAATAGGTGTATCGAGAACCGGATATTTAATATCAGACAAGTGACTTCATTTTTCGATTTCCTCAGTCTTAGGAATATGATCATCGGAGACTGGCATTTTGTCTGTAGTATAAATTTTCGGAAGTTCCACGACGTTTCCAATATCAAAATCCATTACTTCTATACCATTTACGGCCAAAGTGTCCATAGTGAAAGGTTCGCCCATCGTGTTAAGTCGAATTCAGGTTACCATTGCCACCGAGCTACGTAAAAGATCATCTTTGCAAAAAGAAACACTACTTCCGGGATCAAAAAAGGCATATGTGTCAATTAGTTGTGCTTTATTCTTTAACCTTACTTTGACGGGTATAATGGTCATTGCACATGAAGTATCTCCGGCCCTAGATCGGTCCCACTATCAACTACTTGTGTTGTACTGGTTATTGGTTTATCTGATGATTGACGATTCGTATCGGTCGATCCTGGTTTATCTTTCTCCTTTAACGTTTTACTTTCATCATGAAGCAGTGTCGGATGTCTTCCTTTGCAAATCTCACAAAAAAGTCGGTTTCTACATTCTGGACTTCGATGGCCTCTTTTTAGGCATCTATAACAATGACCCTTAGATTTCAAGTGATCATGACGTTTCGAAATCAAAATAGTAAGTCTCCTCGACAATCTTCTAGTCTGTGATAAGAACTAGAACAATATGTACAGTTCTTACTATTATGGGATTTCGTTGTGTCCTGTTTTACCTCGGTTGCAAAATTAGCTCTACTGGGTTGCGAATTTCTCGGCTTTTGTGAACTCTGTGACTTATTACTCTTAATGGTCTTCGCACTTTGCGAGTTAAAGGTTAACGCTGGTTTACCGTAAATTGGATCGTTAAGTTTCTTTGCTTTTAGCTGCACAAAATCAACAAAGTCTGATATTTTCACTGGTAGTTGTTTGTCTCTTATTTTCAGCACTCCATTTCTCCATTGGTCATGAAGGTACAAAGGAAGCTTTTGCATTAAGAGTTTGATGTTTTCAGAGTATTCTAATATTCTGATCGCCTCTATACTATCAATAGCGTTTCTGCATTCTATTAGAAACAGTGAAATTTCATCGAGCGATTTCGCGTCACCAGGAGGAATATCTGGCCAACTTAGAGCCTTTTTTACGAACGTATTCATTATTTCTTTATTACCATATCGCTCGTGTAGTTGTTTTATTGCTTAACTATATGCGTATTCTGTTGTTAGCTGTCCGTTACCGGATACCACCTTTTGAACTTCGCCGTAAGTATACTGTTCTAGATAGGTCATTTTCTCGTCTTCAGTATCGCATTCGCAACAATTCTTGTATTAAACTGTCTGATAAATTTTCTGAATTCCAGAGGATCACCTCCGAACTTTCTTATTTCTGAAACCAGCTTTCTTAAGTGTTTTATTACATCATGGTTGTCATTCTAATAAGTCGAGGTCACATTGTTACTAAGATCTATTCTACTATTGATGTGCTCTTGTCGGTTTTCTGAAACATTGACTATATTAACTGGATCCATAGTTGAGCTAATGTATAGCTTTCTTTCGTTTTGATCGTGTCGTGTTGGTGATGTTGTCGGTATGTATGGTTTGGCGTTAACATTTAGTTTTCTCTGTCTACAGTATGTGTAGTTTTCTGTATACTTGTAGTCGATCGAGGCTTGCGCAAACTTAATCGATCTTCGGACTCTGAGTCTATATTCCTCTGTTTCTCGTATTTGTCCAGAATTTTCGTCTTAGCGTCAGAAATTGCGATATCAGTTTTTAACTGTTGCTCTTCCTCGTCGAGTTTTATCTTCATTTCGGCTAATTCTATTTCTTTTCGCTTTTCTAGCGCTATCATCTTAGCTTTGAGCTTTGCCTGTTTTTGTTCCTCTTTCAGTTTTTGGAAGATATGCTACTAATTTGACTTCCTGTTGATACACTTGCCTCAGAACTATGTCGACTAAATCTATGTGAATGTCTACTGTTTTCTGACCATTTATTGTTCCGACTCTGTTGCTTTTTACTCGTAGCACTGAAATACTTCTGTATAGATTCTTTGAAGTCTTTTAGTAGTTTATCTCTATCCAAGAAAGTATTTATCGTCGTTTGGCATTCTAGGCAGGATACTCTGGTGATGCTCTAAGAACGCTTCATAACTATCCACCTAAATACTATGCTTAGTTCGGACTGTGTCAAACGGTAGTTCCAAATTAACCATGTATTTGATCGAATCAGAAAGTTTTATTTGCTTCTTGAACATTTTTTCTAGCTTTTACGGTAAAAGTGCGTGTATGTACTCCACCATCGTCTTTTCGATTGTCGTCCATTTTTTCGGAAGTTGGATTTTCTAACGACAATGGGTTGACTATCTCGACACTTTCTTCTTTAATCTGTTTAGTGTCGTCTGTACCCGTCGCTTGATCCATCGTGGTCAATACGGTAATGATATAGGGTTTCCAATACAGTTAAGACGTAATTCATCTCAACCAATTTATTCAGGTAATACCATTTGAGAAGATTAACTACAAAGAAAAATGTGAGAACAATAATAAACCTTGGTGAACGAGTAAAACCTCTGAGATGAATATTACAATAACACAATTATAAGTGAAATATATACATAATATAAACACTATAATAAAAACATACTGGACATTCAAATGTAAATACGTTTGTGTAGTTGCGACCAAAAGTGTGGGGTTTTTAGTTAACCGAAAGTGTTAGTTTGTTTATGGATTGACCATCTGCCAACACAAATATAATGTGTACATATAAGATATAAGAGATATTTTGTAGTTAACATATGTGTTTTATAGGTGTCGTCTCAATTAGTATATATCTCAAAGTTATTGTTGTTTGCATACATGTAGAATACGTATAAAGCATAACTGGGAATATTTCATAATATTTCAAACTTATTTACCGTATTGGTTCACTTATTTAGCCCTCAAAATTGCTGTATTTTACACTAATTTGTTCCAAAGATACAAACACCTCCAGGGTACAATCGATAGTGGGGAAAGAAACGCTATTATTTTAACATAAACGAATTGACAGATTAGTCAAATAAATGATTTCGTCCCTTACTCTCACAAAAGTAGCCTTCCAGTGGTCTATTTCGTTTAGACTTCTAGGTATGTGTGGCACTGAATTACGAATGTGTAATAATTGAAGGCTTATTTTCAATCTTATTTTGAGCTGAAAATAAAATTTTGTAAATGTGTTTCAATGTGATGATACTCAACTCGAATTTGATTTTTAAAAGAATTGTATGTTCGCAGTACTATATTGTCAATTTCTGGATAAGTAATTCTTCCTACCCATTCTCCCTTCTGTTTACACTTATCACAACCAAAGTATCCGGAGTAGAACACCTTTTACCATAGCTTATGCTGGAGAATCACAAATAAAGCTTCTAAAATCAATATTAACCCTACGGCCATGAAATTTAAATCCATTGTCCATAATATAAGCAAGTTCTTCAATAAACTGGTTAAGAAAGTTTAAATCATTTGGTTTAGAACTTCCTAAACAAAGCGCGCCAAGGTTTTTCCTGTGGTAGGTCCCACAAAAAACTGGCCACATTGATGTTCGTGTACTTTTAAAAAGGGGAAGACCATCAATATTAAAGCTAAAATCTATCCTATTAAAAGATTTTTGTATTTCTATCGGATATTTCTGAAGATTATCATTTTTCAAGTCCAAAGTAAAAATAATCCATACCAGACTCTTTAATTATGTCCACATTGCGCTTTGTTTTAAAAAGCCCCTTGGCAGTAGAAGGCAAATTATTCATTCAATTATGTTTAAATATTTTTAGCAATCCATCAGTTGCATTGTGAGGACTATTATTTTCTACTGCCCAAAATGCTAAATCTTCAGATAAAGAAGGTTCATCTTTGTCTTCTTCTACATACATATCATTATCATCATCAGAATCAATCATTTGGTGGTTGCCAATTAGATCCCACTCAAACGTCACATTTTCTTCATTTTGGATGTTTTCTGGTTGACTGATACATGTACTTGTATCTGGTTTATTTTCATGAGATGTAAAATGTTCTGTGTGTCATATGCTACTAAACTTTCAGTTTCATTGTCTGATTGGCCATGTTCTGATGATTCATTTTTTTTCATCTTCGTACTGCTCTAGCAGCTTGAATCCATTTCCTTTTTTAAGCTTTTCGACTTTCACTCATGCTCATGCAATTTGGAAAAAAATTAGATGTAAACATGCATGTTTTCATGAGATAGGTTTACATGCACATACATATTATAAACTTGTTCATAATTTTTAATTTCATGAATAGTTAAGGCCCTAATTTTGTAAAGACATTAAAAAGGTCACATAAAATTAAACATGCCTTTTAATATTTATTTTATTTGGCCTATAATTAAACATAATTTATTGGCCCCATCGTAAGCAGTCATACAATATAAGATCTCACGCTTAAGTATATTTTCATTTTCGGTTTTCATTTTATGTTTACTGATTTTTTGCTTTTTCTATCAATAATTGCTTTTACTATTAATAATAATAATATTTACATGTATTTGCAAAACATAAAACCCTGACGGGTTCAGCAAATACAAATAAAAAAACTAAAATGTGCAGCATGTTTCTGAAAAATGAAATAAAAAGACCTATAGAAAATGATGAAAATCAAACGTAATCCTAAGTCGTATGTTATATGACTACGTCCTTAGGGCATTCTGTCTGGCCTGAGTGGAAGGATTGGTGCGCATGCTATTAAACATTGTAAAACTGAAGAATTTCGTGCTTCATGATAGTAGCTGAAAAGATTTTGGCACAGACTATTTAGGTACTTGAACCGTAAAAAGGTACATGTACATTTAATGTGTGATTTTATGTGTGTGTTAGGGTTTAACACCCTTTTCGACGCACCTGGGTAATATAGAGGGGTCATGATCAGTTTAAATGGAGCAAACCACTGACCTTGGTCAGGTATCAATTACTTGTGTGATTTTAAATCTAAATGATAATCTAGTGCATACCTTAACCAACCAACTATCTAGCCGACTAAAGATCGAGAGCTTTCCTTGGCCTCATCAATTCTATAAATTAGACACATTATTGCTTTTCAATTTCATGTACAAATGTTGGTGGCAACAGGAAATTGTTATTAAAATACATGTAGCTTAGCAACACACATGTTTAATTTCTCATATTTTTATATTTTTTTCTCTCCTTCTGACCCCTGCAAAGCCATCTTCAACAGGTACATGTACCTGTAAAGGCTGGAAGGGGGCAGGGGTTGGATCCACCTCTTTACTTTAAGTTAGCTTGAACTTTAAGTGTTTGAAATATGTTTTATTTATCAAGTTGACTTGCATTGTGTACATACATTTATGTGTACATGACAAACAAATCTGGGAGAGAGGGTATGTAAATGTCTTTGAAATTAGAATTGACGACTTTCCAATTTAAAAAAACCTCACCTGGTGTCCACTTCCGGTATTAAAAAACTGCAGCTACAGCCGCAGTTTGTCCTGTTGAAACCTTTTGAAATGGACAATTGTCTTTGATAAATTGTCACGCTTCAGTTGAATGACAGGTGACAATATCTGAGTGAGGAAGGCTATTAAAACCGCCTGCTGTGTAAACGTGATCGTTAATTAATTAACCAATGTTCATTACCCTATTTACCTGATGCTAATTGGAGGTAGAACCCCAGTTGTTTTAAACCTTGAATAAACAATCTTACCAGTGACATCCGTGTTGTATTTAAACTTACCTGTTACCTATGGCTATAGTAACATCTACTTATCAGGTTAATTAGATGAAAAATTTAATTGGCATAGACAAACAATATAAAAACAATCCAAATCTTTATTTCAATATCATAGTCTTTAAGTAATGACAGCCGTAGTTTTTTTAACAGGAAGTAAAAGATGAGATAAATTATGTAAAATTGGAATTGGGTCAATTCGGCGCCAAAATTTTAGGTTGACAAACTGAGTTTATACAATTTGACCATATGCACTCAAATAAAAGTAACAATCATTCATACCTTTCTTGTAATATTGTAGACCCGCTGTTTCCTGATTCTCGAACTTCTGGTTCGTCATCGCAGACGCGGTCTCGAATTCGAATAGAAATATTCGCCGCCTTCGATTTGAAAAAAATTTTTAAACGGAAGATCTTGTTTCGTAAAAGGATAATTATGAGCAGTTTCAAGAAAATAAATATAAAAAAAATAAAATGAATATATTTTGTTCCTTTTTTGCTTATTTAAAGGTATATAAAAGTGTGCAAATCACTTATCTTGTAAAATATTACGAAACTAAATCTCGGCTTGGCTTTAAGACTTGTGTAACCGCCCCTGATTTTCCCACGCACGCTCAAATTCTAGATTATGTGCTGTGTTTTTTAATATATAATTGAAATTAATATACGAGTGCAATCTAGCATTTATGTCAAACACAGAAGTCAAAAACAGAAGAACTGTTAAATAATTTACAAGGCATTATACTTTATCATTTTTCATTTTTCAATCATGTCAGTCCCGAACGTGCAAGTCCTAGATTGTCACTCAGCATGAAGATATATATTTCAAATAATCATTTTTGTTTTCAGTTTAAACAATGTTTTGTTTGTTTGTTTGAATGTGTTTAACGCCACTTTCAGCAATTTTTCAGCTATATCATGGCGTCCAGTTTTTATTGGGGGAGGAAGCAGGAGTACCCGGAGAAAACCCCCGACCTGCGGTTGGAAAACTGGCAATCCTTGTCAATTAAGATTGGAGTCGAGTACACCCTGCCTGCAGTGAGAATCGAACCCGCAATCTCAGTGTTGACAGACCACGTGATCAATAGTAGACGAACTACCTTGACCACTCCGCCACCGAGGCCCCTAGTTTAAACAATGTCCGTACTGTTTAAATTAAAACAAAATAAAATACACATGCAAACATTATTCCGGATATTCACAACTATCTGAAAACGTTATAAGAAAGTTATTTTTTATCAGCCTTTTAAGGGTTTTAAAAGACCTTGATAGAACGTTCTACCAAAACCAAAACTTAAATTAAACTTTTTAAGAACGTCACAGCAGAACGTTCTAGGTAGGGGTGTTCACGATGTTACGACTGAACGTTTTAATAACATTTTAAGAACGATATGGTTTTGGAAAACCCTGGAAAAAACGCAACCGTAATGTGTTTAGTGGGTACTCTCTGCACCACTGCTGTAGTTATTATAATTTTGGCTATTGGTTCTGCAGTATGCCGGTTTCTCGGACTTTGATTTCAGGATTGTCTTTTTTGACAGTTTACTGTATGTTCGGTATTGTTTTATCACCTTCATTGTTATACCTATCAAGTGTGCTGGATATAAAAAGTGTTATATAGAGTTGTGTCTTAATTCCATAGTTTATCTATTGATTCTGTAAATGTTTCTATAATTTTTCATTCATAAAGGGTCAGGTATACAGTCCGGATTTGTTTTGTATTTATAACAGAGGACCATATCAAGGTATAACAGTAGTAAATGTGTACCAGTTAAACATTTTTTTCTGTAATCATGTGGACATGTAAGACATATTCGTCCTTCCTTATAGCTGATCTAAAGACAAAACTACTGAAGCAATTCTGTATGCCTCAAGAGGAATCTATAAAAAGGTGCCTGATTAGTTATACATATTAGTCACGGTTGCATATTTATCCGGATGCTTCATCTGCCCGTTTGCTGTATTTGCTATTTTTCTTAATTCTGCAGTTCTAAGAACATTCAAGCAAATAAGTGAGGTCTGAATACTCTCACAATCTAGAAATATTTGGTCTGTGGTAATAGTTTATGTAGAAACAGACATCAGTTTGAGAAAGGGAAAAGGGTATTGGATCTTAAACTATCATGGTCGATGTCAGACCGTGTAGTAGATTTAATATTTTGTAGATAATTGAACGCAAAATACTTGTACATTTAAAACTAATGCACGTGGCGGAAATACAAATAAATATTATATATCCATTGTGCTGATGCTAGTGTTATCCATTAATTACTTCTAATGACAAGGACCCACCTGGTGTTTCTATTGTTATTAAACATCACGTCTGTTGGTAAACAATAAACACACTCATAAAACTTATCTTGTATTGTTATGTATATGACAAGTTTTGTCTCGGTTTTGGAGAATTTGTTTTAAAATCTGGTGTATTTACAATGATCATAAAGACGTTACATTCTCAATGAGATAATATTCTGTCTGAAACCTTTTTTATATTTGATTAATGTTTGTACGGCTCTGTCAGGAAAAAACGAAAAAGTTGCAGGTGAGTCATTAGATGACCCTTACTTAATTATTATTTACCTGTAATTCAGCCCAAAACATCCACTTCTATTTTGTGACTGATGTTTCCTACGACAGTTGTCCCAAGATAAATTTTCTCTCAAGCAAGGTAAGCTTTCCTTTGTTTCTCATTGAGACAGGGATTGATTGCTACCAAAAACAATGACGAATACTTAGAAGTTGTTTCTGAGGTAAGGACGAGTACTTTACATGTTGTTTTTAAAACCACTCTGATGTCAATTTAGTTGTCCTTATAATCCTTCATGAAGGAAGAATCGCAAACGTGATTATTTCTTCCATTCTCATCTCAAGCAATCGCAACGTAAGTTGTTGTACCCTGGTTTACTCTTGAAGCATAAAGAATAACTTCAGTAGTTTTGTATTTAGATCAGCTATAAGGAAGGACGAGTTTTTTTGTCAAATTTCATAACTTTTACCTATCTTCGAACAAATATCTGAGGAAGATTTCATAAGGCTACAGAACAAATCTGAGTGGTTTATAAATAAATATGAGAAATCTGCCATTTTCATGATTTTTAATTTTGGAACGTCCCTTTGATAGGAAAGTGGGGCTACTAGCCATAAGTTTGCATGGCAATAGGAACGTCCTTTTGATACGAAATTGTGGCTACTAGCCATAAGTTTGCATGATAAGGGACTTAACAATTATTATTATTGTGTGTTTGGTTTTAATTGGGTAGGTGGTGTCGGAGAAATTTTAGATGTCCTGTTAAGGACGGACGTTGTGGAACAATATACACAAAGTAACTGTAATTGCGCACACAGCATGTATTTTAGAATTTAGTGTACATTAAGTGTGATATGATGATTGTTGGATACAACTATTACTGACCACTGGTGTATGATTTCCATTCATTTTAATCAACAAACCAACTCACATACTACAGTAATGGAAGCTGGAGCTTTGGCATAAAACCTGGTTTAACCCACCATTTCGTTTGAAAGGCCTATGTTAAGCCAGGACCACTGCTCTAGTTATTATATTTTTGGTTGTTGGTTCTGGAGTATGCCGGTTTCTCGGATTTCAGGATTGTCTTTTATGACAGTTTACTCTCTGTTCGGTATTTGTTATCACCTTCATTTTTATACTTATCAAGTGTGATGTATATAAAAAGTGTTATATAGAGTTGTGTCTTAATTCTATTGTTTATCTATTGGTTCTGTAAATGTTTATGTAATTTTTCATTCTTAAATTGTCAAATATACCGTCCGGATTGGTTTTGTATTGATAACAGAGGACCATACCAAGGTATAGCAGTAGTAAATGTGTACCAGTTAAAGATTATTTTTTTTCTGTAATCTGCTGCATGAATTTTGCTTTTAAAAGTTTTTGCTATTTGTCTTTGATCTTGCAAGAAGCAATTTTGGTAATTTTAAAAACAATTTAGTATTTTTACATTCACTTCATTAGAAAATGCATGTAAAAGTTGAGCTTCTCCAAATATTTTAACTAGTGAAAAAAAGAATTGGTCACTGATATATATTTCATATATTTTTTGCTGAATGAAACTTGATTAATTTCCTAGCCAATGTAAATGCTGAGGAATGTTAGTATTTCCGGCTATAGCAACACACATTTACTAATGATCTACCATTAGAATTCTGATTGTATAACTAGTCACGTGCACATTTCCATCACGGAGATGTTGTTCCTATTAGGAAATATAGACAATATGAATCATGCAAATTAAGAGGATGCAGGACACCCTCCGCCATTTTTTGTGTCCTGCATTCCCTTAGATGAGATAATCAATTGTAATTTATGTTTTGAATGTTTTCTTTGTGCGAATGTATTTTGTATACCTTTTTTGTATGCCAACTTTTTTGTAGGCTGGCATTTCAAGGGAGTTAATTCTTAAACCTTTAATTTTAGCAACATCTTGTAAAGATAAACTCCCTTGTTGTGTACTCAAATTTTGCCGCCATTTTTTAAATAAATGACATTTTGATCGGATAATGTCTTTTTCTTAACAGCCTTTACAAAAGACAGAGCAAGGCGTTATGCCACTTGGTGTCCAACATTACATGGTGCTATATATATTATATTATAGGCTGATTGGTTACTCAAATTCTACGTTTTATCATCGATCATTTAATGTGCAAACATAACCATCTTTTTATAACAAAAACACGGGTCGAAATTTGCGATTGTTAATTGTTCTAAATCCCAGTAATATAACATTTGTATTATATTCGTGACGAAGTTGATTTAAATATGAAGTTTGATTTATTAAAAAAAAAAAACATAGTTGAGTATAGATATATACTTGGTTTTTATGCTAATGTAAAACTTTTTAAATATGGATGCGTTAATGAGCGTAGTTATAAGTCAGTATTGTTAGGAAGAAAGTTGTAACCCCTTGTTTTAATTTTGTAGGGATTCGGTCAACGAAATATGATTTACATGGTATGATTGATTTAAACATATTTTATTCATGAAATACATGAATTGGATTGGATAGCAGGACCAAGCCTATATATATCCTCTCCATGGTAACATCAAACAATGGCACAGACATGTCATAATTAAGTCAAAGAAAAACAACTCAAATTCTATTGTAAGCCAAAAATCTCAGTTATTATAATGTTTCTTTGTAATTATTAATAAGGAAAATAAAGAAGAATTATCTAATAATTTACATGTATATATCATAAACAAATGTAGCTAGATTCCAAGCAAGGATATGGAATATGAGATCTGTGGCTTTTCGAGTACATGAGAAAAAAAATAGGAAGGAAATATAGATGATAGATAACAGAACAAACATATATACAAACAAAATAGAGAAATAACACATAATATTTTAGTCATCATAATTATCATTAGTGCTCTCGATTGATAAATGCATTAATAATATTAATTATTATTCATTTATATACCTGTATTACTATTAATTAATTAATTAATTAACCAATTAATTATATAAATCTTTTACTTCCCTTTATGAAATCATGCACAGACAGGACCAAAGTTTTATTTTGTTCATTATTACAAATTGGACTGCCATATAAAATATTTTGAATGTTAAAGTCAATATTTAAAGTTGCAAATGTATTCAGAAGATTTTGTCTCTGAATACTATAAGAGGGGCAATACATGAAAAAATGGCTGGGATCTTCATTTGTATGGTTACAACGAGGACAGGCAGAACTATCAGATAAATGATGACATAGTAAGTGTTTATTCAGATTACTGGCATCATTTCGCATCTGACAGAGTATTATATTTTCTTTTCTATTTCCTTCATTGAAATATTCAGGACAAGCCATTACATCAGATTTTAACCTTTTCATAAATATTTCAATGGAGGGACTTGTTTTAATTGACTCTGGAAGATTATTCCAAAGTTTAAAAGTGTTGGGAATAAAACTCTTATCATAAGATACAGAATTACAAAAAGGAATTCTAAAATTACTCTCTGAAATAGCATTTCTCAGATTATAGTTATGAATATTGACTGTAAATGGTTGTACAATATCATGTAAATATTGTGGCGTTAAGCCATGCATAATCTTATATAATAGTATAAGTTTATGTTTTTCTCTTCTCTTATAAAGAGGCTCCCAACCAAGTTCTTCATGGTATGATTGAATACATTTGTGTAGGCAGATGTTCCTCTTCTTTAACTTATCATCTGCTGGTGGTATTGACGGAAGATGTCATAGTAATCCTGATAATTTGATCGGAAGACACCGAGACGTAATCAAAGAAGATAATATAAGGACAAAATTACAAAGATATGGTTTATAGAGAACTTACAGATACATCGAACAAAAATCTCATTCGAACCCCATTGAGACAAATAACTGGTTTTCCGGAAGGTTAAACGACCAATACTTGAGTAGTAACAAGAAACGTTTTTAATGCATTCTAATTAAAATCCTTTACTTGATCCCAACCCCCACTTTGATATTGTCGCCGCGTGGGAGATGTAACTTTTCTATACTAAACATCAATGGATCAATATTGTTTTTAACATTCAATCTAACGTGTGTTTTTTAAAAATATTTTCTACACTTTAATGCATGTTTAACCACATTACCATAAAATCATTTGAACCTGAAGTCTTAACCTCAACGTAAACCTCAACCTAAAAGGCTTAACCTCAACCTCAACCTGAAGGCTTAACCTCAATCTCAAAATGAAGGCTTAAACTCAACCTCAAACTGGAGGATTTACCTTAATATCAGCCTTAAGTCTTAATATTATCCTAAACCTGTAGGCGTAACCTCAACCTCAACCCTAACTACATTGGCGTAGTACAAAAATATGACAAAAATGTACTGAATAGGAAATAAAACGTTAGTTATTCTGACAATTCTATATTGATTTATATGAATAACCAAATAAAAAAATTGGCCCTAAAATGAGTACGATTAAAATATATCTGTAATATATTTCATTTGGTACCACCCTTATACGTTAAATGGTATGTGGACAATTCATCCCCTGTGAAATGTGTTCCGTTTTTGTGTCAATTTGTCCCAATGTTATAAACACTTTAAATGTATAACTGTTCATAAAACATTTTTGTTTGTTTTTTTTTCCATTTATAGTTTAAATAATAGTATAAATCTCAATCATGTGTTGTATGAGAGTGTTAAATATAATAGACCTAAGCAAGTCCTCATTCAAGCAGTCTGTTGTGACCTATGTAATTCTTGGATCCACGGAATATGTTGTATTGTTATTATATATAATAGACAAAGCAAGTCTTCATTCAAGCAGTCTGTTGTGACCTATGCAATTCTTGGAGCCCCAGAAGATGTTGATTTGTTATTATATATAATAGACCAAAGCAAGTCTTCATTCAAGCAGTCTTTTGTGACCTATGTAATTCTTGGACCCAAAGAATATGTTGATTTGTTATTTTATATAAAAGACCAAAGCAAGCCTTCATTCAAGCAGTCTGTTGTGACCTATGTAATTCTTGGACCCACGGAATATGTTGTATTGTTATGATATATAATAGACCAAAGCAAGCCTTCATTCAAGCAGTCTGTTGTGACCTATGTAATTCTTGGACCCAAAGAATATGTTGTATTGTTATGATATATAATAGACCAAAGCAAGCCTTCATTCAAGCAGTCTTTTGTGACCTATGTAATTCTTGGACCCAAAGAATATGTTGTATTGTTATTATATATAATAGACCAAAGCAAGCCTTCAAATTAGTCCGTTGTGACCTATGTATTTCTTGGATCCAAAGAATATGTTGTATTGTTATTATATATAATAGACCAAAGCAAGCCTTCAAATAAGAAGTCTGTTGTGACCTATGTAATTCTTGGATCCAAAGAATATGTTGTATTGTTATTAAATATAATAGACCAAAGCAAGTCTTCATTCAAGCAGTCTGTTGTGACCTATGTAATTCTTGGATCCAAAGAATAAGTCGTATTGTTATTATATATAATAGACCAAAGCAAGCCTTCAAATAAGTAGTCCGTTGTGACCTATGTAATTCATGGATCCACAGAATATGTTGTATTGTTATTATATATAATAAACCAAAGCAAGCCTTCATATAAGTAGTCTGTTGTGACCTATGTAATTCTTGGTCCCACGGAATATGTTGATTTGTTATTATATATAAAAGACCAAAGCAAGTCTTCATTTAAGCAGTCTTTTGTGACCTATGTAATTCTTGGTCCCACCGGAATATGTTGTATAGTTAATAAATATAATACACCAAAGAAAGTCTTCATTCAGGCAGTCTGTTGTGACCTATGTAATTCTTGGACCCAAAGAATATGTTGTATTGTTATTATTTATAATAGACCAAAGGAAGCCTTCAAATTAGTCCGTTGTGACCTATGTATTTCTTGGATCCAAAGAATATGTTGTATTGTTATTATATATAATAGACCAAAGCAAGCCTTCAAATAAGAAGTCTGTTGTGACCTATGTAATTCTTGGATCCAAAGAATATGTTGTATTGTTATGATATATAATAGACCAAAGCAAGCCTTCATTCAAGCAGTCTGTTGTGACCTATGTAATTCTTGGACCCACGGAATATGTTGTATTGTTATGATATATAATAGACCAAAGCAAGCCTTCATTCAAGCAGTCTGTTGTGACCTATGTAATTCTTGGACCCACGGAATATGTTGTATTGTTATGATATATAATAGACCAAAGCAAGCCTTCATTCAAGCAGTCTGTTGTGACCTATGTAATTCCTGGACCCAAAGAATATGTTGTATTGTTATGATATATAATAGACCAAAGCAAGCCTTCATTCAAGCAGTCTTCTGTGACCTATGTAATTCTTGGATCCACGGAATATGTTGTATTGTTATTATATATAATAGACCAAGCAAGTCTTCATTCAAGCAGTCTGTTGTGACCTATGCAATTCTTGGAGCCCCAGAAGATGTTGATTTGTTATTATATATAAAAGACCAAAGCAAGTCTTCATTTAAGCAGTCTTTTGTGACCTATGTAATTCTTGGTCCCACCGGAATATGTTGTATAGTTAATAAATATAATACACCAAAGCAAGTCTTCATTGAGGCAGTCTGTTGTGACCTATGTAATTCTTGGACCCAAAGAATATGTTGTATTGTTATTATATATAATAGACCAAAGCAAGCCTTCAAATTAGTCCGTTGTGACCTATGTAATTCTTGGATCCAAAGAATATGTTGTATTGTTATTAAATATAATAGACCAAAGCAAGTCTTCATTCAAGCAGTCTGTTGTGACCTATGTAATTCTTGGACCCACGGAATATGTCGTATGTTATAATATATAATAGACCAAAGCAAGCCTTCATATAAGTAGTCTGTTGTGACCTATGTAATTCTTGGTCCCACGGAATATGTTGTATTGTTATTATATATAATAGACCAATGCAAGTCTTCATTCAAGCAGTCTTTTGTGACCTATGTAATTCTTGCTCCCACCGGAATATGTTGTACTGTTATTGTATATAATAGACCAAGCAAGTCTTCATTCAAGCAGTCTGTTGCGACCTATATAATTCTTGGAGCCCCGGAAGATGTTGATTTGTTATTATATATAATAAACCAAAGCAAGTCTTCATTCAATCAGTCTTTTGTGACCTAAGTAATTCTTGGTCCCACCGGAATATGTTGTATAGTTATTATATATAACAGACCAAAGCAAGTCTTCATTCAAGCAGTCTGTTGTGACCTATGTAATTCTTGGTCCCACCGGAATATGTTGTATAGTTATTATATATAATAAACCAAAGCAAGCCTTCATATAAGTAGTCCATTGTGACCTATGTAATTCTTGGATCCAAAGAATATGTTGTATTGTTATTAAATATAATAGACCAAAGCAAGTCTTCATTCAAGCAGTCTGTTGTGACCTATGTAATTCTTAGAGCCCCAGAAGATGTTGATTTGTTATTATATATAATAGACCAAAGCAAGTCTTCATTCAAGCAGTCTTTTGTGACCTATGTAATTCTTGGTCCCACCGGAATATGTTGTATAGTTATTATATATAATAAACCAAAGCAAGCCTTCATATAAGTAGTCCATTGTGACCTATGTAATTCTTGGATCCAAAGAATATGTTGTATTGTTATTAAATATAATAGACCAAAGCAAGTCTTCATTCAAGCAGTCTGTTGTGACCTATGTAATTCTTGGACCCAAAGAATATGTCGTATTGTTATTATATATAATTAACCAAAGCAAGCCTTCAAATAAGTAGTCCGTTGTGACCTATGTAATTCATGGATCCACAGAATATGTTGTATTGTTATTATATACAAATGTATAATAAACCAAAACAAGCCTTCATATAAGTAGTCCATTGTGACCTATGTAATTCTTGGTCCCACGGAATATGTTGTATTGTTATTATATATAATAGACCAATGCAAGTCTTCATTCAAGCAGTCTTTTGTGACATATGTAATTCTTGCTCCCACCGGAATATGTTATATAGTTATTATATATAACAGACCAAAGCAAGTCTTCATTCAAGCAGTCTGTTGTGCCCTATGTAATTCTTGGAGCCCCAGAAGACGTTGATTTGTTATTATATATAATAGACCAAAGCAAGTCTTCATTCAAGCAGTCTTTTGTGACCTATGTAATTCTTGGTCCCACCGGAATATGTTGTATACTTATTATATATAATAGACCAAAGCCAGTCTTCATTCAAGCTGTTGTGACCTATGTAATTCTTGGACCCAAAGAATATGTCGTATGTTATAATATATAATAGACCAAAGCAAGCCTTCAAATAAGTAGTCCGTTGTGACCTATGTAATTCTTGGATCCACAGAATATGTTGTATTGTTATTAAATATAATAGACCAAAGCAAGTCTTCATTCAAGCAGTCTGTTGTGACCTATGTAATTCTTGCTCCCACCGGAATATGTTATATAGTTATTATATATAACAGACCAAAGCAAGTCTTCATTCAAGCAGTCTGTTGTGCCCTATGTAATTCTTGGAGCCCCAGAAGACGTTGATTTGTTATTATATATAATAGACCAAAGCAAGTCTTCATTCAAGCAGTCTTTTGTGACCTATGTAATTCTTGGTCCCACCGGAATATGTTGTATACTTATTATATATAATAGACCAAAGCCAGTCTTCATTCAAGCTGTTGTGACCTATGTAATTCTTGGACCCAAAGAATATGTCGTATGTTATAATATATAATAGACCAAAGCAAGCCTTCAAATAAGTAGTCCGTTGTGACCTATGTAATTCTTGGATCCACAGAATATGTTGTATTGTTATTATATATAATAGACCAAAGCAAGTCTTCATTCAAGTAGTCCGTTGTGACCTATGTAATTTTTGGACCCACAGAATATGTTGTATTGTTATTATATATAATAGACCAAAGCAAGTCTTCATTCAAGCAGTCCGTTGTGACCTATGTAATTCTTGGACCCACAGAATATGTTCTATTGTTATTATGTATAATAGACCAAGCAAGTCTTCATTCAAGAAGTCCATTGTGACCTATGCAATTTTTGGACCCACAGAATATGTTGTATTGTTATTATATATAATAGACCAAAGCAAGTCTTCATTCAAGCAGTCCGTTGTGACCTATGTAATTCTTGGACCCACAGAATATGTTCTATTGTTATTATATATAATAGACCAAGCAAGTCTTCATTCAAGCAGTCCGGAATCGAAATCCCTACTCATAGCGAATACTACAGCAGCGTTCTTGCACGTGCGAGGAACATGGCATTTTTCCCAACACGGTGCACTAAAATATCGTTTGCGGTCAGGTTTTCCGTATTATGGCATGACAACCCCAGCTTGCCAGGGGTACCCCATTCAACCACCTGGGTACACATCCCAGTCGGTCTTTAGGCAAACCGACCTGACACGCCGGTCAGGGTACTGGGAACTATTTAGTCGCCTTTTACGACAAGCTAGCGCGACTGCGGTCTATTCTTTTAGACATCCGGATCCCGCACGGGGCTGAACCCACAGAATATGTATTATTGTTATTATGTATAATAGACCAAAGCAAGTCTTCATTCAAGTAGTCCGTTGTGATCTATGTAGACTGCTTGAATGAAGACTTGCTTGGTCTATTATATACAATAACAATACAACATATTCCGGTGGGACCAAGAATTACATAGGTCACAAAAGACTGCTTGAATGAAGACATGCATTGGTCTATTATATATAATAACAATACAACATATTCCGTGGGACCAAGAAGTACATAGGTCACATCGGACTACTTATATGAAGGCTTGCTTTGGTTTATTATATATAATAACAATACAACATATTCTGTGGATCCAAGAATTACGTAGGTCACAACGGACAACTTATTTGAAGACTTGCTTTGGTCTATTATATATAATACATGATACATGTACAGTAGTAGACACGGGCTTACATATCTACAAGTAAAGCTGATACATGTAGAGTGGTAGACACGGGCTTACATATGTACATGTACAGCATGTACATGTACAGTGGTAGACATGGTCTTACATATCTACATGTAAAACTGGTACATGTACAGTGGTAGACATGGGCTTACATATATACATGTTAAGCTGATGCATGTAAAGTGGTAGACATGGGCTTACATATCTACATGTAAAGCTGATACATGTACAGTGGTAGACATGGGCTTACATATCTACATGTAAAGCTGGTACATGTACAGTGGTAGACATGGGCTTACATATCTACATGTAAAGCTGGTACATGTTCAGTGGTAGACATGGGCTTACATAGCTACATGTAAAGCTGGTACATGTACAGTAGTAGACATGGGCTTACATATCTACATGTAAAGCTGGTACATGTACAGTGGTAGACATGAGCTAACATATCTACCTGTTTCTACCTGTAAAGCTGGTACATGTACAGTGGTAGACATGGGCTAACATATCTACACGTTTCTACATGTAAAGCTGGTACATGTACAGTGGTAGACATGTTCTGACATATCTACCTGTTTCTACATGTAAAGCTGGTACATGTACAGTGGTAGACATGGGCTAACATATCTACCTGTTTCTACATGTAAAGCTGGTACATTTACAGTGGTAGACATGGACTAACATATCTACATGTAAAATTGGCACATGTACAGTGGTAGACATCTGCTAACATATCAACATGTAAAGCTGGTACATGTACAGTGGTAGACATTGGCTAACATATCTACCTGTTTTTACATGTAAAGCTGGTACATGTACAGTGGTAGACATGAGCTAACATATCTACCTGTTTCTACATGTAAAGATGGTACATGTACAGTGGTAGACATGGGCTAGCATATCTACCAGTTTCTACATGTAAAGCTGGTACATGTACAGTGGTAGACATGAGCTAGCATATCTACCTGTTTCTACATGTAAAGCTGGTACATGTACAGTGGTAGACATGAGCTAGCATATCTACCTGTATCTACATGTAAAGCTGGAACATGTACAGTGGTAAACATGGGCTTACATATCTACATGTAAAGCTGGTACATGTACATTGGTAGACATGGGGTTACATATCTACATGTAAAGCTGGTACATGTACAGTGGTAGACATGAGCTAGCATATCTACCTGTTTCTACATGTAAAGCTGGTACATGTACAGTGGTAAATATGGGCTTACATATCTACATGTAAAGCTGGTACATGTACAGTGGTAGACATGGGGTTACATATCTACATGTAAAGCTGGTACATGCACAGTGGTAGACATTGGCTAACATATCTACACGTTTCAACATGTAAAGCTGGTACATGTACACATCAATTTTAAGCAACATGGTCATATATTAATAAGTCTTTTATCTTTCAATTGAAGTTAGAATAATGAAACAATGTAACGTACACACTGGAGTAAAGGAAGCTGTAGGTGTGTATATGACACACCTGGTTTCTTTTGAAAGTCCTTTACCGAGGACTATTTACTTTAAATGAGTTGTTTCTGTTTTGTTGTTGGTTCTCGAGTTTCCCGTTTATTTATTTTTTTTTGAAAATTTCTTCGATATTGGACATTTAACTTTTGTGTGTGCTGTTTTTTGATCTTCGTTCATTATGCATGTAAAGAATTAAGTTCTTTGGATTGTCAAATCGTCAATGTCATAACAACTAGCTCAAACATACAAGTTTAGTAAACAAAACAAAATAAAGACAATAAACAATAATGAAAAATGAAATGAATAACTACACATAAAAATAAATACACATTCACAAGACTGAACTAAATATATTGTACTGTTACAAATAAACAGAAATTGGGCCTCCCCTTAGATTTTGCACTGCGTCTCCCGGTTATTCTCCTCATCGTTTTTACTCTAACACTGATGAACATTAAATAAATTCCTTAGGAATTTTAACATATTTAATGGACAACGGATTAAATTCTATACAAGTTGCAATTTCTACATTGGTGACGATAACACTAGATAATTAACTTCACTTCACTGATGTTTTCAGCGAACTGTGACGGATTTACTTCACAACTGCTGCATTTAATTAATAATTTAACTACACATATTTTACACGGACCTTAACTTTAAATAAACAGCAACGGAAATTTCCAAAAAAACTAATCGAACAGCTGAACATATTACCACCGATAAAAGGCGTTGTTACATAAATATCAATGAAACCGCCACGCTGTTTCCATTTCCATTAATCAAGTTGACGCCTTAAAACTACTGTATGCTACAAGCATCCCAAAACCGGGTCTAAAAACCCCTTACAAAATAAACAATCTACAAGTTACGTACATTTCTATACTTTATGCATATGACAATTCTATGGCCATTCTAGACCGCGAGCCGAAATACCATCTCGACGGCGTACTCAATCGTAAAATTAACCATAAAATGACTTACCTTAGTTTGGTTAACAATAGCCTTTAGTATCCATGTTCTGTATTGACAATTATAACACCTAACTGCTATTTTAATTCAACACAGCAACACACACACGCTGGCCTTGGATGTTCATGTCCTGAACTGACAATTATAATACCCAAATGCTACTCCGCAGACGTGTGCTCTACTCAATGACCTTGTGCCAACTTATTTACAACTTACCTGTGAAATTTCAATACGTACCTAATAACGAGATATACATGTAAGGTCTGCTCGACTGGTAAACTTTCCGGTGTTAGTGCAAATTTATCCTATCATTTATATCCTACCTATTTTACAAGTATATTAATAACCGAAGTTCGTTACAATGCAAGTTATGTAACGTTAAATTTAAATGTATATAAAATTTACATACGATTTTCATTTAACCTGTATTGTTATATTTTGTTGTTTTGTAATTAGATCGAGCAAAATATTTTTAAAAAATGTTATTTTATAACTTAAATTCTTCCTGCTTCTAACAAGTACATAATGGGAGATGAGAAGGGACTTGCATGTACCAATTTATTATTTATTGATAAACTAAGCACAAATATATTCGGCAAACATAGTTAAAGCAAATGTATAATTGTTGGATAACAGTAATGAATTTGCTCTCTAAGTCACACATGGCTAATATTATATGATAAAATAAGATAATTATATAAATTAATAGGTTTATTCACAATGATTGCAGGTTAAATATTATTGTTAATTAATGATCAAAATCTCTAATTCTTATATCAGTCAAGATTTATTTGAAACCAAGTAGAGTTTAATGCGGACATTATCAACAAACACAAATAAACCAATTCGATAAATGTAATAGTAAGATTTAAGGCAGAAAATTCTCATCGAAATCGAAAAGTAGGAATTCTTTGGCAGAAACGGAAAATGTATATTTAAAAAGATGCTATATTGTTCCTACTCTGTTTCGAAAAGAGACTACAAAGAGCTTGATGATCTCTAAATACGTTACTTACAATAGTCAACAATCAAGCGTTTCGTAACACATGACAACCCCAAATGAAAGACCTTTTCCCATATCCACTACCTGGTGACACGAGGGAAGCTCTGTAGGTGGAGCACTGGAAACACTTTCCACGAAAGGTGGAAAATGCCTAGACGTGTTACAAAACAAAATGCCTAGACGTGTTACAAAACAAAATGCCTAGACGTGTTACAAAACAAAATGCCTAGACGGGTTACAAAACAAAATGCCTAGACGTGTTACAAAACAAAATGCCTAGACGTGTTACAAAACAAAATGCCTAGACGTGTTACAAAACAAAATGCCTAGACGTGTTACAAAAATACCTGCCTGAAACAGTTCAGACAAAGACAGTAACAAAACCTACTTTTAGAAACACAAAAAACGTCACAAACTATCTACTGGGAATAGGGAACTCGATTACACCAGAGGGTAAGCAAAGTGTATAAAGAATATTCATTTCAGATCGTCCCAACGAAGTCATCAAAAATACCAAGGTTATAAGTTACTACGTAAGTTTCGCGTCAGTTGCGTTCAAAAATATTAAAATGCCAAGATAAAACAGCAAAATTTGAAAAATTATTCCAAACAATGGAAAGATAATCTACACCATAGTAATTTTTTCAAGCCATTGATATTAGAAAATCTCCATTAATAAATGTTCCAAAGAGGAATACAACTTTGACTGTTTTGACTGCCAAACGAAAAGTATGAAGCGTTGGGTAGGACCGGAAATGTTAGACTTTTGTAGCGTCTACTTTTTTTCTACTAATATCTTTCATGTGCAAGGATCATGTTACACGTCCGGGCTTTTCGTATAAAGACCCGAAATCCTCCAACAAAAGAATCTAACCTATCCATAAGACGGGTACGTATAGGGTTGCTCTGTTGGTTGATCGCTTGGGACCCTCCCAGTATGGTACCAGATCTCTACTTTGACGCGCATATCGTCTTATCAAACTGATCAGTAGGTTTTAAAACTGGTATAACATATTTGCAGGCTAAGGACAGTAATTATCTAACAAAAAGATTTGTTCATACCAAGATATACTACTTAGTCGAATCATCGGACTATGTGGTTCGAAAAAAGTAAACTAAATTAAGGTTCTATTATTGCGGATGCCTGACCCCTGTTTCCGTTAATAAACAATCTTATAAACGACGCTCAAATCTGACATTAACATAGGTTGCATATAGCGTATGTAATAACGTTAATATTTGACTTTAAAAAAAAATTATGTCCTGGTATGAAGGTCATTTAGTACTCGAAGTTTACAATTTACAATTTTTTGTATAGTATCAGACAATTGCATGTAAAACGTTACAAAAAATTCTTTAAATGCACGTCATATGCTGCTTTTATCACGTAATTATCATTTGTCTAATTAGTCAGCAACTTTTTCAACTTAAACATTGAAATCATGTAACTTGTGTTGTTACCGGATATACCGAGAGTATATATTGTAGAGCTTTTCACTTTAGCTACATGTCGGCAGAAACGTTAATGGTAAGGTAAGTACATTAGTGGTCTCAATTATACTTCTGTCCATATACTTCGATATATTACGCTTGATATGCAAACAAGAAAAACGGATAACTTTTCGCTCAACTGTATAAGGCATACATAAAAACAAACACTGTAATAAAGCATAAAGCCGTACAGACTGACTGAGCCGGCGTATTTATTTATTTATTTATTTTTTATAAATAACAAACCTACACATAATGCAGAAAAGATATATAAGCATATCGAGAAGAAAGTAAAAAAAAAAAATTACAATGTCACGATAACTTGTTCAGTAATAAACGTCTGCAAAAAAAAAAACAACCTGTCATTGACAGAGACTTGCCGCCCAGGAAAAACCGTAAACGGAAACCTGTGTTCGGAGCAATGCAAGACCCGTCTCTAGCTTATGATGCCAAACTCCATCATATATACGAATGAAAATATACAATATTAAAATAATTTGAGAAGTTTTGACTAAACGAAGTCTACGGCTAGAATGAAGCCCGTGAAAACAACTTAAAACCGCCAAAACCTACATAAGCTTCTACCACGTGATTATACGTAGCTACTTTGATTGGCTTATGACATATCGTAACCTTAAGACAATATTTTCCCGCTATTACTACGAAACGCGGGAAAATATATTTATTAATATGTTTTAAGTACTATAGCGGAGCACATTTCTAACTGAATCAGGAAATAAAAAAGAAAATTCAGGGTGCATTTCTAGAACTTGCTATTGCCTGTAGTAACTAATATGTATAATATTAAATGAGAAAAATATTATTGAGTATTGCTAGTTTTTTTACCTCAGGTCCAAGATTTGCTCCGGGTACTGGCTTCCTTCTCTAATAAAGGTTTATGCCATGAAATTCAAAGTTGAGTTAAAACACCATTCAAACAAACAATCAAACGAACAAACAAACAAATCATTGAAGAGAATAAGGACAAAATACGATACTGATTCCTGAATGGCGTGGTAGATACAATACGATAATCATAATAATGCTACATTGTAAGCTTCAGATTTATCTATATCATTCTGCAGCATCACTAGCTTTTCCATTCTGTATGAGAGTAAATCAATAAGTACAAACCAAGGGGGTAATTAAACAGCCCAGGACAAAATAAACCAAGGGGAGATTAAACAGCCCAGGACAAAATTACAATGCAATATTAACCAAACTCTTGAACATAACAAGCAATGAACGACCATGACATTATTCTTAAAAATAAGCTGTACGAAACAATAGTGTGTATCAGGTTCCAAAAGGGTAAGTATATTTAGAGTCATGAGTGACGTTCGGTGTATTACGGTAAACATTGTTCTTTTGTGTTAGTTTTGACTGTCCTTGGAAGTCAAATCTCACATGTAAGTCAAGAGCATTTTTAAATCCAGGTAAAAATGTAGTAATGTTTTTATTGATAGCAGTGGTCAAAATAGTCCGATATTATCGCTTATATATGTTAAATTATATTTACATTGACAAATATTTAAAAAAAAATATATACATGAAAAATAACAGGCTTGGAAAGGTTACTTCTGCATAGCATAATCTAAGCAAAATTAAACAGACGATACTATAAGGAGAAAAACAGAAAATGTAAAGTTACTTATAAAAAGCAGGCTAACCTTCTAATAAATTCTGCAATTGTTTTTTATAGGCAAAAAACAATGAGGGCAGCTGTTTTTACCGCAATTTTAGCAGTTTTTGTTATAATAGGTAAGTTTTAAAAAAAACTACACGTAGCTACATATAGATACACAAAAAATTATGTTTTAGGCTACAACACCAAATACATGGATAAATCGTTTGGAAAGCAAATTTATATGTTGTAAAATATTTACAGGTTTCCTTCATTTTGCTTTTAAGTTTTGGGCAAGTATGTAATAAACAGTTACAATAATGTCTTCTGTTTTTTATGTAATTTGTGTTCATGCATAAATGTTCTGGTATAAATATACAAATGGTTTTGATTACTGCCTTTCATGCTTGAGTATCATGAAGGTTTCCAACTGTATACTAATACGTAAAATGGTACAAATATACAAGTTCACCGAGCGAAAAATGCAAATAGTGAAAATAGTTTAAACATGTGTGCTTTCTGGCTAAATTGTCAGTCCTTACAGTTTATACTATATTTGAGATTCGATTGCAATTTATTTAGAGTAATCTGTTTTCTTAAAGTAAAACAGGCATTACGTTTATTTCACTATTTTGCTTTGAAGGCGTACAAGAGTCATCTACTCGAGTATGTAGTATAAATTTTTGTACACAAGGAAACATAAATGATGCTAAATGTTTTGGTTGCTGTGTCGGGCAGAACTGTACTGATGGTGGCAGCTGTGATTGCAGCGGAAACTGTATTTGTAACGGGTGCTCGGGTAAGATATAATTATTTGTGTAATTTGAAGCAGTTTGCTAGAATAGACAACTTACATATGATGAAAAACTTCTTTAAACGCATTAAGCCAACATCGCACATGAGTTGAATGATGCAAACTTATTTCACTTATTTTCATATATGTTTGTTTGAATAGTTTTTAACACCACTTCAGCAATTTGACAGCTATATCAGCTTCCAAATTTTATTGGAGGAGAAAGCAGAATTACCCGGACAAGTGGTAGGAAAACTGACATTGTTTTTCAATTAAGATTGTGGTGGAGTACACTAAGTGAATGAGGCTCAAAACCGCAACCTTAGTATTGACAGACCCACGTGATGAATAGTAGACGACAAACTACCCTCACCACTCGGCCACCCAGGCTCCACCACGTGATCAATAGGAGATGACTAACTAGCCTCACCACTCGGCCACCGAAGCCCCATTTTCATATTGAATTGTTTTATTTTAGAATTCCCCTTGTTTGGTACAAAGTGTTCCTGAAATAGTTTATATTTATAACATAATATTATGTTTTATAAAAAAAGATTTAATTTTAAAGATTTTTTTTACTCTTTATATTTAAAATAATAGTAAACTTCGAATATTTCATTTTAGGGGTGATGAGAATTGCACCAAGTGGTAAATGATGATATCTTTAACAAAGAAACTGTTGAATAAAGTTGATATTTTATCTTGATTTTTTATGTTATATAAATCCAGTTTTCACAGTGTTTCGGAAAAAAGGAATATTATGTCCATATGCGTGTCAAAAATTTAATACGTAATGAGCGTTACTACAAAAAACGTGTCCCGAATATGCTAATATAAGTCTTTAACCATAATTAAAACCCACATTAACATCAGAACAAAAAATTACTATTAAATAACTTACATTGTTTCTGATATATAATATATTTTAAGCATCTATATTTGAACGTCACACAATATTCCTATGCATTGGCACCAATGGTTTCCTGTTTAAAACACATTTAATTAGATGTCTACTGAACTCAATAACAGTTGGTTGTCGCCATTTATTTAATCTTTAATTGAGGAAAGAAGTTAAAAGTAAAATAAGTTACTTTAGAAGAGTTAGTTGTTCCAGCCTGTTGCAACACATCCGTCGTGTCTTTGGTAGCCAATCCAGGGAATGTCAAATCCGGTAAAGGAAGATACTGCATAAACACTTAATGACAAACCTGCATCTGTACTCAAGTGAGAGACAAATGTATATGTATTTATCTACATGTACATATGCTGGAGCGGATAGAATGTTGCTGCAATGTACTGGAAATAGTGTCATCACGTTTGTCGTCGGGTTTAGTAGAAAATCCTAATTGAGTGCTGATTCAAGATATTAATCAAAATATGAAGTGCACCTATTAGTGTCTTTTGTGTCCTTAATCCCAAGCTCTTTTGAATACATGACATGTAGAAAGTCGCCAATTCTAGAATGTTTCGTGAAAGGACATAATCAATGTAACGGAAGCTTATGTTTTTTTCGTCTAAAAATAATATTAGAAAGTCTGCTTCATATTAACAGAGGATCAAATCTTCAAAAAATGGTGCACAGTTAGTTTCCAATGTAATACCACTTATTTGTTTTAAACACGTCCACCAAATGGAAAGATGTATGGTTCAGGAATGTATCTTAATATGACAAGTGGGCCTCGGTGGACGAGTGGACAAGGTAGTTTGTCTACTATTGATCACGTTGTCTGTCAACACTGAGATTGCTGGTTCGATTCTCACTACAGGCAGGGTGTACTCGACTCCAATCTTAATTGACAAGGATTGCCAGTTTTCCTACCGCAGGTCGGAGGTTTTCTCCGGGTACTCCGTCTTCCTCCCCCAATAAAAACTGGACGCCATGATATAGCTGAAAAATTGCTGAAAGTGGCGTTAAACACCATAAAACAAACAAACATAATATGACAAGGGTTAATTGGCTGGAATGGTTGATATGGCAGCAGTTGATTTTCGGGCAAGGTTGGAGAAGATGTGATTATGTTCATATGGGTATTTTATAAAGCATTTTCTATGTCTACATCACCTGTGTAAACTTTGAGGATTTGATTGAATGTTTGTAGCATGTATAAGTAACTGCTGGTACATGTTTTAGATTAAACATGTACTTCCAATGAAGTTCATGTGCGTGGTCTGTTGCAACGTAATAGAACTACAATTCCCATGTTTTACTTTTATGCATCAAGAAAAATCACACTGAGTATGTAGTCTCGGTATAATTTTGTGTAAAAACAGTCGTTTAAGTAATGCATATTATTGGTTTTAATTATCTGTGGGGTAAAACTGTACTGGTGTTTTTATTATATCATAGACTAAATATGTTACTATTAGAATCGTCCCATGACTTACCAAAATCGGTCTTTTGAAATTTAGCTATAAAAGTTTATGTGGAATGGAAAACCAATATAAATGGTTCAAGTAAAGTTTAGTTTGGTGAACGTGTTTTTCAGTACCCAATTGGGATTCCTGTGGGTATTGATTGTGCATCATTGCTTGCCGATTTGTTCGTCCATTTTTTTGTCGGGCTTCTTACATTCACTTTTATAGATAAAAAAAGACCACAACAGCTAGCACAGTCTTTTAATTTTAGCTTCCGTTGAAAATGTCCTATCGCCAAACAATCCTCGATTTTGACATTTTTCTCATTTATCTAACGCTTCTCAACTAATACGTTACTCCAAAGCGTTTAATTGTGCTTTTCCTTCGTTAAATAAAGAATTTATTATTATTATTATGTTCTCAAGTGAGAGACAAATGTAAATGTATTTTATCTACATGTACATTTGCTGGAGCGGATAGAGTGATGCTGCACGGGAATGGAAAATTTAAGTCATCACGTTTGTCGTAGAGTTTAGTAGAAAATCCTAATTGACTGCTGATTAAAAATGTTAATCAAAATATGAAGTGCACTTATTAGTGTCTTTTGTGTCCTCAATCCCAAGCTCTTTTGAATACATGACATGTAGAAAGTCGCGAATTCAAAAATGTTTCGTGAAAGGAGATAATCAATGTAACAGAAGCTGAGGTTTTTCCGTCTAAAAATAATATTAGGAAGTCTGCTTCATATTAACGGAGGATCAAATCTTCAAGAAAAGGTGCACAGTTAGTTTCCAATGTAATACCACTTCTTTGTATAAAACACGTCCACCAAATGGAAATATGTATGGTTCAGGAATATATCTTAATAAGACAAGGGTTAATTGGCTGGAATGGTTGATATGGCAGCAGTTGATTTTCGGGCAAGGTTGGAGAAGATGTGATTATGTTCATATGGGTATTTTATAAAGCATTTTCTATGTCTACATCACCTGTGTAAACTTTGAGGATTTGATTGAATGTTTGTAGCATGTATAAGTAACTGCTGGTACATGTTTTAGATTAAACATGTACTTCCAATGAAGTTCATGTGCGTGGTCTGTTGCAACGTAATAGAACTACAATTCCCATGTTTTACTTTTATGCATCAAGAAAAATCACACTGAGTATGTAGTCTCGGTATAATTTTGTGTAAAAACAGTCGTTTAAGTAATGCATATTATTGGTTTTAATTATCTGTGGGGTAAAACTGTACTGGTGTTTTTATTATATCATAGACTAAATATGTTACTATTAGAATCGTCCCATGACTTACCAAAATCGGTCTTTTGAAATTTAGCTATAAAAGTTTATGTGGAATGGAAAACCAATATAAATGGTTCAAGTAAAGTTTAGTTTGGTGAACGTGTTTTTCAGTACCCAATTGGGATTCCTGTGGGTATTGATTGTGCATCATTGCTTGCCGATTTGTTCGTCCATTTTTTTGTCGGGCTTCTTACATTCACTTTTATAGATAAAAAAAGACCACAACAGCTAGCACAGTCTTTTAATTTTAGCTTCCGTTGAAAATGTCCTATCGCCAAACAATCCTCGATTTTGACATTTTTCTCATTTATCTAACGCTTCTCAACTAATACGTTACTCCAAAGCGTTTAATTGTGCTTTTCCTTCGTTAAATAAAGAATTTATTATTATTATTATGTTCTCAAGTGAGAGACAAATGTAAATGTATTTTATCTACATGTACATTTGCTGGAGCGGATAGAGTGATGCTGCACGGGAATGGAAAATTTAAGTCATCACGTTTGTCGTAGAGTTTAGTAGAAAATCCTAATTGACTGCTGATTAAAAATGTTAATCAAAATATGAAGTGCACTTATTAGTGTCTTTTGTGTCCTCAATCCCAAGCTCTTTTGAATACATGACATGTAGAAAGTCGCGAATTCCAAAATGTTTCGTGAAAGGAGATAATCAATGTAACAGAAGCTGAGGTTTTTCCGTCTAAAAATAATATTAGGAAGTCTGCTTCATATTAACGGAGGATCAAATCTTCAAGAAAAGGTGCACAGTTAGTTTCCAATGTAATACCACTTCTTTGTATAAAACACGTCCACCAAATGGAAATATGTATGGTTCAGGAATATATCTTAATAAGACAAGGGTTAATTGGCTGGAATGGTTGATATGGCAGCAGTTGATGTTCGGGCAAGGTTGGAGAAGATGTGATTATGTTCATATGGGTATTTTATAAAGCATTTTCCATGTCTACATCACCTGTGTAAACTTTGAGGATTTGATTGAATGTTTGTATCATGTATAAGCAACTGCTGGTAAATGTTTTAGATTAAACATGTACTCCTAATGAAGTTCATGTGCCTGGTCTGTTGTAACGTAATATAACTACAATTCACATGTTTTACTTTTATTCATCAAGAACAAATCACACTGAGTATGAGTGTCGGTATAATTTTGTGTAAAAACAGTCGTTTAAGTAATGCATATTATTGGTTTTAATTATCTGTGGGGTAAAACTGTACTGGTGTTTTTATTATATCATAGACTAAATATGTTACTTTTAGAATCGTCCCATGACTTACCAAAATCGGTCTTTTGAAATTTAGCTATAAAAGTTTATGTGGAATGGAAAACCAATATAAATGGTTCAAGTAAAGTTTAGTTTGGTGAACGTGTTTTTCAGTACCCAATTGGGATTCCTGTGGGTATTGATTATGCATCATTGCTTGCCGATTTGTTCTTCCATTTTTTTGTTGGGCTTCTTACATTCACTTTTATAGATAAAAAAGACCACACCTAGCACAGTCTTTTAATTTTAGCTTCCGTTGATAATGTCCTGTCGCCAAACAATCCCCGATTTTGAAATTTATCTCATTTATATAACGCTTCTCAACTAATACGTTACTCCAAAGCGTTTAATTGTGCTACCGAACGTCGTGGGTTCTCTCCGGGTACTCCTGCGTAGTCCTCCAATAAAAACTGGATGCCATGAAATAGCTGAAAAATTGCTGAAAGAGTCGTTCAACATCATACACACACAAACAAACAAAGCGTGTAAAGAAGAGATTTTATGAAACATATCATGTACTAGGAGACGAATACACAATATCTGACGAATACACAATATCTGACGAATACACAATATCTGACGAATACACAATATCTGACGAATACACAATATCTGTCACGTAAATGAGTACAAATGTAGTTTTTTTGTACAGTTTGAGGAGTGTCTTTCTTTAATGGATTTGGCTATTTTGTATTTTGTGGTTGTTTGATGGTTAATAATAAAAGCATTTGCATTTGGTATCCGGCTACTACATGTAATTGATTAGAAAGGTTACCCTTATCTACATATATTGCAGTTACCATTTGTTTAATTGTCAAAATAAATTATAATTAATGAGTCATAGATAGAAAATTATATAACTCTCTTGTTTCCGGATATGACAAGCGTTTATTTAACAAAGATCATCAAAATCATAAGTTAATTTATTAACCGCAAATTATAATTAATAAATAACCAACATTGTTTCTTATAAAATATATATTAAAAGGACACGTGTAACAGTATACACATTTACATTTTGTGTACGTATTTATATGCGATGTCTCCCATTTTAAATTTCTTTACAATTCCATAATGCATTTTTGCGTTTAAGATATGGTAGTAGGAAAAGTAAAAATATAATTTATGAGATATTTACTGCCGAGATTATGGCAAAATACGTTAAACTTGAATCAGTTGTATTTCAGCTCAGACAATTATAATAAAATAAATCCGATAAGGAAAACATGTGTACTATCTGTAGTTCATGTGTATGTTTTAATATAGCAATTGTTGATAGGTTGGAAATATTGGAGATTTTTTTGTTCAGAAGTCACGGTTAAGTTTTATCAGTTTATGCTCTTCAATGATGGTTTTTTTTTGTTTTATACATTTGAATCATTTGTTCAGCAGAATATGAATTTTAATTGCACAATAGCGTTGCTGTTGGAATTGTTCTTTTTTTATGCCGATGGGTAAGGTTTATGCCACTTTCAGTAATTTTTAGCTATATCTAAGCGTCACGTTCTCATGATAAGGAAGCAGAAGTATTTCCAAAATTAAATTTTATAATTTTATAAGCATACCACGGTTGCGAATGGCTTCCATCTTTAAATGCACAGTCAAGCACTACACAGGATTACACCAGCTTCTGCGTGGTCACATTTCAAACGTATGCTAGAACGGGTAATCTGTATTCCTTTAGATCGGACGCTTCTGTTAATAAGATATTCTATAAACGGATCTGTAGCAAATAGATTGATAGCATGTCTTCTGAAGTGTGATCGTTATAAAAATTTTATCTCGCAATCCGACATGTATTCCGTGCCATAGATAGGTTTTCTATGTCATGTAAATGATTTTTACTGATTTGTTTGTGGACGTAAATATATTAGAACACAATAATTTATGTAAACTTCCGGTCAAATGAAAGTTTATGGGCCAGTCTATCACCCCAAAAACAAAAGTATGTGGACCTCAGCTCGACTTCGCTCCGTAACACAAATTTTGGGGTGAACCATAGGTCCATCTACAGACACAAAGGTTTTTAAAATTTACAACGTCAGACAAGCGTTCCGTGCAAACAATATTCAGAAGCGCTCAACCCCAAACAACATTTAAATCCAAATGATTAAGACGCTGTAGAGCTTTTATAACAAAAAATTCAAAACGTTATACCAAATAACGGATAAGGCTATCTTTACATTGAAAAACACACAAACTCCCATTTGAACCTTTGCACTATTAATTAGTTTATAGACTATTTCAAAAATTGTTAATTATGGCGCAATTTAATTAAATTTATGTATGAAACAAACTGAAGATTTGCGTAGTGGCTTTTTTTGTTTGCATTTTATTAAGACATAGAATGACATTATAAATCACTCTCCGGCACAGAGAACATAACTGGTTCCTAGATATAACCTCTGCCACACGTCACCCTCCATTTACTGCGGAACTACATTTGTCGTCTGCTTTTAACGTTTGTAAACAAAGAATGATGTTTGTAAAATAATACACGAGATTTTAAAAAAATTTTATATAGTCTTTTTATACACTTTTGATACAGTTTTACATTGCAATTCATGCGTTTGTACACGAAGCGTATCCACCATGAGAGATATCTCTCACAATGTCAACCAGCGGTATGGCAGAGGTGATTGTGGTTGTCGTAGGATACCCAGAATCCTTGCGTGGAGATTGATTATAAATCAGAAAACTACATGCAACCTAAATTAAAAGGTCGCTGTTTTGCACGTCTCCTGCTATTGTAGATCACGTATCATCATTTGTTTAATTAGTCAGCAACTTTAATGGTTTGCCGGATATGCCGACAGTATTTATAGCAGCACATTACCAATTCTGGCATTACCTTTAGGTTTGAAGAAATATCAAATAAGGTATGTAAATTTTTGATTTGATTTATGTAGTTTTAAAGCTTCTTTATTCTAGATCGAATTAATACGTTGTATTGTGGCAATTTCTATGTGTTTTGAAAGCTTTTAATGGGTTAGAAATTTTTTTTAAGTCTTTGTTAATTCTTTTGTTCGTTAATCTAGTTAAAATTAAATCTTTCACATGCTCTTTTTTTCTTTTAATGTCGCTTACAAGATCTGCAGTAATGTTAGTCCGGTTAGTAATACATATTAATACAAGGTATTAATTTACTACAAGACATCGAAAAGAGGTAGTAAGTCTTATAGTGTTATCCCGAAACTGTATAAGCCCGTAGTACCGGAGTAAGCTGCAAATAACCAATGGAAAAACGGACGAAATTTATTAAATGCACAACATAAATAATAGATAAAGTTGCAACAGGAGATATTGTGTTTTACTTAGCATACCTACTTCACATAAAATGTTTGGATCTGAGGGGCATCGATGGCCGAGTGGTTAAGGTTCGTCTACTATTGACCACGCGGTCTGGCAACACTGAGATTGCGAGTTCGAGTCTGTGAGCTAATACTCCCGGAGATATCCTCCTCTAAATTTTCAGAGGTCTAAAAATGAATCTTAAAGTATGGCATGATCAAACAAAGCCTCTGACTTTCATTTATAATAAAAAAAATGTGACAAAAATGATGCGACCGTGTAAACACACACTTACCAACACAGGCCGACCAATAAAAAATACCCATATCTACTATTAGGGGAGGGTGTGTAATTAATTAAAACGCTATATTGTTTTTTTTATCAATCCATTTTTGCATAGTAGAATAATTAAACAACAAAATATAGTAAAACAATACTTCTAGTTCTTAATTATTCTGTCCGCTGTGAAAAATACCACCTTTGATTTCTTGACGTTAATGACGTCACAAAGCAAATTCATTAGTAATATTTACCTTTTGCTGAGTATTATAAGGCACAAATGGTTGTACGTACCAATTTAATCATTTATGTAAATTACATTCAAGGGTTGGGACCAAAATTGAAAGATTTCCAGTGCTCACCCCACTGAGCTTAGTGGTCTAGTGCTTTCATGCGTGACAATTAAGACGACCCTCTTGTTGGGAGCTGTCAGGTCATAATACGGAAAGCCTGGCCGCGACCATAGTGGTTGAGTTTAGTATATGCAAGGACACAAATCATGTGAACTGAATTGATATATGGTTTTTTTTATAATAGATTGAACTGTTTTAGGTACAAAGCAATGAGGACAACAGTTTTCCTTGCGGTTATGGCATTTATTGTAATACTAGGTAGGCTATAATCCTTTTGCGTACTAAATACTAAAAAATAACAGACAAGTTTTAGTCTCTGATTATAACAGACAATATTGTAATCCTGCAGCTAGAAAGCAACCATACATGTATCTGTCAATGTATAAAATATATCCGCAGTAAAAAATTTTACAGTAAGAATTAAACTTTTTGTAAGTGCTTCAAGTTTCTTTTATTACATTTGATAACTTGTTTTGGTATCGTCCTTCTTTTCTCTTTGTTGTATTAAAGTGTTTTGCATTTTTAACATGCACATTTTCCGATATACGCCTATAATATTTCTTGTATTTAACCTGTAGTACATTGAAGGATTCCAACTGTATACGTTAACATTTTACTATCAATATTATAGTCTTCTAATTACCGAAAACACCTAAATATATAATGTAACCCATATAAATTTAAAATTGAAATAAAATCTGTAGTGGTATAAAAATTGTTAAGAAATCAATTGAAACTAACGAAAATAGTAAAATAAATCAAGACCATTGATGGATTGTTGTGTTTGACATATAGCTTGTGCATAACTTAAATGAAATGTGATTAATGTCCAAATCATCGAATCATTTTGTTTAAGAAACTTCATTATTGCCTGACTGTTGCACTTTGTTTATTTTTAAATCGAAAGTAATAAAATGTGTCAATTATTTCTCCTTACACTTAAAATATTTGTGGATTATAAATAGAATAATGTTCAGTGTTCTGTTTCTTAAGAGATGCAAGAATCATCTGCAACAGTATGCAGTAAAAACTTTTGTCAACTAGGACACGTTAATGACGACAAATGTTTTGGTTGCTGTTTGGGAAAAGATTGTACACAAGGCGGTAGATGTATAGATAGTAACTGCGTCTGTAACGGGTGCATGAGTAAGATACGAATAAATATAAATTTGAAAAAGTTTGCTAAGAAAATAACTGTAAATATTAGAATGCAAAGGCTCTACACTCTCCTAACACACACACACACACACCCACACACACACACACACCTCGAATAAAGCGCAGTATGAGAAACACAAACCAAATGTATTTATGATTAGCTCTGTTCATATTGTCAAGAATATCTGCGTCTTCTCTATACATACATTTGGTCATTCACAACTACAATCTTTTCAGAACACTGTTTCGATTTGTGTTTGATGACATTGTCGTTATTTCTTGAGAAATTGTCAAACATTTTGGTTATATTCGTAATGAGTTTTGAATTATGCAATGTTAAGTGTTAGCAAATAGCAACAGCATAACGTTAAGTTGTAAATGACATCACGAATTGAAAAGAAAAGTTCATAGTTTGAATCTACGATCTGAAATTATTTAATATAATATTTAATTGCATATTATTATGTTTCAGATGTGATAAGATCACCGGGAAAGAGTTAACTTTTACAAAATATTCATAAAACGTGAAATAAAAAAACAGCATACATTCTTGCATCGTTGATGTCTTTAAAGAAGAATTTAATCGTTTCTAAATGAGTATTGCCATTGGCTTGATGAAATTACTGGAAGTTTTCGAGCTGTACAGGTTTAGATACAAATGTTATTAGGGTTTGCAAATTAATTATTATTATCAACTAAATCAGAGTTATTTGTATTGAACGCTTAGACTCTACGACAAACGTGATGAATTCAACTTTTCAATTGTCAACGCCCCGTTCATTGATAGCAATAGTCCAGCTACAGCTTATGTTGTGTACATTCCACAACTTATACATTATTTTTGAGCTTGCGATCGGTATTCCACAGGATCTGATTAGACAACCATCGAATTACTCATTGGCAGGTTTTAGAAAAAAGTCTAGTCCAGGAATAGGAAAGGCTATCTATTACTCAGCGAAAATGTCTGATCGTATTTGAGATATTTACTTCTAATAACAATCAATTAATTCATTGTGACGACGAAAGGACGTCTGGAGGGATAAAATCACATTAGGTACAACAAACCCTTGTTTGAGTAGTTTACTATTCAAAAGCAGTAAGTGTTCTACAAGATCGGATTCAACGCGTGTCTAATTATGTCTTATTACTCGTCCGGAGGACCCGAATGCACTCATTGTTTTTATTGGGTTCGGTTGCGCACTTTCTATTTGGGGTTTTTTACTTTTGTTTTGCATTCTATATGTGTGTCTATATGAGGATTTGTAATTGTCACTGGACTTCATCTACCTTATAATTTGATGAAAGTCAATAGAAAAATCAGTGATTTATTGTCGGTTCTATAACTTGAAAAATCATCTGGGAATGATGGAATCAATGTTGAAATATACATAATAAACTATTGCGTTACCACTTTGTATTATTTTTAACCATTCACTTAGAACAGGTAAAGAGGTAGGGGCTCTAATGCTCCAAATTGGCCCCAGATTTTGCAAAAAATTTATTAAGGTTTAATTAAGGTGTTACTAAATTTCGTTTGACATGTTGTTCATTAAAATTGGAAATCTTCCATATCAGAACGTTACGTCATGACGTCACAATCAGCCTGTCACTTTGCAAACTTTCGCGGAAAATGATAATTTTTTACCTACATTTCTGCAAAATAAAGTACTTCCGCATGCTTGCACCAAAAAGATATTTTGTACACATGTGGTTACTTTCGTCAAAAAACTACCCTGAAAAGATCGTTTTGGTGCAAGCGTGCGGAGGATATGAATTTCAAAGAGATATGCAGACAGATGTTGGATTTTTGACGTTTTGTTACCAAGATTCAGACCACAAAACTTGTTTTAACGAGAAAAATTTAACGAAAATTAAAAGCGGAAACGAACATCATACCGGAATCGGTTGGACATCGACTTTCTATTTATAATCCTATTGTTTACATCGAGGCAGACGACACATCGAGGCAGACGACAACTGAATTAAAAATGTAGAAATAGAAGGATGTTTGAACCCTTGCAGCTTTCGAGCTTCATCAGGTATAAACTTATTAAAAAATAACCCAGATCCACCAGTTTTGAAAGGGGTTTCCGTTGTGTTAGCACACACAACTCCAAAATAGTTCAAAGATAAAAGAAACACTGTTACATTACTGAACACACGTTTTGCATTTATATGCGTTGTCTTGCATACACGAGATACTACAGACACTAAAATATAACCAATCCAGAAAATAAAAAGGGTGAAAAAAACAAAAGGAAAAAAGTATAAATGTCTATTAGTACTAGTAGAGGAAAATGAAACATAAAGATCATAACTTTATGAAAAATCAAGGATAAAGGAATAATTAAGGGATAAAGAAAACTAACCATTGACTAATTTCTGGTTTGTATTACTTTAATTTTGCATTCATTTAAGATCTATCGTTCTTGCAAAGAAGTATGCTCTCTTTAGGATAAGGGAGAGTTGTCCAAACCTCTTTGCCTTCTTTTCTTTGTCCAAACTTTTGGTCTGTGGTTGAGGGTTGGGGGTTAAAAATGCTAAAAATTAAGGGGCTATGCTGCCCAATTTTTTTCAGGGTTGGACTTAGTAATTTTTTCAGCCTAAACAACCAGTTTAAATAGTAGATTAAAAAATCTTCACTAAAAAATTACAAATTAGGTCCAGGAGAGGCCAAGAATGCAGGATTTTGCACTAATTACCCCAGAGAACTTCTGGACCCTCAGCCAAATAATCTGCGAGGCATATTCGGGTCACTTTACAACCCTTATTTTTTCCCCTAAAAATACTGCAGCTTTTTATATTGAAGAGCAAAATCGATCTTTTTTGTCTGATATTGGTGTAAAGTATATACATTGTATAATTTTTTATTTATTTATTTTTAATAATATTAGTGTAAATTTCATTAAACTTAACACGGTGCAGCTCATGTCATGTACGTACTTACGAACGACACCTATATTTAGCTACCTAAATGTTGTTTAATGTGAACGGTTATGGTCACATCGACTTAAGATATGCAAAATAAGTAAGGCAAAGAAAAAATATTTTTATTCCTCGTCTACGAAAGTAGGGGACATACTTAGTGTTTGGGTCTGTTAGTCCGTCTATTCCTCTGTTTGTCCAAAATCAGGTTTACCTCCAGGTTTTATTTACTTTACTATGAAGGAAGTATGAAACATGTATCATCAAGAAACTTTATATACATATACTCGAGGATATGAACAAACAAAAATCATATAAAATTGCACATGTCTTATCAACCTTGAATCATTTAAGAAGCAACTTTGACTTTAATAGTGCTTGTTCCAATTATCAATAAAATCTTTAGGGTAAGATGAAAAAATAGTGATAGTTGGGTAGCAAGAAACAGACATAATTTTATGAAGATCCTTGTCAGGAGCATTGCTGGTTTTTATAAAAATGTAATGAAAGTAGTTAACAATAGAGAATTTATGACATCTTTTATTTTGATTTTAGTGATATGACCTGTATGTGGCAGTGGAATAGGACTAGGAATATTCAACATTAATAACAAGTACTTAAAGTAAAGTTAACAATTTGAATAACATTAAAAATTAGAACTTAAAAATAAACTTCTGGGATATTGTTCAAGGTTATTATAACTTTATTAACTGAATTTTACCTACATTTCTGCAAAGCAATACATCCAATATATTGGTATTAACATTCACATGTCGTTGACTTTATTTTCAGTTGTTAATGAGTGCATACATGTATCTTATAAGATGCAAATAAATACAATTAAAAGATTAATTATACCAGATAATATGTGTGACTTTCATTGACAAAACTCAATCACGACAAAATATTTTAAAATCTTAAAATGTTATACATGTAATCATATGCCCTGTGATGTTCTTTTATTAATCATGTTTATTAATATTTATCAGAAGTTCATGCCACTACTAACTAGCCAAAACATACAAGAACATGCAGTAAATATCTATAAAAATTGCTTATCTTATATAATATATCTGTAGTATTACAAAAACAAACAATGAAAACAGATAGATGTACTGTACATGTACAAAAAATGCATATACATGTACCCCTATTGTGAAGTTTGTCTCAATATATGTAAGGATAAGATCAACTTGTTATGATATTTTTCTTCTGTCTTTCTGTCCCACCAGGTTTACCTACAGGTTTAAGTTACTTTACCATGAAGGATTTAAGGAAGCATGGTATCATGACACTTTATGGTTGATTGATAACAGAAAAAAAGGGAGGGTGTTATTCTTAGGTTTACCTACAAGTTGAAGTTACTTTACCATGAAGGAAGCATGGTATCATCATGAAATTTATACACATATCCATCAGGATATGAACAAACAAAATTCATTATAAAATTGTTCCGTTTCATTAACTTCATGGTTGATTGATCACAGAAAGAAAGGGGGTGTTATACTTAGGTTTATGTTACTTTTTTATGAAAGAAGTATGACATCCTCATGAAACTTTCTACAAATATACATCAGGATATAAACATACAAAAATCATCATAAAATAAGTTCCTGGCATCAACTTCATGGTTCAGGGATTGCGTGAAAAAAATGTTTGCGTTATGTCTTTTGGAAATATTCTTGCTTTTTATGCAATTATACTTAAATTAGGATAAAGGTAAAGCATATTGAAAAAGTTTTTAAGTAATTGTTTTGTCTAGTAACAATAAATTGTATTTATTATTTCTACAGGATGTCATCTAGGAGCTTTTCATGTGTTTTATGTGACAAAAGAACAAGCCTGCAGACAGACGATATCTGAATGGAGTCAACAACAAACACCTCAGAAAGTACCTTCAAAAGTATTTCCTGATAACAACCACGGAAAGTGATGTCATTTGTGGTAAATGTCGTCGTACTTATTACAGGCAACAGGCTTATCAACAACCACCGGTTCTTAATGCACAATTTTCTCAAGAACAAACCACACTTTCAACATTTACTTTACCATCACCGAAAAACATAACATTACCAATATCATCCTTAGGAGGCAGCTATTCAACATGCCTTGTTTGTAAGCGGATATGACCAAAGATGATAAATGTGTCATCTAATGCACGGTTATTATGTTATATTTATCTGAACTTAATCATTCCAGATGGTGCCAGATGTTGCCCAAGTCATATTTCTGATGACACTTTTACATGTGAATCTTTAGAACTGATAAAAAACATAAATCCAAGAACAACACCAGATTTCAACAGAACTGATATTTTGAATTTAGTGAACAAAGAAAGAGAAACTCTATTAAAAAGCCAATCCAAACGACTTAACTTTGATTCATCTATGAGTGACCCTGATATAAAGAACCTGACTGGCATTGATAATGCAGCCTTCAATGACTTGGTAGCCTATCTTACATCTGTACGCGACACGTAAGTCAGAAGTACCAGGACTGCTCTTGGACTCTACTTAACTAAACTAAAAACTGGACTTTCATACAAAGTTTTATCTACCTTTTTCAATATTTCTAAAGATTCAGTCAGACGCACCATTAAATCAGTTCGCAAAAATCTAGTGCAGACATTTACACCATCAAACCTCGGGTTCCAGCATGTGACACAAGAAGAGGTCATTACAAATCACACCCGTCCTCTTGCTCAAACTTTATTTGGACATGGGATGTCACCAGTCATTTTGATCCTCGATGGAACATACATATACATACAGAAATCGTCAAACTTCCGCTTCCAGAGACGCTCCTTTAGTCTACATAAGCACAAACCATTAATTAAACCTATGGTGATTGTAACATCCACAGACTATTTTGTCAGCATTCTTGGTCCATATTTTTCTGACTTTAAAAATAATGATGCCAACATACTTGAAAATGTAACAGATTGCGTAAAGGATGGTGACGTGTTCGTAGTTGACCGTGGTTTTCGTGACTCTGTAGACTTTCTTGAGGACCTTGGAATTAAAAGCGAGATGCCTGCTTTCCTAGATCGAGGACAGAAACAACTGACAACAGAACAAAGTAACTTGTCTAGACGTGTGACTAAAATTCGATGGGTTGTGGAGTCAGCCAATGCTCGTTTCAAGTCTTGGAAGTTTTTTTGACAAAGTGTTACCCAATTCTTTAATACCATATGTAAAAGATAATCTTAGCATAATAGCATCTATCTGCAACAAATACTTGCCAGCATTAAGTGGTGGATCAGAAGACGATGAACTTGTAGGAAGCAAGATACTTCATTTGGCACGACTAAATAATGACCTACAAGCATGGATAGAAACAAATGGACTTGACAAGATCCGCATAAACAAGTGGGAAAAGCTAGACTCATCTTCTGTATAGTTTCCATCTATGACAGAAGATGATATACGAAGTTTGGCTATTGGAGTCTATCAAGTTAATTTGGCAAAATCGTATGCCACAGAATACCTAAATGACAATTCAGAATTTGAAGTTTTACTTTACAAACAAGATGACCAATTACTGTGTGCTAAACTTCAAAGTAGGCATGTGTCTTCACGTTCGTATCATTTATGGTACAATTTGAAGAAGTTACTGTTCAGTCCTGGTACTGTAAATGTAGGACAGGTAGTCGGGTTGTTGGAATGTGTGCCCATATCGCGTCTGTTGTATGGTACCTTTGCTATGCTCCACATTTGTCAGAACCATTTTCACCTGTCAATGACTGGACACTGTACTTGAAAGACGCCAAAGACATGCCCGAGCCAGAGCCAATAGATGACAGTGATGACAGTTATGAGGATCATATTGAGGAATGAAACGGTTACTTTTCATCAGATTTGTTTTACATGCATACTTGTGTGAGCTGATGTTTCTCATTTTATAAATTAATTGTTGTATGTGTAATAACATGCATCAATCTGAAATGATGATTTTTATTGTACCGGTACATGCCACAGTTCACAAATAAATATCCCCGTAACCCCAAAATCAGCAAATTTTTAAAATAGGATACGAACATCTACATAATATCACAAAGATTGTGTGGAAGTTTCATGAAAATCTGTTGAGTGGTTTTGAAAGAATTCCAGATATGAGATGGGTAGTCCTTTGTCGTCAATGGCCATGTACATGTTTTGCTATGGAAAACCACAAAATTCTATCCAATCAAATTATAATAGAAAGTGCACATCAACATCATGTCAAAAAGATTGTGTAAAAGTTTCATGAAAATCCATTGAGTGGTTTAGGAGCAGTTGCAGATACACTTTATCATATACTGGCAAAGTTCATGTTTTTGCTATGTGAAACCAGCAATGAATCATTTACTTTCGTAAAAGGTTATTCAAATGTAAGCAGCAGAAAAAGACGATAAAAATGAAATCTTATCTATAAAATACATGTATGCGAATTAATTAATAAGCAAATAAATATTGAATATTATTTTTTGTTACTATAATTTGGTTCGAATGCACAAGATTAATATTTATAAAAACCAATAAAAACAGCGATAAACTAATGTGTTAAAAGTACATTAAAAAAGGTATAGATAATATTTATCTCGGATATGTCCTTAGTGACAAATTATTTAGAACACAAATACCTGTTTTAAATATCAATCTCCCTTTTATTGTTCTTAATTCACAGAGCTAGCAATCATTTTGGGGAATTGTAGAAGTTAAGACGAAAGTCCAAAGCCTGAGTATAGTGGGCAACAAGTGTGTAGAGAGTTTAAAAGAGATTAAAGCCCCTTGAGTAGATTTTAAAAAGTAGGCTAATTGTAGCCGATAAAAAACGGTCAATTATCATTCCCTACCGAACACCGGTTTTTCTTGTGAAAGTCAAAATTGTGTTCCGTTGTTAGATCCCTTTTATATTGATTTTTTGTTCTGTCAATCAGCTGAAGAAACGACTGAGCTCTTCATGAAAGCTGTTGATTATTATGAAAAATCTATGGCAAATATATTAGATATTGAGTGATATGCTTTTGCTAAGTGTGACATATGATATCAGTTGATGTCAATACATGTGTATTGGGAAGAACGCGATTGTAAATTGCCATAATGTCAGACAATAAAACATGCTGAAACTAAACTACACTCATCTCTTTTATTAAGGTTTAAGTATGTTTATACAATTGTCTTCCATTGTTATGTAACATTATGGAATATGTAAAGTGAATAAAATAATAAGATGTCTCATATTATTAAACACGCAAATAAGTAGTATCGCATCGACTGAGAAATGTTTCAAGCTATTATTATAGCAACATTTTGCAAAGTTTTGACTACTAGAATTCAAACTTTCATATTTTATCTATCATTTAAGTAGTAGATTTATCATTGGCTCAAAACACTTGCAGCGACAATTTCTGCGGGTATCGAAACAGAAATAATGACAGATGTTTCGGTTGTTGCGTTGGACGAGGATGTTTTAATGGAGGCAAATGCACTTATAACGGTGCCTGTGCATGTGACGGTTGTCCTCATAAGATTAATTTTTAAAATTGCAGAAATTGTGTTGTATTGTTCATTAATATAAAAAGTATTAGTAAGAACAGATTTTATCAAAAACATTCATACCAGCATACATGCAGCTGGAGGATCATTTATTACATGACAACGTATTTCGCATAGAACTATCGTCAACGGGCATTGTATTATAGTATAACATAGCGTATTGTCTCACGAATTAAATGCAGTCTGTATCAGGGTTTTTATATTTTATTCAAATAACACAACAAATGAATGCTCTTCAAAATACAAATAAACATAATACAGCACAAGAACGATTTGCTTTTATAAATACTTCAAGCTTTCACTTATATGAACACAAAAGAAAATGGTTTAAATTCAGTGCTATTATAATAACACATTGTTATAGGACAATTGTATTGTTTGTTTGTTTGAATGGTGTTTTAACGCCACTTTCAGCAATTTTTTCAGCTATTTCATGGAAGCCAGAGTACCCGGAGAGAACCCCCGGCCTGCGGCAGGAAAACTGGCAATCCTTGTCAATTAAGATTGGAGTTGAGTACAACCTGCGTGCATGAGAACCCGTAATCTCAGTGTTGACAGACCACGTGATCAATAGTAGACGATCTACCTTGACCACTCGGCCACCGAGGCCCCCAGGACAATTGTAAATGAATTATTTCACATGTTTTTTTCTAATTTTAGGTGCAGTATTGGGTCCGCAATTGAGATAAATAATCAGAATTGAGCAGAGACGTAAATGAAATTATTAAAATATACTAAATAAATATATTTTTGTTTTTAATTTTATAATCACATACTGTCAGCACGATATCGATAGAATATACATATATTAATTAAAGGTAGCGGGAACACAGGTGAATGTGATCACGTGTGTATTTGTTTACAATAACAAATCTCCTGTTGTTTTGACAGATATACACGTGGTAATTTGAATAAAATGCTTTTATTGGTTAGCTATATACTTATGAAGTATATGTTTGATACGGGTGGATGAGTTCCCGCGTTCGTGCATTTCATGCACTCGTGGATGTTTGGTATTTAAGAGAACTGTTTGATTTGATAGGTTATTCGAAGTTTCGCCATACTGATAGCAGCTTTCGTTGTACTATGTCCGATTCAGAAAAGTTACTAGATTCCGACCATGAATCTGCTAGTGATACAGTCAAACAACTTAGAGCATCTACCTTTGCTTCTACTGCCGGTTCTGGTTCTGACCTCGTTGATACTTTCCAGTTGTTCAAAACATATCTTGACGGGAAAATCACATCGCTTAAACATGATTTGGTTGCAGGGAATGAGTCGTTCGTCAAAACCTTTAAGGATGAAACCAAGGTTAAACTTAAAGGCGAAGGAAACCAAATTCAGTTTTCGTTTAATTCCGACATTCTTACAGATCTCGCTAAACTTCAGAAACGCTTGCCGCAAGATGATAATGTGTCTATTAATATTTTGTCTGGAGTTATTGTTAAGCTTAATAAAAGGAACAAGCTTATTCGCATCGCAGATAAGTCTCCAGCTGGATGGAAAACTGTCAGAGAGTATCAAAGTGATGATCTTGCGTCCGACTCGGAGGATGAAAAGCGCCTCCGCTCAGCAGAAAACCGTGCTCTACGCTCTATACAGAAGAAAAGACCACACCCTTATGCTAGAAAACAGCCGGCCTCTGCTACTGTTACTTCTGCTGCCGTTTCTCAGCCCTTTGACTCTTCCAACAAGAACTACGGTCAACAGCCCTTTCGTACCTCAAGAAAACGGGAGATCTCGCCTTACGATATTTGCTACCATTGCAACCAGCTCGGCCATTGGAGGTCACAATGCCCACTCGGTAAATCAACCACAACTCAAGGAAAACAATAAGGACATAAATGATAAGTATTTTCTAGACTTGTTTTACAAACATCATCATTGTGATCAGATTGAATCATTTCTGCATCACGTTAATTATCTTAAAAAATTGGAAATGGCGTCTGTAGCTAAAGGTGTCAAAAATAGTCTTAAGAATAATGTTACTTTTTGGATTCATATCGGTGCCTCAGAATTTGTTATTAATACAATTAAAAATGGTTATGTCATTCCTTTTATTTCTAATCCACCTCCAATGAAATTTAAAAATAATAAATCGGCTCTTCAGCATTCAGTTTTCGTTGATGAATCGTTATCAGAGCTTATAGAATTAGGTTGCGTTGTTAAAACGCCTTTTCAACCGTTTGTAGTTAATCCGTTGAGCGTAGCGGTACAGAGTTCCGGTAAGAAGCGGTTGATTCTAGATCTAAGTGAATTGAACGTTTTTGTGCGCAGAGATAAAATTAAGTTTGAAGATTGGAAAGTAGCGTTAAATTATTTTTCTAAAGATTGTTTCATGTATAAATTTGATTTACAATCTGGGTATTTTCATTATAATATTTGTTCACAACAACAGACATTTTTAGGATTTGAATGGAAAGGCAGTTTTTATTGTTTTACAGTTTTAGCGTTTGGTCTCTCTTCTGCACCGTATTTGTTTACTAAATGTTTAAGACCTTTAGTGAAGTACTGGCGAAAAAATGGTATAAACATCGTACTTTATTTAGATGATGGTTTTGGAATCGCCCAGGATCAAATATCTTGTAAAAAAGATTCTATATTTGTAAAAAGATCGCTACAAGAAGCAGGTCTCCTAATTAATGTAAAGAAATCTGTTTTCGAACCTTCTCAAACATTAGAATGGCTGGGTATGGTATGGGATGCTCGAGATTTTTCTTTGAGTATTACAGAGAAGCGAATAAATGATACGTTAGAATCTTTAGAACAATTTTTAAGGGGTTTTCCTGTATTTACAGCACGCCAATTGGCGATGGTCACGGGAAAACTTATATCCATGTCTCCTGTAGTAGGGGATTTGACATTTTTAATGACCCGTTTCCTATATTTGGCTATCGAGAAAAGATTTTCTTGGGATTCTTTTATAAATCTTGACTGTTATAATAAAATTGAGAGTGAATTAAGATATTGGTTAGATAATCTCAAGTCTGTAAACAAAAAACGTTTAAATTCTTATTCATTACCCAAGACGGTGGTGTATTCAGATGCTAGCTGTGTTGCTGCAGGGGCCTTTATAGTAAACTTGGATGAAAAAATATTTCACCATACTTGGACTCAGTTTGAGAGATCTATGAGTTCAACTTGGAGAGAGTTGAAAGCGATTGAATTGGCTTTGCAGTCTTTCAAGTCGGTGTTACGAAATAGTAAAATCGTTTGGTATACAGATAGTCAGAGTTGTCAATCAATAATTAAGAAGGGCAGTACTAAAGAGCATCTTCAAACTCTGGCCTTTGAGATATTTCAAATTTGTTCAAAATACTCTATTAACTTGGAAATAATTTGGATTCCTAGGTCAGAAAACAGCAAGGCTGATTATATTTCTAAAATAATTGATTTTGAAGATTGGGGAACCACTATGGAGTTTTTCATTTTTATGAATGATATGTGGGGCCCATTCACAGTTGACAGGTTTGCAAATGAGTCAAACTTTAAAATTAAAAGATTTAATTCGAAGTTTTGGAATACGAAAACAGAGGCTATCGACGCTTTTTCGCAAGACTGGAAGAATGAGAATAATTGGCTAGTACCGCCAATTTCTTTGATTATACAGGTTATTGATCATTTATTAGCATGTAGGGCTAAAGGTTCATTGATTATTCCTAAATGGCCATCTGCGCCCTTCTGGACTAGAATATTTATTAAAAATTACGAATGTCGATGGTTTGTTAAAGATGTTCTGGAATTTGCACCTAGACAGAACATTTTTGTTCAGGGTATGAATAAAAAATCGATATTTGGTTCTGATTTTTTCACCTCTGAGGTGTTAGCTGTGAAGCTGGATGCTTCATGATTGTTTTATATTGAAGTCTGAGTACTCTGATATTCAAGTATAGTAAGGCTGGCGAGGTCTTTTATTGACGAGGCTGGCGAGACTCAAGAACGACGAGAACAGTTTTGGAAGACTGTTAAGGTCGCAATATATAATATTATATATTTCCTGTGTTTTAATTTGACTCTTATCATTTATTACGATTTGCAGACGTTTTCCGGACTGGATTGTGGAAGGATTTGCCTGCTTGTAATAAAGACCTGCAAGAGTTGTCGTCAACACTTCCAGAGTACTGCCTTCGTTCCAGAGCTGATAATACACGGCGAAAATATAAATATGCTTTTGACAATTTCTGTAAGTGGTGTTCGTGTCATAATATTAGTCCATTACCAGCATCTGATTTTCATGTGTCTTTATATTTAGTTCATTTATCCAAAAGACATAATTCTATTGCAAAGGTTAACGAGGCATTTTACGCTATTAACTGGTCTCATAGATTAGCAGGATTGACTAATCCTTGCAAGTCTGATTTGTGTATTTTGGCTAGAGAAGGGGCCAATAGATCAGTAGGACATGTGGCTGTTAACAAGAAAGATCCTATATCTAGTGATATTTTGCAAAAAATTGTTAAAAAATTTGGAAATGTTTCTTCTTCTCTATACGATATAAGAACGTGTTGTATGTGTTTATTAAGTTATGCTGGTTTAATACGTTTTTCTGAGCTTGTAAATCTTAGAAAAGCAGATATTAGTTTTTATCAATCGTATGTTTCGTTATTTATAGAGAAAAGTAAGACAGATAAATTAAGAGAAGGAACGCATGTTTTAATTTCTAGAACTTATTCATCTACATGTCCAGTTAATATGTTGGAACGATATCTCAAATTAGCTTGTGTTCAAGAACCATCTGATTTTCTTTTCAGAAGTCTCGTATTTTGTAAAAAATCTAATACGTACAAGTTAAGAGGTTCGAAGTGTTTATCGTATACAAGAGCTAGAGAGATTTTGCTTCTAACTTTAGAAAGTGTTGGGTTAGATAAATCTAAATTTGGCTTGCATAGCCTTCGGTCAGGCGGAGCTACTGCTGCCGCAAATGCGGGTGTGGATGATCGGCTGTTTAAGAAACATGGGAGGTGGGCTTCTGATACTGCGAAGGATGGTTATGTACACGAAAATGTTGATTATAAATTGTCTGTAACAAAAAATTTAGGTATTTAATTTGTTGTTGCGAGTAATTTTTACATCAGTTTCTTTCTTTGTCATTCGAAGCTGCTACACCATGGCAAACTAATCCTATTTCCGTGTTTGAGTTTTATTTAATTAATAATTTATATTCGGTTGAGCAGGCGAATAAGAATATAAATATATTAATTAAAGGTAGCGGGAACACAGGTGAATGTGATCACGTGTGTATTTGTTTACAATAACAAATCTCCTGTTGTTTTGACAGATATACACGTGGTAATTTGAATAAAATGCTTTTATTGGTTAGCTATATACTTATGAAGTATATGTTTGATACGGGTGGATGAGTTCCCGCGTTCGTGCATTTCATGCACTCGTGGATGTTTGGTATTTAAGAGAACTGTTTGATTTGATAGGTTATTCGAAGTTTCGCCATACTGATAGCAGCTTTCGTTGTACTAATTTTTATTTTTTGGTTAAATGATATTGACAGTATTGTTACGATGCTTATTTTAAAATATTCCATTTTCTTTTGTAGATAGGTTGAATGTGGTGTAATACTAAGAGTTTGAGGACGTTTATATTTATATAAATATTGTTTGAATTTATATACTATGTATTAAAGCTGCTACACCATGGCAAACTAATCCTATTTCCGTGTTTGAGTTTTATTTAATTAATAATTTATATTCGGTTGAGCAGGCGAATAAGAATATAATATACATTCTTATATATTTCAAACGAGACAATCCTCCGGCCTTCGGTTCTATATTATGACTAAATTGTCTTAAGTGGTTTTTTTTTGGTTTCTTTAGTTTCGTTTTAATCACTGAAATATCTTAATGTTATTTAGGCAATTCGTTTAGTTTAATAGCACAATATTACAGATGTGGTTTTACTCCAGCAATAAACAATTTGTGTTGCATTTAACTACTTAACATATCTTATGAAATCAAAATCATTTTACTTGGAAATATAAGCATAAAGAGCAGTAACTTCGATAACACTATGTATCGCACACTTTAAGTAATTACTTTAAGGTACACACGGACAATGATAACACTTCTGACTTTTGCAAACTTAATTTTCGTCATTTCATTTTGTTGTGTCTTTGAGCAAATAAGGAGATTCTTTTAACTTTGTACGCTAGTGATAAATTACCATTATATGAATATGTTTTGGTGTGGTTAAGGTCTATAATATTATAAACTTTCTTTTATATCTCAAAGTTTTACAGAGAATGAAGAGAATGCAACCAGTTATGGAAAAATCTTTCTTTGTTTGACCTTGTTGGCATAATTCGCCTTTTTCGAGGTTTGTACGTTCAGTATAATTTCAATATTTTTATTTTATAAAAACTATCCAAAATACAATATTCAATTTAAAGTGAAATAAACGGCAAAGTCTAGAATAAAACAACCAAAAATGAAGTAACTACAGCACAGGTCCTCACTTAGTACACATTACATAAGTAATGGTGGGTTCAAACGAGTTTTGTGGCACGCCAAACCTCCTCTTTCATTCCTGAAGTGTGTGAATTGGTGTGTTAGGCAGTATTACCTATTTCCCGAATACAGAGTTACTTCCCATATTCAAGAGTTGTCTTTCTTGACAGCAGGTATCGGGTATTTGAAAAGATGGGAAACAATCATGTTTTTTTTCTAAATAACTTCGGTGGACTGAGAGTTCCAGTACAACTAAATTACACTGCAGAATTAGTTGTCACATCATAATACATTTTACCAGATGCTTTGCTATATGTGAATAAAAAAATGTTGCAGATAAACAACTTTTTACACACAGCAATGTACTATAAAATACCTGCTGTAAGGAACAGATAAATCTGAAAATGGGAGATAAATCTTGTTTACCGCAAGTAGGGAATACACTTCTAGTCAGTAATATATCTTAATCTGGAAATAATAGCGTCTAATAACAATCTATAGAAACGTTTATGTAAATACTATAAGTATCAACACAATAGATATGTACATAAATTTTAACATGAAGTCGATCAAATTAGTCTACCTTTTTACTTGTAACATGATTATTATCTACTAGAAATTCAAACTATATGACACATTTCAAGTCAGTATCAAGGCATGTATTTGCTAGTTTCTTATAGCTGTAATTTGATTATTAACAGACAGAATCGTCATTCACCTATTAACAATAGAGTTAGCTATTGTCACATGTTTCAATTTTAAAGCTGATTTGACATACCCTTTTTGATAAATTATTGAAATGTTAACGTTTATCAAGCTATATATTTCAGTTATATGTAGTACGAGAACATGTTAACCAACAATAAATCAAAACGGGAGGAAATGGATTAAAAGGAACACAATTTTTAAAAGCCACTAAGAATAAATAAAACATTGGATAGGGACGGAAATTATTACATTTTGCAAAGGTTACAACGAGGTTTATATTTTTCAAAATCTACCAAGATTCCTTTTTGTACCTCTATGGTCGGGGCCAGGCGTTCCGTAAATTTTCCTGACAACCTCAAAGAGAGAGCCTACCACTTTGCTATGCATTTAAGGACAATCTAGTCAATTTGGTTGCTCGAGCAGAGGGAACTCTCACAGTTTACATTTAAAAAAAGTTTGGTAAATAATTTGGCAAAATTGTTAATTGTGTTTTATATGTAAGGTGTAGAGACCATATATGAGGGATGACTTTGTGCAATTAAGGTGATACACAGTGATCAAAGCTTGCATTGGTTGGCGTACCAATAGTTCGGTTTCAGTGCAGAGTGGTGCCTCTGATCAAAGCCTGAATTGGTTGGCGTACCAATAATTCGGTTTCAGTGCACAGTGGTGCCTCTGATCAAAGCCTGAATTGCTTGGCGTACCAAAAGTTCGGTTTAAGTGCACAGTGGTGCCTCTGATCAAAGCCTGAAACGGTTGGCGTACCAATAGTTCGGTTTCAGTGCACAGTGGTGCCTCTGATCAAAGCCTGACATGGTTGGCATACCAATAGTTCGGTTTCAGTGCACAGTGGTGCCTCTGATGAAAACCTGAATTGTTTGGCGTTCCAATAGTTCGGTTTCAGTGCACAGTGGTGCCTCTGATCAAAGCCTGAATTGTTTGGCGTACCAATAGTTCGGTTTCAGTGCACAGTGGTGCCTCTGATGAAAGCCTGAATTGGTTGGCGTACCAATAGTTCGGTTTCAGTGCACAGTGGTGCCTCTGATGAAAGCCTGAATTGGTTGGCGTACCAATAGTTCGGTTTCAGTGCACAGTGGTGCCTATGATCAAAGCCTGAATTGTTTGACGTACCAATAGTTCGGAATCAATGCACAGTGGTGCCTCTTGATTGGAGGGACTTGCGTATAAAATTGTATAACCTTTAGGTTTTTACGATGTTTATTGAAGTCCATAAGAAACGGAAGAAATGAGGATTGCTGTTATTAAAAGTTTACAACAGAATATGTCAAATATGATTATTGTTCATTAAATATCTTCTCTTCTTAATCCAAATCAACGTTACAATGAATCGCCGTATAAGCTATACTTGAAATAACCGGTAATTTCGACCCACTTGCATATACACAATATTGTATAGTAATATATATTTTACTTGCTGCAACATTTTGATTTAGATTTAAACTGATACGTTTGTATGGAAATACAATTATGTGTCATTTTTGTTTTTTTTTTAAACCAGCTTTTTGCTATTTTAACCAGTTATTGAAGTTAAATGAACACCAGACGCACAGGACTTTAGGCACACAACATGATATTATTGATAATATAAATAACACGACACTTACCCTGAAGCAACAATGTTGAATTAATTACAAATGCTATCATGATATAGGACATTATTATTGTATTATCATTCTGCGGTACGTCTCCGTCTAATATATATATGAAGACCTTCGATAATTTTTAACATTTTATATTTTTTGTTTATAAACTGATGCTCTACAAAATAAATAGACAACAACCATCCATTCTGAATCCAATAATATATTTTTATATAAAAAATGACAGATTAAGATGGCTATTGTACATGTGTATGTAAATTAATGTAAGATGGAATTTATTAGTTTCTGTTCCAAAGATATTCGAGTAATACGTTTATTTTATTTAGGACACTCGTTAATTAGTTTACAAAATAAAACCTCGTTAAAACCACCATTGATATGCCTGTACCAAATCAGGACCGTTGCTGTAGTTACTATATTTTTACTATATGGAGTGTGCAGGTTTCTCGGACTTTGATTTTGTCTTTTTTGGGCAGTTTCCTCGGTGTTCAGTATTTTGTCAAAGCCTTCATTTGAAATACCTTTACCGAATCAGAACCATTGCTAATTGTTGTCGGTTCTCCAGTTTTCCGGTTTCTGCGACTTATGGATTGTCGTTTTCAGCAGTTTCCTTGGTGTTCGGTATTTTGTTTTACCTTAATAGAACGTTAAGCTGAACGATATGTTCCACATTTCGCAAACATATTTGTTTTGTAAATCATACGAATGCAATTTGATCTGGTCAACCCCTACTTCAGTGTTAAGTCCAATCTGTCCTTATAGTTTAGATGGAACCATACTGGAACGATCTCAGTGGTTGACCTACAGAGCTGTCCTACACGTTGGGAGGTTATAAAATACGAAAAGTTTGGTATGTGTATAAAGTTCTCACTACATGAATATGCAATTGAGTTCGTCATATGCAGATTTTGTGATTCTGCGTGGACTGTTCAATTACCACAAAGCATGTTACTTTAAATATAGTACATAACTAGCATCATCTGAGTTTTCAATAACGATCTTAATGAAAGTTATACCTTCTACTTTACAATAACTTATTCAGTATTTAATTTGGATAATTAGACTTTGAACTTTAGATGGAATAGCTTATTATCTTCGACACATACTGCTGCTTTGTTTTAGTCATTATGTCCTGATGATGGCACAGAACAGGATCAACCATTTAAAAAATAAGAGGATTATTATTGTTTCGTGAACTGTACACATTCCTTTCATTATTCTATAAAATGTATACCTAGCCTTTCATTATTCTATAAAATGTATACCTAGCCTTTCATTATTCTATAAAATGTATACCTAGCCTTTCATTATTCTATAAAATGTATACCTAGCCTTTCATTATTCTATAAAATGTATACCTAGCCTTTCATTATTCTATAAAATGTATACCTCGCCTTTCATTATTCTATAAAATGTATACCTCGCCTTTCATTATTCTATAAAATGTATACATAGCCTTTCATTATTCTATAAAATGTATACCTCGCCTTTCATTATTCTATAAAATGTATACCTAGCCTTTCATTATTCTATAAAATGTATACCTAGCCTTTCATTATTCTATAAAATGTATACCTAGCCTTTCATTATTCTATAAAATGTATACCTAGCCTTTCATTATTCTATAAAATGTATACCTCGCCTTTCATTATTCTATACAATGTATACCTAGCCTTTCATTATTCTATAAAATGTATACCTAGCCTTTCATTATTCTATAAAAAAAATGTATACCTCGCCTTTCATTATTCTATAAAATGTATACCTAGCCTTTCATTATTCTATAAAATGTATACCTAGCCTTTCATTATTCTATAAAATGTATACCTAGCCTTTCATTATTCTATAAAATGTATACCTCGCCTTTCATTATTCTATAAAATGTATACCTCGCCTTTCATTATTCTATAAAATGTATACCTAGCCTTTCATTATTCTATAAAATGTATACCTCGCCTTTCATTATTCTATAAAATGTATACCTAGCCTTTCATTATTCTATAAAATGTATACCTAGCCTTTCATTATTCTATAAAATGTATACCTCGCCTTTCATTATTCTATAAAATGTATACCTAGCCTTTCATTATTCTATAAAATGTATACCTAGCCTTTCATTATTCTATAAAATGTATACCTAGCCTTTCATTATTCTATAAAATGTATACCTCGCCTTTCATTATTCTATAGAATGTATACCTCGCCTTTCATTATTCTATAAAATGTATACCTAGCCTTTCATTATTCTATAAAATGTATACCTCGCCTTTCATTATTCTATAAAATGTATACCTAGCCTTTCATTATTCTATAAAATGTATACCTCGCCTTTCATTATTCTATAAAATGTATACCTAGCCTTTCATTATTCTATCAAATGTTTACCTAGCCTTTCATTATTCTATAAAATGTATACCTAGCCTTTCATTATTCTATCAAATGTATACCTAGCCTTTCATTATTCTATCAAATGTATGCCTAGCCTTTCATTATTCTATAAAATGTATACCTAGCCTTTCATTATTCTATAAAATTTATACCTAGCCTTTCATTATTCTATAAAATGTATACCTAGCATTTCATGATTCTATAAAATGTATACCTAGCCTTTCATTATTCTATAAAATGTATACCTCGCCTTTCATTATTCTATAAAATGTATACCTCGCCTTTCATTATTCTATAAAATGTATACCTAGCCTTTCATTATTCTATAAAATGTATACCTCGCCTTTCATTATTCTATAAAATGTATACCTAGCCTTTCATTATTCTATAAAATGTATACCTCGCCTTTCATTATTCTATAAAATGTATACCTAGCCTTTCATTATTCTATAAAATGTATACCTCGCCTTTCATTATTCTATAAAATGTATACCTAGCCTTTCATTATTCTATCAAATGTTTACCTAGCCTTTCATTATTCTATAAAATGTATACCTAGCCTTTCATTATTCTATCAAATGTATACCTAGCCTTTCATTATTCTATCAAATGTATGCCTAGCCTTTCATTATTCTATAAAATGTATACCTAGCCTTTCATTATTCTATAAAATTTATACCTAGCCTTTCATTATTCTATAAAATGTATACCTAGCATTTCATGATTCTATAAAATGTATACCTAGCCTTTCATTATTCTATAAAATGTATACCTAGCCTTTCATTATTCTATAAAATGTATACCTAGCCTTTCATTATTCTATCAAATGTATATCTAGCCTTTCATTATTCTATAAAATGTATACCTAGCCTTTCAATGTATACCTAGCCTTTCAATGTATACCTAGCCTTTTAATGTATACCTAGCCTTTCAATGTATACCTAGCCTTTAAATATATACCTAGCCTTTGAATGTATACCTAGCCTTTCAATGTATACCTAGCCTTTCAAATCAAAATATAAACAAATAAAATACTTAGTTAATCTGAATAAAAAATAACCAAATTTAAGAAACTAAATTCCAAATATACAATGAGACTATGATACACCCTGTTTTCCTTTTTTCAATAAAATTTATACTAATTCTTTGATTTTATAACACATATATTTATCGTACAGAATTTGGTAATCATTTCCATGTAAAATTCCTTAAAAAATCGTAAGTTTTGATGATTACATAGTAAATAGCTGAAACAAGGATGGTTTTATATCTGAATTCGTATGAAGAAGAAACATTTAAAAAGTTATGTTGGTGTATGTCGCGAGCATCCTAAATTCGACTATATACGTAGAATATTTTGTGACAGGCTTGCACTTATCACAGTTAAAATAATAAAATCTTGCACTACATGAATTAAATGCCTTCTGGTTAAGATACCATATGCGACATAAATTGTTTCTCAAATTAGAAATATTTAATTATAATTAAAAATGTCCAGCACTAAGATAAACATCTCTTGGTCTGAGAGAAACATACTGTTCATCCAGTGGCAATCCCACACATATATAAATGGCGTGTAATAGCGTATTTGTATCCAAAGCAATTACCTCTGGAAGATATACTTCAAAATGTAAGTACTTTTCTCAATTCTAAAAAATATTATATATTTTTAAAGTTTCTTGTTTTAAAAGGTCTTTATGGCATGAGTCTTATTTTTTATTTTGTAAGTTTTATTAAACTGTTTAACATTTCAGATATTATATTTGATCCTTTAATATTTGTTGTTTATGTGTCCTTACTACGAAATGTGCGTCTGCTAACAGGAGTCCTTATTACGTCACGCTCGTCTGCTAACAGGAGTCCTGATTACAAAATTTGCGTCTGAGAAAACACATTATCTAAACTTTTTAAAAACATTCTAGACAACTGAACTAACTAAAAGGTACATATAAGTAAAACTATGTATGTAAATGTATGTATAACACACTTGCTACCAGAAATGACCAGTATTGCTGTTTTATCAGAAATGACCAGTACTGCTGTTTTATCAGAAATGACCAGTACTGCTGTTTTATCAGAAATGACCAGTATTGCTGTTTTATCAGAAATGACCAGTACTGCTGTTTTATCAGAAATGACCAGTACTGCTGTTTTATCAAAAACGACTACTGCTGTTTTATCAGAAATGACCAGCATTGCAGTTTTATCAGAAATGACCAGCATTGCTGTTTTATCAGAAGTGACCAGTATTGCTGTTTTATCAGAAATGACCAGCATTGCTGTTTTATCAGAAATGACCAGTATTGCTGTTTTATCAGAATGGACCAGTATAATTGCTGTTTTATCAGAAATTACCAGCATTGCTGTTTTATCAGAAATGACCAGTATTGCTGTTTTATCAGAAATGACCAGCATTGCTGTTTTATCAGAAATGACCAGCATTGCTGTTTTATCAGAAATGACCAGCATTGCTGTTTTATCAGAAATGACCAGTATTGCTGTTTTATCAGAAATGACCAGTACTGCTGTTTTATCAGAAATGACCAGTACTGCTGTTTTATCAGAAATGACCAGCATTGCTGTTTTATCAGAAATGACCAGTACTGCTGTTTTATCAGAAATGACCAGTATTGCTGTTTTATCTGAAATGACCAGTATTGCTGTTTTATCAGAAATGACCAGTATTGCTGTTTTATCAGAAATGACCAGTATTGCTGTTTTATCAGAAATGACCAGTACTGCTGTTTTATCAGAAATGACCAGTATTGCTGTTTTATCAGAAATGACCAGTATTGCTGTTTTATCAGAAATGACCAGTATTGCTGTTTTATCAGAAATGACCAGCATTGCTGTTTTATCAGAAATGACCAGTATTGCTGTTTTATCAGAAATGACCAGTATTGCTGTTTTATCAGAAATGACCAGCATTGCTGTTTTATCAGAAATGACCAGTATTGCTGTTTTATCAGAAATGACCAGTACTGCTGTTTTATCAGAAATGACCAGCATTACTGTTTTATCAGAAATGACCAGCATTGCTGTTTTATCAGAAATGACCAGCATTGCTGTTTTATCAGAAATGACCAGCATTGCTGTTTTATCAGAAATGACCAGTATTGCTGTTTTATCAGAAATGACCAGTACTGCTGTTTTATCAGAAATGACCAGCATTACTGTTTTATCAGAAATGACCAGCATTGCTGTTTTATCAGAAATGACCAGCATTGCTGTTTTATCAGAAATGACCAGTACTGCTGTTTTATCAGAAATGACCAGCATTGCTGTTTTATCAGAAATGACCAGCATTGCTGTTTTATCAGAAATGACCAGTACTGCTGTTTTATCAGAAATGACCAGTATTGCTGTTTTATCAGAAATGACCAGTACTGCTGTTTTATCAGAAATGACCAGTATTGCTGTTTTATCAGAAATGACCAGTACTGCTGTTTTATCAGAAATGACCAGCATTGCTGTTTTATCAGAAATGACCAGCATTGCTGTTTTATCAGAAATGACCAGCATTGCTGTTTTATCAGAAATGACCAGTATTGCTGTTTTATCAGAAATGACCAGCATTGCTGTTTTATCAGAAATGACCAGCATTGCTGTTTTATCAGAAATGACCAGCATTGCTGTTTTATCAGAAATGACCAGCATTGCTGTTTTATCAGAAATGACCAGTATTGCTGTTTTATCAGAAATGACCAGTACTGCTGTTTTATCAGAAATGACCAGCATTGCTGTTTTATCAGAAATGACCAGCATTGCTGTTTTATCAGAAATGACCAGTATTGCTGTTTTATCAGAAATGACCAGTATTGCTGTTTTATCAGAAATGACCAGCATTGCTGTTTTATCAGAAATGACCAGCATTGCTGTTTTATCAGAAATGACCAGTATTGCTGTTTTATCAGAAATGACCAGTATTGCTGTTTTATCAGAAATGACCAGCATTGCTGTTTTATCAGAAATTACCAGCATTGCTGTTTTATCAGAAATGACCAGCATTGCTGTTTTATCAGAAATGACCAGTATTGCTGTTTTATCAGAAATGACCAGCATTGCTGTTTTATCAGAAATTACCAGCATTGCTGTTTTATCAGAAATGACCAGTACTGCTGTTTTATCAGAAATGACCAGTATTGCTGTTTTATCAGAAATGACCAGCATTGCTGTTTTATCAGAAGTGACCAGTATTGCTGTTTTATCAGAAATGACCAGCATTGCTGTTTTATCAGAAATGACCAGTATTGCTGTTTTATCAGAAATGACCAGTATTGCTGTTTTATCAGAATGGACCAGTATAATTGCTGTTTTATCAGAAATGACCAGCATTGCTGTTTTATCAGAAATGACAAGTATTTCTGTTTTATCAGAAATGACCAGTATTGCTGTTTTCTTGCTTTATTCAACTTTTGTTCATGTAGAATGTAGATAAAGATTATTGCGAGTTACACACTGCATTGCCATGATAAGTTACCAAAGGTCCGACATAACATCACTTTAATCTATTTAATTCATCACAGAAAGCAAATACACAATGTTTTATGATTAATGTGACTAAACATCGCATAAAATTGAATGCAATACACATTTAGGTGTGGCGTCTACCAGATATAGAAGTGTGTTTTCTTCTCTTTTTAGCCCCGTGCGGGATCCGGGTGGCTAAAAGAATAGACCGCAGTCGCGCTAGCTTGTCGTAAAAGGCGACTAAATAGCGCCCAGTACCCTGACCGGCGTGTCAGGTCGGTTTGCCTAAAGACCGACTGGGATGCTTGCCCCAGGTGGTTGAATGGGGTACCCCTGGCAAGCTGGGGTTGTCAGGCCATAATACGGAAAACCTGACCGCAAACCATATTAGTGCACCGTGTTGGGAAAAATGTTCCTCTCACGTTAAAGAACGCTGCTGTGGTATTCGCTATGAGTAGGGATTTCGATCCCGCTATAGAAGGCTGAATTGCCCGACCCTATCCATCCTCCCATTTGCCAGTGGCAATCTAAAATCCGTTACCCCTATTTTTCCTTGTGTCCTATCCCATTTTCCATGTTTATTTTATCATCCATTTCATGTTCATCGCCTGAATATAGCTGAAATATTGCTGCTCGGGCGTTAAACACCATTAATCAATCAATCAATCTTCTCTTTTTATTTTTTACGTCAAACGAGAAAATGAAAGCTGCCGTCGCTGTGTATGCTATTGTCGTTTTGCTGATGATTGGTAAGTTTTTATAGAAATGTCAAATCGAGGTAAAAAAGAAAACAGTGATTTTAAACCTGTCGACCTTTTTGGGGGCGTGAAATCAAAGATATCAATTTATGTTTTGTAATTCTCTGTAATTCTGCTAGTTGTGTGTTTATTTATTTTAATTTTGTTGAACTTTTATTGTTAGTTTAAAAGTGATTTAAATAATAAATGTGTTTGATTGTTTGTTTGAAAGTTATTCAACGTCAGTTTTTAATGGAGGAGGAAGCCGTAGTTCCCAGAGGAAAAAAACCCGACCTTCGTTAGGAAAACTGGCAATCCTTGTCAATTAGGATTACAGTCGAGTAACCATGTCCGCAGTGAGACTCGAACCCGCAAACTCAGCGTTGGCAGATCACGTTATCGATAGTAGACAAAACTAAGCTAACCACCGAGGCCCCAATAAAACAATAAGAATATCTTAATTATTTTAAATGCAAATAAGTTGTAAAAAATAGCATGGACTAAGATATGTTTCAATTATCATTTGGTCATTTTTTGTAGTTTTGGACTTCTGCAATGTAGGCTTTTATATTTCATCTTTAATTTAAGTTGTAGAATTTTCATCTGCCCAAAAAACATGCGGCGACAATTTCTGCTGGAATAAAAACAAAAATCATGACAGATGTTTCGGTTGTTGTGTTGGACGAGGATGCCTTACTGGAGGCAAATGCACTACCAATGGTGTCTGTTCCTGTAATGGTTGTCCATGTAAGATGTTATTTACAGAAATTGTAGTATATTGTTCATTAGTGTAAAAAATATTTAATAAGCAAATATTTTATCAATAGCATACTAGCAGAGACACAACCATGCATCGAACTATCAACATGGGAGAACGGTATACAGGCTCAAAATATATACAGTATACGGAGTAAATGACTATCTGTTTTTTATTGTTTGGTTCACTAAATCTATAAATATCTTTGTCATATCATTGGTTTACGTCAGGATTGCACTAGTATGTGTACTATAATTTCGATATATTCTTGGGTTGAATCCGGATTGTAATCAGTATTTTAGTGTAGTAATGTTACGTTCCACATACTGACTTCTATTTCATTAAGTGCATTGGTCAGTGAAGAATTAAAAGGTAAACATTGTACCAAAATCTCCCTACTTTTTTAAGCTGTGTGGGCAAAAATTTATATTTTCTATTTTTTTTTGTTCTGATATTAATGTAAATAGAACAAGACATATTTTTACCGCTCATTTCGAACATTAGTTCAGTGAGTCAATTTTTGATTAGTTATTTTTCACAGCTAGGTGTGAAGTTATGACAGGTATTTAAATCTCTAAAGCACTATTGGTAAAATTTTGTGCTTAAACAATGTCCTTAAAAGGTACAACGCTTACCTATCCTACATAAAAATTACAAACAACAGATACTTTAATGATATTCATAAAATGGGTAATGTAGCTAAGAGACGGCTAGCATTTAAGAAAAGCCAAACTTGGTGTTATATTATGTATAAGCCATATTTTCTCCGGTATTACACACAGACGTTATCTGGGGTTCTATATTTTATTTAAATAGAATAAATAAATTGATCTTTCCACAAATACAAATAAGGAAAATAAAACAGAAGAAAGATAGTCGGATTTTGCTCAAAACTGCAGGCTACACTAAGTATGTGAAAAGATCAATGTGAGTGATTTGTTTTTCTGTAAATCACAATGTGCATATTTCTTTATGAGATCTTGCCACAATAATTATTTAGGTCTGAGATTTATAGAACTGGACTAACCTGATAGCGCCAATATTCTGATGAGTTATTTAACACACAATTTCTCTTTGTTTTAGATTTTTCAGGGCAACAATAGAGATGAATAGTCATCAGCACTGATGAAATGCAGTACTTCAAAGAAATCAATAAATATTGTTATATATTTCAAATCTGTATTGGCTTCTGTATTGTAACCCAGATTAAAATGTGCGCTCGATAACGCGAAGTAACGTAAACATATTTACATAAAACCACCACTAACAAGAAGGGGGCCTCGGTAGCCGATTAGCTACTATTGATCACGTTGTCTATCAACACCGGGATTGCGTGTCCGAGTCTCACTAAGGCAGGGTCGACTCCAATATTGATTGACAAGGATTGCCAGTTGACCTACCGAAGGGGGTTTTCTCCGGGTACTCCGGCACCCCCAACAAAAATTGGACGTCATAATATATCTGAAAAATGGCTGAAGTGGCTATAAACACCCTTCAAACAAACACACAAAATCACTAACAACCAAGATGATTAATTTATTTTAATGGACAAACTAGCGATTAAAACCTTCAGATTTTGGCAAAATTAATGTATGTCATTGAAATTAAATGAATTAGTCTTACGTTTTGCTGTGCGTGGGTGTCTCTAATAGTCAATGATGTATAACGCCACTTTCAGCCATTTTTTCAGCAATAGCCATTGGAGTCGAGCACACCCTACCATCACTGAGTCAACACAAGTGTTGACACGTCAGTTTGGCGATTGATATATTGCAATAAAAAGACAGTACTGTATATGTAAAATCATGTCATGACATGGTAAATTGCGGAGCTATGGTTAATTGCTCAATTTCTATCATAATACATGTATGACTGACTTCTTTTTAGAATATTGAACACATTATTAACTTGTACACAAGGATAACATAATTACAATATTATCATATTTTATTTTGATAGTTTTCACTGAACATGAGGGAACTATCGGTCTGTTCATTTATAGTTTTCTTCTGTGCCTTATGATATATATACATGCTGAATTATTATTATTTACCAAATTTATATAGCGCCCTTTTCATACACATGTTCAAAGGCACTTTACAATGACATAAACCTGATAACTAATTACAAGCAATATTGACAACACGTGTGGATAGTATTGCTCAAGCACTACTATGTCCTCTACCGGTAACTAAAATTTTTATAGTCCAAGCGCCATAATTTTATCAAAAAGTATTAGGCTGGCACGATATTCGAACTTGGTCTGGATCCCATAATGGTTTACTCACATGCCAAATATCATCTCAATATGTGCAAGCGCTTACAAAAAAGTCGGGAAAACTGTTATGTTTAAGAAAATTTCTAAATCCATGGGCCATAATTTTGTCGGTGGCCGCGTGGTTAAGGTAGTTTGTTTACTAATAATAATGAAAGTTGTGTAGTGGCAAAATAAATAATAATAGTAATAAAGGTCATGTACGCCACAAGGTTAAAAGGTAAAATCGAAACGAAAAATAGAAATCAAATTAAAAATCAAAAATCCAAAAATCAAACAACAATCAAACAACAATCAAGAATAAATTTATTGTTGTTTGATTTTTGATTTTTATTTTTCGTTTCGATTTTACCTTTTAACCTTATGACCTTTATTACTAGTTAGTTTACTATTGATCACGTGGTCTGTCAACACTGAGATTGCGGGTTCGAATCACACTGCAGGCAGGGTGTACTCGACTCCAATCTTAATTGGTGGGTCGGGCGTTTTTCTCCGGGTACCCCGGCTTCCTCCCCCAATAAAAACTGGACGCTATGATATAGCTGAAAAATTGCTGAAATTGGCGTTAAGCATCATTAAAAAACATAATTTCGTCAAAAATCATTGGACGGGAACGGTATTCAAACTTGGTCTGTAACTCATCATGGCTGTCGTAATATCGAAGGAGCTCCAGCTGACCCTGATACATCATATAAAATAAGTGTAGTAACTAGACTGCAGGCGAAGCAGCAGGCAAAAAGTTATCCAAAGTTAAATGTAACAAGTACTATCAAACATATAAGTACTCAAGATATTGAAAATGGACAACAAGCTGACGATAGTCTAATGAGTATACGAAGACATGTAGCTGAAGGGAAAAGATTTGAGAAAAGTAACGGAACCAAGGTAGGATATGTAATGAAACATAGACTCATATACATGGAATTCCAGTCACCCAAGGTTGAGAACAATAAGACTTTTCGACAGTTAGTAGTTCCAAAGACATATAGAGAAGATGTTATGAAGTTAGCACATGAATCATTAATGGCTGGACATATGGCTACTAGGCGTACTGTTTATCGAGTATTATCTGAATTTTACTGGCCAGGAGTGGTATCGGATGTAAAACGGTATTGCCAATCATGCGATATATGCCAAAGAACTGTACCAAAGGGTAAGCAAATTAAGGCACCTTTAGGTAATACCCCTATTATTGATGTACCTTTCCGCAGAGTTGCAATTGATATAGTTGGACCTTTAGTGTTCCAATTACAGACAAAGGTAATAGATATATTCTCACACTAGTAGGTTATGCCACACGGTACCAAGAAGCAGTAGCTTTACCGTCTATTGAAACCGAGCGAATAGCAGAAGCATTGATAGATATGTTTTGCAGAATAGGCTTTCCTAGAGAGATATTAACCGATATGGGAGCACAGTTCACATCAGATTTAATGTCAGAGGTAAGTAGATTAAGTTCTCTTCGACAACTAACAACTACTCCGTACCACCCGATGTGTAACGGTCTTGTCGAAAGACTCAACGGTACGTTGTAAATTATGTTAAAACGCCTTTGTGCAGAGAGACAACGAGACTGGGATAAGTATTTAGGACCAGCATTATTCGCTTACAGAGAAGTACCTCAAGAGAGTGTCTGTTTCGCACCATTTGAGCTAGTATACGGTTGGCCGGTTCGAGGTCCTATGACAATTCTTAAAGAATTATGGACTAGAGATATTACAGATCCAGAGGTTAGATCTACATATGAGTATATCATTGATCTTCGAGAACGGTTAGAATCTACATGCGAGCTGGTTAAACAAAAGGCTAAGCATAAGCACGCAAGTATATACAACAAACGAGCAAGGTTTTAGTACTTCTCCGCACGAAAACAAATAAAATTGCTAATGCATTGGAAGGGACCATTTACTATTGTTGAAAAGGTTAGTGACCTGTATTACAGAATTGATATGAGTGGTAAGGTTAAATTATTCCATGTCAATATGTTGAAACTTTATGTAGAACGTGAACCACTCAACCCATGTGTCAATACATCAGAGAATAAGGTAAACTTTTTAGCTACGGTATCAGTCATTTATCTTGAGATGGAAAATTCAATCGGGAAGGAGTATTCTGAAGGTGAGTTGGTAGTAACACCTAGTGCCGTGGCAACAGAATCGACGAGAGATGTACATATTTGTGAGAAATTAGAACCTGACGAGATGGCGCAGGTACAACAATTACTTGATAAATACTTACACGTATAATCAGATGTTCCTGGTAGGACGAATGTATTGCAGCACGATATTAAACTTACTTGTGATGACCCTATTAAGTTTAAACCTTACCCAATACCATATGCTATGTTAAAAACAGTTAATCAAGAGGTTGACAAGATGTTACAAATGGATATTATAGAGAGGTCCGATAGTCCTTACTCAAGCCCTTTTGTGATTACTAAGAAAAAAGATCAGAGTAATAGGTTTTGTCTAGATTTTAGAGGTCTAAATAGTATCACGGTCTTTGATGCAGAGACTATGAGTAACATTGAAGAAATGTTTTCGAAGTTGTCTGGTTATCGTTTTATATCAAAGATAGACTTAACCAAAGGATATTGGCAAATTGGACTTACCGATAATGCTAAACCTAAAACAGCATTCTAGACACCAAGAGGGTTATTTCATTTCAAGATTTTACCGTTTGGTTTGGTAAACAGTGGTGCTACTTTTGTCAGGTGTATGAGGAAAGCTAGAGGGTTTGGAAAATGTTGATAATTTCGTCGACGATATTATAATTTTGACAATTACATTTAGACAACATTTAGAGGTTTTAGAGAATGTGCTGTCAAGGTTAGCATCTGCAAATTTGACTGCTAGACCTTCAAAGTGTTACATAGGATACAGTAATCTAGAAGTTTGGATCATATGGTTGGTTCAGACCGTCTAGCACCAAATCCTGATAAAATTGAGGTAATACAAAGCGCTCCAAGACCTACAACTAAAAAACAGGTAAAGAGTTTCAAGGTTAGCTGAGTTTTACAGAAAGTTTGTGCCCATGTTTTCATTGATAGCGTGTCCTCTCACAGATTTAACTAAAAAGGGACAACCAAATCAGGTAATTTGGGAAGAAAGTCATGAAAACGCTTTTACAACTTTAAAGAATGCATTAGTAAATGCACCAGTTTTGAAGTTGCCTGATTTTTCTCAAGAGTTTTATCTTCAAACGGACGCATCTGATACAGGTATAGGTGCTATTTTACTTCAGTATGAAGGTGGCATCAAAATGCCAATTTCTTATGCTAGTAGGAAATTAAAGACGAGTGAACGGAATTACTCTACTATAGAGAAGGAGTGTTTGGCTATAGTATGGGCCGTTAACAAGTTTCAGAGGTATTTATACGGGAAGCCGTTCATTTTAGAGACGGATCATCAACCTTTGACATATTTACATAAATCCAAGATGGAAAATCCACGCTGGACATAGTGCAGGCGATTTGGTGCCACAGTGTCACAACGGTGTGAGTTCGAATCCCGCTGAGGGTAAACAAAACTTTGACAGTGCTAAAAATCTAATTCAAACAGTGTTGGGCTTAATTTGTAGAAGTATATATAAAAATTTGATATTAACCCTGTATTTCTGATGTTTCAGAAACCCGCTGGATAGATATATAATATGGTTGTCACAATACTTAGACGTTTGTATATAATTTACTTACTGTGACTGTATGACAAGCAACTTTGTCATCCTATATAATATATACAAAAATGCTGAATTAGATTACTGTCAAATTAATATGTATTGGTTACGAAAATTCCATCGTCACACGCTAGTACACATGTACTATGTCTATGTCTACGTTTCACCCCGGTTAATGAAGCTATATTTATTATATAGCGGATTTGGCCGAGGGGTCTAGACCGCTGGACATAGTGCAGGCGATTTGGTTCCACAGAGTCACAACGGTTTGAGTTCGAATCCCGCTGAGGGTAAACAAAAATTTGACAGTGTTAAAAATCTAATTCAAACAGTGTTGGGCTTAATTTGTAGAAGTATATATAACAAGAGAAGATATGGTTGAACCATATCGGGGAAACTCAATTAAAGTAAATGGAGGATTAAAACAGGAACCCATTTTGTATTGTAAATATGAGAGAACACTTAAATTACCGATACATACATTAACATTACGTACATTATATGTTACGTACAAATAAAGGCACTGCATTTTAAATTATTTTGCCTTTAGGTGCTAAATATAAGTAATATATTAATGATGTTCTGAAGTGCGTTTCAATGTATTTTAGCAGTTATGACACATTATTTAAATGTCTTTAGTGTTTCAGCGCTCACAAACGGTGTTACGGACCTTAATTTCTTAAACGTGACGCAATAAATTTCGCTGTTTTATTCGTTGCTGACAACAATTTAAATGAAACATAGATAAGCATTTGTTATGATGATAATTGGATTCAACTTGATCTAAAACCAATAAAAGAACGTCAATAAACGTGTATTGGTCATGCTGTATAGAGAAAATAGATTGATTGTTTGGATGGATGTTTGCTTTATGTCCAGCGAGCAGTATTTCAGTTATGTTCAGGGGTTTTGTTACATACATTAATAGGTTTTTGGCGACATACAATCAAGGCCACATATTTTGTAACAAATAACAACTTTTATTGAGACTATATTTCTGTCTTCATACAATACAACAATTTATTAATAAGAAAAATCATCAAAAGAATATTTTCCGGGTGTGTTTAATGATTATTTATAAACTAAAAAGTACTTGATGCAAGAAAGCGACATGGTAAATTTGAGCAGTACTGTACACAACTATTAAAAGTAATGTATGCAAGGTCAAAACTCAAATGTCAAGTTTGGGTGAACCTTCCGTCTCCAAAACATCGACATTGATACATTTTCTGAATAAGAAATAATTTATTAAGACTTTCAGTGTTCACTGAATAATTATTCGACTTGAAAGTTTGACGACATGTTTTTCTTTCAAATGCAACATTTACGATGGAATGAGACCTCGTCAACGCCATCTTTGTCCCAAATTATTTACATTTGTACCGTTTGTTAAATCTGCAATCCGAATTGGGATAAAGGACTGGTTTTCGTTTGTTTTAAAAATATTCGAAATTCTGAATACATTGATTTATGTATTATTTTATTTTGCAAAGAAGTACATGTGTAAATCGTGTTTACTGTTAGGACATCATGATAATCAGCTGCAGCAGCACAGGCAGCCATGGAATATTAACTGTTTACATCACGAAAATTGTTTAATACACCATTAAAACAGTAGCAAGAAGTTTATTATTGTTGGACATACTTACAATGCGTTAATTATACATTAACAATTCAGATGAAAGCAGATTTAATGTGCATTTATGTTATAATATTGGACATATTTACAATGCGTTAATCATATGTTATCTCTTCTTATTATCTCTTAATGATATATAATTGTTTTCATATGTTATCTCTTCTTGACTTGACTTGGGGAGTTTTTTACGTCCTACACCGACAACTTAATGCCCTTGGTCGGACGGTTTATCTCTTCTTATTATCTCTTAATGATATATAATTGTTTTCGGGTAAATTGAGCAAAAAGGTAAAAACCATACTCTACAATATAGTTCATGTTGTAAGTGATAAAATGGCAAATTTAATATTAAAGAAAACATTTCAATTACAGTTTTTCGTATTTGTTAAATCCTTCAAGCTTTAAAATACGTTTTTTTTTGTCCTGACCTAATAAGAAGAAATAAAGATGTACATAATTGCATATTAATGCGCGCTTTACCAGTATCTCGGTAATATGAACAGATCCGCCTCAAGTTTTATTTTTGGATTATTTTACTATCTATAGGTTAAGCCTTGTATTTTTATTAATGCATTCTATTCTTCACATAATAAAATGTATAAACTTGAGTTTTTTTATTAATTAGTTATTTAATTTGATAAGAAAAATGCATTTAAAAATTTTGTTATGTTATATTACGGAATGTATTTCATCGCTTCAATTGTATTTCTTGGATTATTTCGTGTTTTATATGTCAAGCTTCGTAATTTTTTATGCATTCTTATTTTAACATGATAAAGTGTAAATTTTTCGGTTTCTTTTATTAGTTACTTAGATAATTTGACAATAAAAGTGCATGTTTAGATTTTGTTTAACGCGCTTGTGACCACTCATCCAGAAAAATTATTTCTGGATTATTTCATAATTAATAAGGTAGAAAATGGAACTTTTACGCAGAAAATTAGTCATCTTGAACATTAAATTTAATTTCCCTGCGTTTTGTTTATTGACGGTTTCGAAATCCCAAACTCTCGTGAACGATTCGTGTGTGGTAGTGGTGGTTTTAGGGAGGGGGCAGAAATATTTCTGTGATGTAATTGTATATTAGATGTGCCTTGTTTATTTGCTAATTTATTATTTATTACCCGACACTGAACTTTGATGAAAGGTAAAAATGAAAGACCAATCAGACTCGCATAATAAGCCGCTAAAATGGCTAAATTAGATTATGATTTTGATATATATTGTATATAACCTGTTGTTTTGTTTGTTTATTTGTTACTTTCTCTGTACCAATTGTATTATTGGCTGTGTGAGAAAAAACTATATATACAAAATTAGATTTTCAAATAGGCATGTTATTTAAAAAAATTGATGTCTGAATCAGTGAAAAATGTGGTAGAAATTAGTAGGGAAAAGAAATTTCTCAATAATAAAAAGACACAAAAGATATAGATTTTTATTTAATTCAAGATTTAAAAAATTTTGATGTTAAGATATTTTAACGAAGCAAGTTATATATATAATAATACAACAGAAAAAAATTCAGTTACGTTCGAATAAAGGTCATCAACAGTTTATATTGTTGAAAATAATTGTAGAAGTTAATAATCTCATCAATTGTTTTGCAAAATAAGACTCTTCTTCTAATTGTTTTTTTTATTTTAAATTCTGAAAATTTTATAAAGTTCTTAGCAATGTTTATGCACATGAATGCTAGTTTGACGTTTAAAATACATTTAATTGCAAATCTTTTGAAACAATTTTAGTTACAGTAAAATTAAATCAATAAAAATTGTAACTTGTCGGTATGTTTTCTTTGATTTTCCGAGGACGCGATAACTGCCGATCTTACATTCACATTTTCCCCCACAGAACCACTTGACTATGGTCAATGTATTTTTATTGGTAAACATATATATGTCCTTCGATAACTTTGCTTTTTTTTATTACAGTACTCTTCTCAAAGTTGAGATATTATAATCAAGATGATTATTTCTTGCCTTTCACAATCGTCTATATTTGCATCCCTTTACAGCATATGATAAAATTTTAAATAAAACAAATTGAAAAAAAAACTATTAAACCAAATGGGATACACCTATAACATATAAATCGGACATCTCTGGATATGGGTTTAACGCATATATTTTCTTGTTATATAATTAAATTCAGATGAGAGCAGATTTAATGTGCATTTATGATAATAGTACGAAATAGTACGAAATGTTTATTTGTTCAACACATTTACAACACGTGATTTACAATAAATGGTTATGACACATAATCACGTGCACATAATGTAATGAATACAACAATATGATCGTTCACCTAGCCAGCTTGATCGCGTAAGAATATATGAACAGAATTATATTTTTATTCAAATGCAAAGAACAAAATTATTACATTTCGCACTACAAAACATACTGTTTTTCACCTGAAAAATAGTCAAAACAATATTACAGATAGAAAGTACTTAATTCGGTAAATGCAAACATCGAACTATATTATCGCGCAATAGCTCAGTAAACCGTACCTGAAATTAGTTATAACGCCACGTGTGATACAATGCAATGATTTGAGTTATGAAAATTTGATATTAACCCTGTATTTCTGATGTTTCAAAAATCCGCTGGATAGATATATTATATGGTTGTCACAATACTTAGACGTTTGTATATAATTTACTTACTGTGATTGTATGACAACTAACTTTGTCATCCTATATAATATATACAAAAATGCTGAATTAGATTACTGTCAAATTAATATGTATTGGTTACGAAAATTCCATCGTCACACGCTAGTACACATGTACTATGTCTATGTCTACGTTTCACCCCGGTTAATGAAGCTATATTTATTATATAGCGGATTTGGCCGAGGGGTCTAGACCGCTGGACATAGTGCAGGCGATTTGGTGCCACAGTGTCACAACGGTGTGAGTTCGAATCCCGCTGAGGGTAAACAAAAATTTGACAGTGTTAAAAATCTAATTCAAACAGTGTTGGGCTTAATTTGAAGAAGTATATATAAAAATTTGATATTAACCAACAAGAATTCTTCGAAAGTTCATCATAGAAATTAATGGATCCATTTTAACAGGAATTAAATACCGGCTTATTGGGACATTTTGAACATTTGTATTTTGTAGTTGTAATTATTGTATTTCAACACCTATTTGTTTTGTGTTTGTTTTTTGTTTTGGTTATTAAAATTGTTAATTTAACTAAGACTAGTATTTCAAAATCATGGATATACTGAATGACTGCATCCACCCGTCCGTCCTGTGACACCCAGTATCAGTTCTTCTATTGCCCTGTCTGTAGATATAATGATTTATGTCTGTGTTGCAAGATGTCCAGTATCAGTTCTTCTATTGCCCTGTCTGTAGACATAATGGTTTATGTCTGTGTTGCAAGATGCGCAGTATCAGTTCTTCTATTGCCCTGTCTGTAGATATAATGGTTTATGCCTGTGTTGCAAGATGTCCAGTATCGGTTCTTGTATTGCCCTGTCTGTAGATATAATGGTTTATGTCTGTGTTGCAAGATGTCCAGTATCAGTTCTTCTATTGCCATGTCTGTAGATAAAATGGTTTATGCCTGTGTTGCAAGATGTCCAGTATGGGTTCTTGTATTGCCCTGTCTGTAGATATAATGGTTTATGCCTGTGTTGCAAGATGTCCAGTATCGGTTCTTCTATTGCCCTGTATGTAGATATAATGGTTTATGTCTGTGTTGCAAGATGTCCAGTATCAGTTCTTGTATTGCCCTGTCTGTAGATATAATGGTTTATGTCTGTGTTGCAAGATGTCCAGTATCAGTTCTTGTATTGCCCTGTCTGTAGATATAATGATTTAAGCTTTAACTGGAGAAAACAAAAAATAATAGTATTTAGAAGAAAGCTTACCTTTGTTGTATCAGTTTTTATGGCTCCTCTATGACAGGGATGTCAAGCTCGTGGTGCAAAGCAAATTGCCCATTTAATGGGTGGTTCTGAAGGTTATGATATATATCAAATCAACTGTACTCGCATGAAACATCAGGAATACGTGGCATGATATAAACCATTCTTCAACAATGGTTAAATTTAACTTAAGTTCAAATGGGTTTTACACGCTTACTTTCTTACTTCGCATGAGATTGTTTATTTAGGTCCACTCACTGAATGAAAATAAGCATTTTTATTCTGGGTTCACTTTAGTTGGAAGTTCAGTTATTTCTACAGACCAAGGGAATTGGGTACTTAGTAATCACCTATGTATAAATTGGTCTGTCAACACCGAGGTTGCTGATCCGATACTTACTGCAGGCAGTGTGTGCTCGACTTGGCAAGGATTGACAGTTTTCCTTCGAAGGTCGGTTTTTTCTTGATACCCCAGCTCCACACCCCCGCATACTAAAACATGGTTTAACCCTTATTTCAACATTTCGTGAGAACGGGTAGAATAATACATACATGGACTATATTTAGACAAGATGTGACATTATTCTGGTTATAGTTCAGAAATAACTAATATACCATCTTGATTTAATACAATTAGTATTGGATTATTTAGACTATTTATCCTACCCACGCGGCCAACCACCGAGACACCTAATATATTAATAACAAAATAGTAAAATATTAAATAGATGCTAATTTTGAACGATATTGGTTTATCAATATATTTATCATTTCGAATGTTCTTAAGAAAGAAAATATTATTTTATAGGAATACCGAATTGATCCTTTGGAGTTGATAGTATATATTATACGAACACTATTTTAAACGAATTAACATCCGCTGCAGTAAAACGTATCGATTTAAGCAACCATTTCATTTGGATCAGCGGTCGTTTAACTAGTCATACTGGGACCATACTGTGAAGATTGACAATGTTCGACTCGACCTAAATAGCAACCCAGCGTCCCAGGGTTGCGGATAGGGGATGTCCTCCTGTTTGGGGTTTTCATGTCATAATATGGATAGCGGCGGACGACAGTTGGTAACGTGTTTGGAGCGTGCCACGCTCTGTGCATTTTCCGTACCTTCCATTTTAAACAGTTTGGGTTTATATGTACAATAAAATAATTAAATTGACTTGTCGCCTAGACTTGCGTCCATTTGAATTTGTGGATACTATAAGAAATGTTGATAATAAGTATGTATTTCTCTAATAGCAAAAAAAAATCAAAGGGACTTGTTGCAAGTCTGGTTGACTAAATAGAACTTAACAAAATTAATGTTTTAACTCTATAGCTCTGATTCTCTGAAGGCTTTATGTGGATGAACGTATAACGCATATTATTGTCAATGAAGAAGGAAATAATGGTGAACGCGAATTTTTAGCAATCAGACCATTGCCTTTTTCTACATGTGAAATATTTTTCCGGAATTGTGTCAATTATGACATTTGCTAAGACAGTAACGTCACCTAACGAATAACGTAAACCTTGTCCATTTTGTGCGCATATCAGGTTGTGTGTGATCCCTGGGGCTAAAGAGCAGCAAGCTGAAATTTGCTGTCCATTGTTTATAAAGGTGAATAACCGGTAGTTTTCAAACAAACAGAAGTCTAACATAAATCGTTTGTTTTTTATTATTAACAAACTGTTATTACAGTAAAATGAACACCTGATGTACAGGACAGGACTCTATGCACATAACCTTACCACACACACATATAAACATATAAAGTAATATAACATTTTATCCTGCAATGATTAAATTTGCTGTCCAATAAAGGTAGCATAATACATTTTGGCTTTATTCGATCGAATAAAGTATGGTACGATTGTCTTCGCTTTTTATAGATACTTGAATATATAGTAATTATATAAATAACACCAATTTCAAGTTTACTTTTATTAAGTACTAAGCAATTAACATTTATAAGGTATTGGCATTGTTGGATTCGGACGTGGAGTAAATTCCATAAATGGGGCGCCCAGCAAATTCTTGTACGCTGCAGCCCAGCAAAGCAAATTAAAGGCACATAACTCACAAGAGTAAATTACTCCTGCGCATGGAGCTGTCAAAATAATAAATCTAAAAATGGGGCTGCCAACAAATTCTAGTACGCAGCAGACCCAGCAATGCAAATTAAACGCACATAACTCACAAAGGTAAATAACTGCTGCAATTGGAGCTGTCAAGTCAATAAATCCAAAACTAGCACTGCCAACAAATTCTTGTAGCTCAAGCAACAATCTCATCGCAAAGGATTCTGTGTATCCTACGTCAAACACAATCACCTCTGCCATACCATAGGTTGACATTGTGAGAGATATCTCTCATGGCAGATATGCATCGCGTACAAAAGCAGTAATTGCAATGTAAAACTGTGTCAAAAGTGTATAAATAGACTATATAAAAATAAAAAAGAGTTCGTGTATTATTTTACAAACATCATTCTTTGTTTACAAACGTTGAAAGCAGACGACAAATGTATTCCCGTAAGTAAATGGAGAATGACGTGTGGCAGAGGTTATATCTGGGAACCAGTTATGTTCTCTATATCGGAGAATTCCTCAGCAAAGCAAATTAAAGGCACATAGCTCACAAAGAGAAATAACTCCTGCACATGGAGTTTTAATATAATACAACGGATGCACACTGCATTTTCATCAAAGTAAGCACACATATATATACAGTAATTATAAGGCACATAACTCATGTAAATGGAGTTTCAATATTTCTATGAAAACAAATGAAATTTTGCGCACAATTCCTGTAATACCTAAGGATAAGATAACTCCTCTGACAGGTAGATAATCTAAAATTTTCAGAGCACTAAAGGCACTGATAACGCACAATATCATTGTTTCATAATTAATTCATCTATTCACTAAGGGAATAGATGTGAATATTTATTCTGCATTCTTTAATTTGGTGTGAATTTAATGTAGCCGAATAAATTTTTGATTTAATCTAGTAACCTTGTCGTCGCTTCTTTGATTTACGACATGTCTAGAAAACTAGAAAACGCGCAGAAAATTTCTAGTAAGAAATCGACGTGTCGTTAATCAGTGTAAATGTATTTAAGGGTTGCAGGATGAAAAGAAATGTGTACAGTGTCAGAAAGTAGTAAGTTGATTTGTTCTCGCAGTCTAACTGTTTAAGTAATTGCAATATAACCATGATCAACATGAGATAATTACTTACGTTATGTCTCGTAAGTTGTTTTCGATTTTTCTGTGCATTATTACTTCCGTGTTTATATATAGAACTAAAATCCAAACCTGTCGCGGTTGACATATGTAGTTCATAGACGTAGCACCCAGAAAATAGTGGTGCGAAGGGAGATGTGACCAGTAGGGACACGAAGTTTCCCTCCCTTTTATGGTTTGTACGGCAGGTGGTCTGGGTTAAATGCAGAGGCGTAGCATCGCATTTGATATTGTACGGCGGAAGCCGTACCTGACGTACCGGGTGCTACGCCTATATATTTGAGATGATAGAAGAGTCAAAAGACACCAATAAAAATAGAAAAATATGAAGAATTTGTTTTTATTTCTGAAAATTATTGGTACGGCATGCCGTACCTGCAAAAGTTATTGGTCTGCCGTACTGGCTGCTACGTCTATGAAATGGTGCGAAATCCTGCATTATGGGAGTTTCCTGGCAGTAAAAGCGAATGACTAAAAAACGGCAATTTTTATACCTTACCAGTTGAATACAGCCATTTTTCAGTTTACAACAAAAACTGGTGCAGTATTCCGTACCAGCAATTTGCAGTGGTTCGGTGGTGAACCGTACCAGTCATGCCGCTCACGTGGTACCTATGTTGTACAACTTTAAATTAAAATGCCGTCTAAAAAATCAAGTACACTTTTCTTTTATCATATGTCATTTTCCGCCATTTTAATTACGCCCTTTCACGTTTGGCTACATATTTCATCAGTTCTCATTATTAATCACTCTAAATTTAACTTGAATTTTTGACTGCATTTACCGGTAGCCATTTCTGTCAGTGTTTTGCTAAAGCGTCATCACCTGACTTTAGTAGTTACCTTTAAAATTTGAGGGTCTAGAGGGGAGGTATTTTTATTAAAAATAAATCACAAGAGAGGTTTGTCACTATCCAAATGGCCATTAACTGAGAGGCTCTTAATGGTTATTTTTGTGCAATTCGCCTGGTTGACTACATATATTTGTAGACAGTAAACCTTTTAAATTTTTAAAATACATTTTCTTACTATTTTATTCCAATTTTTTCAGACTCCGTCAACAAACGTATGAAATAGGACAGTTTTATCTCACTCAAATAAATAATGCTCTGTAGTGTAAAATATACAACCCTATTATAAGATTACTTAAATAAAACTCAGTTCCGATCTTTCTCTCATATTCAATTAATGATGCATTACACAATATAAAGCCTCAAATTCTTGTCTTCTACGTCATCACATTAGTCATTGATAACACCTTACGTTTATTTCTAACCCACTAGTAACAAGAGGTTTAATCAAGTATGTATGCTAAAACAAGTTTAGCTTTCCTAAAAAGCTAACCGTCTCTTAGCTGCATTACAAATTTTATGGATTTATTAAAGTACATGTATCTGGGTTTTTTGTAATTTATATGTAGGATATGTAAACAATGTACCTTTTAAGGACATTGTTTATGCTAAACTATTAACCAATGGTGCTTGGGAGATTTAAATGCCTGTCGTCACTTCACACGTGCTTTTTGAAATATAATTTAACTAAAGTTGACCCCCTAAACAATGTTCAAAATGAGAGGTAAAAATATATAGAAAATATCATTTTTTCCCAAACAGCTTTAAAAAGTGGGGAGATTTTGATACAATGTTTACCCTTTAATTGTTCACTGACCAATGCATTGAATGAAATAGCACTAAAATACTGATTACAACCCGGATTAAACCTAAGAATATATCGAAATTTCAGTACACATGCTAGTGCGATCCTGACGTTAGCCAATGAGCTCTGCGGCAATTGCGTGTCGAAATGAAATAACGTGACCAAAATCTGCTTAATATTGACTTTTTTTCGTCCGGAAGAAGATATCGTCAAAAAACTGTAACAAAGTGAATGAAGAAAAGTACTAAAAATAATTTTAAGAAAGACTTGAAAATAAAGTTGACATCGATAAAAAAATTAATGTTATATTTAAAATTAACAACACAAATTTCATACTATTTTTTTGCAATCTCTAAATCGATCTTTAAAAACTGACAATCAAATTACATTTCATGAGACGTCACCGGTACAAAGAAAAACGTCACGTTACCACTGGAATTTAGAGGCACTTTTAGGGTGTTCAGAAGTTACATCAATTATGAAATGCACATTAAATATTGATAATAAAGGACTATAGCAAAAATATGAACCTGGATAATTTTTGAATTTAGTATGAAAGAATTATTTTGATTGCTTATAATGCACTAGTTCACTGAAAAATTAAAATATCGGAAACATCTATAATTAGCCCACCATTAAAGTTTAGGTTTATACATATCAATACTTTGGTCTATATAAGACAACTGGTATAGAGCTGGCGAGTTTATTTCTGTTGAGGGACTAGGTTATTTAAAAAATCCCATACATTTCGCAGAGAACTTGTGTTATGTTAATTATAGAGAGCATCGCAGATGCGAGCTATATGGTTACATGCATGTGTGTAAAAAAAGTCACGTTATCCATATGAAAAAATCCATTTAGCTGAGATATCCGAAGAAAATATTGTAAACGAGCACTAAAATTAATATAAAAATAAGGGTGCTCTGAAGTAACGTCATGAACACTTGCGATGATTGCGATGCTCGCTTTTAGGCTGCGCCTATATTCATATTGTAGAGCATCGCAGATTGTGCATGTAAAAAAGTCACGTGATCCATATAAACAAACCCATTTCAGATGCTAGATGAATTATCCGAAGAAAATATAAGAACAGAATGCGATACGATTTTTTTTTTGTCAATCTATGAAGCGCTGTTCAAATTAACATTTTTGTGACGTCACAAAAATACTTAGAGAAAGACATTATGTCATCAAAGGAATGCAGATACACTGTAATGATGATCCGGAGTAACGTCATTAACCATAAACTGTGCAAAATTCGCATTAAAAACTGCGCCTATAAATTATAAAACGGATACCATTAGATCTTTTTACTAAACAATTTACCTAAAGTGTTCTTTGTATAACAGTTGTGTTTTTACAAGATTTATGTAACAATATAAAAAGGGATCGATTGCCATCACATAACAGTGGAAAAAATGTTCTGTTATGTTAGTGTTATGGTTAGGTTAGGGTTAAGGAAACGAACTGAAATTAAGATATCTGTCCTCACCTTATTGCCGGCGCGTTAAATGACTCAGTCAAAACACATATTCAAGATTGTAAACAATCGGACCAGAAGCCATTTAAAACATTTTGATGCCACTGTATATTATTTGCGGATTTATGTTATTTCTAACATGGAACGAATAACCGATCATGTATATTGACTGGTCCATTCACGAATCTCTTTGAATGACATCGAAAATAAATTGCCATGAGAAAAATAACACATTTGTACAACAGCTGCCAGACCTCGTGGGTTAAAATACAATTAATCATAATACGCATGACTGCTTCATCTGTTGAGATAACAGCGACACATATGGTCAACAATGTGTCCTGTAAATAATAAGTATATAAGTATGAGTATGATGTCATAAAAACAAATCAAGCGACCATATTATGTGAGTATTGTTTTAATTGTCAAGCGTAAACAGACAGAAAACCATAACTTTAATTTCCTGTAAGAATCGTAGAATCATTCATCATGTACATATTTTAGAAGTCTGAATATATGAAAACAACCGAAATGTAATTTATTTTAGCTCGAAAAGATGAAATTTGCCGTTTTCCTGACAGTGCTTGCTGTTTGGACGATTTGTTGTAAGTTATAATCTATTTTTGTCATGTAAAATTTAAAACCTTAATGTTTTACATCTGAAATTATTATTCAAAACTACTGGTAACTCGTGTTGCTGTCGATCGAGGACAATACATATTTACTCTCGTGTGGCTGACGAGGGTAATACTCTTTATAGTCTCATTTGACTGACGAGGTTTTTACATTCGTAGGCTCGTTTACTTGACGAGTGTAACACATTTGAAGGCCTCGGTAAAACATTCGTAGGCTCGTTTGATTGACGAAATTAAAACATTCCTAGGCTCGTTTGATTGACGAGATTAAAACATTCGTAGCTAGTTTGGCTGACTAGTCTAATATCAATCTTAAGTAAACAATGATTTAGTGTTGAGAGTTTTGGTTAAAATGAGCATTACAATTTGGTAAATTGCTGTTTTGATTGTTTGAATGTTGTTAAACACCACTTTCAACACGTTTTCATCTACATATTTGTATATCATGGAGTCCAGTTTTTATTAGAGGAGAAAGCAGGATTACCTGTAGAAAACTGGTAATTTTTGTCAATTAAGATTAGAATCTAGTTCACTCTGCCCACAGTGAGACTCGAACCCGCAATCTCAGTGCTGATAGACCACGTGATCGATAGCACAGGCACTTGGGGTCAGGATAATTTTTTTTTATGGAATAAAAAGCAAATAAATGAGTTACAGTGTGTATTCACTCGTTTGGTAACTAGTCTGACATGTCTCATTGTGAAATATTGATCTCAGAAAAATAATATTTTTTTCTTTATTACATGAATCTTATCCAAGTTCTAAAAATAGCTCACGTTTTATTTACTGGAATCCCCACGTTTTATTTAAAAGACACACTGTTCCAAGTGTCCAGTCAGGAATGAGCTATGTCCGTTTAATATTCTCTTGATAACTACCACTTAACTTCACTATGTTACATCGTATTCCATTAAAATTTTGTGTTTTCTTCTATCCAAGCGAAGAACAATTTTAATCAGGACGGAAGTCACTTCAAACATTTGAGGGGAGATAATTTCCCGTACTTAGAGGGTTCCCGATAAAACTGCTTTACATGTAAAGTCTTAGTGAGTACCGTATGCGATTAATTTAAAGGCGAAATTTAAAACAAAAGAGAAATAAGTCTTTATTATAAAACAAATATAACGTATGGGTAATCGATGTCAGAATGTAAACAGGATTTCACATATTGAAACAAGAGTATAATTGGATGATAAGATGCTCAAATTTTAACAGTGAATGTAAATTTACTTTGCAAAATTATCTGCCCCTTAATGTTTGTAGTGACTTCCGTCCTAATAAAAATTGTTGTTCGCTTGGATAGAAGAAAACACAAAATTTTAATGAAATACGATGTAACATAGTGAAGTTAAGTGGTAGTTATCAAGAGAATATTAAACGGACATAGCTCATTCCAGACTGGACACTTGGAACAGTGTGTCTTTTAAATAAAACGTGGGGATTCCAGTAAATAAAACGTGAGCTATTTTTAGAACTTGGATAAGATTAATGCCTTGTTCTTATATAATAAAGAAAAAAATATTATTTTTCTGAGATCAATATTTCACAATGAGACATGTCAGACTAGTTACCAAACGAGTGAATACACACTGTAAACTCATTTATTTGCTTTTTATTCCATAAAAAAAAAATTATCCTGACCCCAAGTGCCTGTGAGGATACAGGTCAATTGGTCCCAATTCCAATTCGTCCCAAGTCAATTGGTCCCAAATTTGGTCAATTGGTCCCATTTCCAATTTGTCCCAAGTCAATTGGTCCCAACTTTTATTTAAAATGTTTTATTTGTGTTTAAAAGATTATTTAAGGGATTATTTCAACTTATTGATGTATATTTATGCTTTTGATGTAGAAATTAGTATGAAAATATTTGCTCTTAGTTACCATGATATGTTAAAATAATAACAAACGAAGACAAAACAAGTTTATGTTTTTTATTGAGATTTACAGCACTATACTATTATTTTGCATATATTTGAACCGGCCACTTGTGCCTACCCATTCATTCTAGCATACATACTGCCTTTCTTACTTTTTTCACTTGGTGCTTTCAAACCTACTTTCACCATACAAGAATGACATTCGTTCTCACACTGAAGATAATATTAACTTTCAGAAAACATTCAAAATATATGCATGTTATTCTTTAAAACATAAAACACTTTCACACAATCCCAACTTTATTCATAAATATATAAAAATAAAAAAGCAAAGCACAAAAGCACAACATAATAAAGCAAAGCACAAGATAAAAAAGCAAAGCACAAAATCACAACATAATAAAGCAAAGCACAAGGTAAAAAAGCAAAGCACAAGGTAAAAAAGCAAAGCACAAAATCACAACATAATAAAGCAAAGCACAAGATAAAAAGCAAAGCACAAAAACACAACATGATAAAGCAAAGCACAAAAGTACAACATAAAAACACAAAGCACAAGAGCACAACATACATAATATTGTCCAGTGTAAGTCTTTACATGGTCTTCGGTGCTATTAAAAGTCCGACTGACTTTAGGAGGGTTGAAGGCGTGATTTCTTCTTTGCTGTAGCTCTCCCACGGCTGAAAAATCTTGGACTGGCAACTTCTTGTTGCAGATCTCTGGGTCCTGGTGAGTTTATGTTCGGATACCAACTGGATCTGCATGGGAACGTACCTGAAGATAACAACAACAAACAATGGAAATTAACAATTATATATGACATTTATTTAGGCTGTAATTAGGAAATTCAAATGCAATAAAATTTAGGTATTCAGGTAATCTAATTAGCCAATTAAACAGTGGCACATGCCATTGACAACTTTGTTAATTGAATTATGATTAACAGACTTTGAAGACAAATATGATTTTTACAATTTTTTTTAATACTGATAGTTTCATTACTAATCAAGTCTTCAGTTATTTTAAATTTAATAAGCAATTTACAAAAAAAAATTATGAATTTATATTGTGATGTAACAATACAATGTAATCATCAATTAGGTATTCTGTCCCTTAATAATAATTGTACAAAATTTAAGTTTATAAATGATTATGGTCAACGAATATAAAATATGGAATCAAGTATAAATAATAAATAAATAGATAAATAAATAAATAAATAAACAAAAACTTAATAAATAATTAAAAATTACTAATAAAATAAAAAGACTTTCCAGAAGTACATCTTCTATGTGTCCATGAATTACATAACCAACAACACAAAGCCTGAACGGTAAAGGCATGGTGTTTTACTCGAACTGGTCTGATGCAGATAACACAATCAGAAGACATGATGAATAAAGTGAAACATACAGCTATGCCTTTGTCTTTTATATTTTTTTTCATTTAATGAATAAATTTGATTGGTTTTTTTTATAACTGACGTATCATAAGACATTATTTTTTTACCCCTACCTCCCAAGCCGAAGTCCCAATCATGTGCTTCTTGATACTGTTTATGTAAGACTTCAAAAGGGATAGTGAGTAAAAAATTTAATTGTAAAATATTGTTAAATATACAAATGTATGGTTTAAGAGTAAATGTTCAGATTAACATTAAACTTCTTGATGTTTGTATAATGACATTTAAAGGCAATCAACTGCACTAATAGCTCCTTGAATTGTTTTATTAAAGCTAAAACCTTATGCTTCAAACGATAAAAAAGTAATAATTATGTGCCCAAGCTACTAATGAAACTAATAAGACAAAATTATTATACTATACAACTTAAAAAAAATGCACAATTCTCAAATTATTTGTAATAATAATTCTCAAATTATTTGTAATAATATTTGTCATTACTTTTATATATAAATGTGTATATTAAATTACAAATTTGAACATATTATAATTTGTTTTGTATTGGGAGTTTCTTAAATTTCAATAACTTTTTATTAATTCCTATAAAAAACCAAAACTTGTTCTAAAATATACTTTTTAAAAGAGTTGGGACCAATTTTAAAAGTGTTGGGACCAATTGTCCAAAAGTGGGACCAATTGGCAAAGACTTGGGACGAATTGGCTGGGACCAATTTGCATATGGGACCAATTGACCAGACACCGCCTGTGATCGATAGTAGAACTATTCGGCCATAGAGGCCCATTATTGTTAGTGGTGGTTTTACGGTACTAAGCGGTATCGAGTGGACTTTTAGATACAGATTTGAAATATATAACAATATTTATTGATTTCTTTGAAGTACTGTATTTGGTCAGTCTTCATTTACAGATGTAACTACGTCCTCTGCACAGGTGTGTAGTAACATGTTCTGTCAGTCCGGAGGTAAAAATGACGACAAATGTCATGGTTGCTGCGTTGGACAGGGGTGTGTTGGAGGAGGCCAATGTAACTGTAACGGCCAGTGTATTTGTAATGGGTGCCAGTGTAAGTTAATATTCATAATTCTGTCTTAATTGTCATTATACAAGAGAACAAAAGTGTCGAGATTCAAATATCAAAATATTGTGTTACAAAATAAACAATTATAGAGGCAATAATTCCTCGAACATCAGTAATTTAAAAGCCAAGGCGGAGACGAATTAAAAATAGCAAAATGACATGTAAATGAATACTATAAAATCTAAACAGAAATGTGTGAAATAAAAGGATAAACAATGATTACATGTGGACGTAAATATCTATTATCATAATATAGTAAACACTATAAATTCAATTGGTACATTTTCTGTGGAATAAAACCTGACGGCAGCTTTTAACAGTGTAGAACAACTTTTCGTAAACAAAAGAAAAATGTTTATCATAACCAAACATATTATTAAAATTACAGCATAAAAACAAATTTAGACAATCTTCATATATAGGACATTTTAATAAAGCGTGTAGTTTATCTCTATGTTAGCATTGTAATGACAGCTATTGTTATTGTCTTATTTTGCAGTTTCTATTTAATGTGTGCCATTCTAAACTTTAACTGTACGTTTTTATTTTCTCTTTGATGTTATACGCGCTCGGGCTTTATTCTCATTATGATTTAATGTATATACTTGTTAAACTATTATTCTTTCTATTTTAGAAAATCGATGAATACAGTTAACATCAGAGAAATAAAATGCATGAAAACCATACTTGTTTTTTAATTTTACAAGTATATATATAAATTTTTGACAAGAAACACCGTCATTTGTATCGTTGCATAATCTTCTAGACTTGTATATTATTTTTTGTTTATGCTGTATCGTCATGTTTGTCGATCCGATACTTAATAAGCTTACTGGTTGGTACATTCGTTAAACTTTATATATATAAAGTCTGGCCCGTCTGGCGTAATGAATTTGTCACCTTGATCGTTTGTATTACATCTTGTTGGAATATTTGAGCAAAGCCAAGTAACAGCACGGCACGTCCGCGGCTAGCGGACTGGGAAGCAACTATAAAAAAGTTTTGGGTTCAGTTGAAATGAGAAAGTTTAAGATCAATATGTTATGATTGTTTACGTTATTTATTTATATTGACACTCAATGATTAAGGTCATTCGTTGGTCAGTTTGTGTCTAAATTTTTGACAAGAAATACCGTCATTTGTATCGTTGAATAATCTTCTAGACTTGTATATTATTTTTTTTTGTTTATGTTGTATCGTCATGTTTGTCGATCCGATACTTAATAAGTGTACTGGTTTAGCAGCTTTCTTTTAGACTCCTTATATATATATATCATGCAAGACATTGTTATAGAAGGGTCATTGCTGGGATATCTTACGTATAGCATTACTGTGTGTATTGGTATTAACATTAGCTATGGAATACACAGCTACAGACCGGGCATCGTAGTTAGTCATCTACTATTGATCACATGCCCGTCATCACTGAGGTTTCGGATTTGAGTCTTACTGTGCGCTGGTACTCTTCGACTCCGACCATATTTGACAATTATTGCCAGTTTTTCTTCCAAAGGTTTTTACTTGTATTGCGGCTTCATGACCTAATAAAAACTGGACGCCATGAAGATTGGTGTAGGTGGCGTTTAAAAAATATTAAAATAAACACATTAACATAACAGATGAGTATGTACGTGCGCTTGAACCTTATAAACTATCATTCAACATTAAACTTAATGGAATACTTGATTGTTTTACTGATGAACTAATTTCATTTTCAAAACTTTGATATGATTATTTTTATTTCCATCGTAGGGAATACAAAATTGAAATTGCTTTAAAAATGCAAACAAATTGTATGATGCAAGAAAAATTGTTCATAAAAAAGTTTATTGTGACTGCGTCATAAAAGGTCGTGTCAGTTTAATTGACATAAATGTGTTATTAATGTTCCTGTTATTAAATTACGATTTATGCGTTTTTATCGTCAATGCATAATCATTTAAAATTGCTTCTTATAATTTCAGTACTTTTTTGTTTATTTTCTGCGGTAAGAAAACGCGAAAAAACATTGAATATGAAAATGAGATAAAAATCGGTCATAATTTGTATTACCGGTAAGGATGTCCACGATTTCACCGATCATTTTACTGTCAAAAAATGAGTATTTGCTTTCGACAGGTTTTTGTTTATTCAAAAGAATGAATAAAAGCCATCAAAATGTGCCAAAAAATCAATCCTTATTTAAAGACAAAGAAAAAGAAACAAAACAAAAAATAAGACTAAAAAATGTCGCAATTTCCACTGTAAGAATTAAATATACTGTCACGGACAACTTCTGTTTTTATACATTTCTTTTATATTTGTAAATGCATTAATTTATTACCCGTTGCTACCCGGTAGGATATTTAAATGACCTATAGTGAGCCTCATTGAAATCACATTATTAAATTTACCTGGTCTTACCTGTGAACTATTTAAATCACTTTCGAGTCGAGTGCATCAGAGAAAGCATGCATATTTGTAAATTTTGTACATAGTCCTTGCACGTGGCGCTGTTGGGAGCTCACCGGTCTGCTGGGGTAAGTAACAGTTTTGTTTAATATTTTATTAATATTAAATGTGCTAAAATATTCAGTTTTTGCGGCAATATTTACGTAATTGCAGTTTTCACTTTATTTGGTTTAATTATCGTTTAAGAGCAATTCAAGATATTTTGTATCGTTACTTTATAATGTTGTACATGAAAACGCTGGCATTCATTGTCAACTATAGTACAGTAAAGTATATGTTCTCGTCAAGCGGTGTATTTTGTTAGTGCGACATACTAAACTGTTAATTTTCAGTGTCATACGTTGTGTATTATTGTGTTTAATTCATTTTCGTAATAGATGTAATTAACACGACCGAAGTAGTAGTATAACCTCTTGTAATATTTTACAAGTACATATATGTAGTATATATAGACAAATGCGCAAATAAGTATTTAGCGGAGTTTACGTAATTAGCGACGTAGTAGTGTAAGCATTATTATTAGGTAGTATGGTATTTTATTAGGTCCCATGCAGTAATGGCCAGTGGTGTAAGTGCTGGTGGTGTACAGTACGTGGTATATGTTGTGGTGTGTTGTTACAGTGTAGTGTTCGAGTAACCGGTTGTTGCAGTAATACCAGTAGAAACAACGAAGTGACAGAATAAATCTTCTACCTACGGAATTCTTCCAGGAAGTATTTAGTTAATTAACATTTTATTTTGGAACTTTGGACTTTACGATCTTTAAATTATCTATTGTAAAAATTCTCACGTTTATATTACGTTATTATGTTTTACGTTTATATATGTATACAGTCGCCAAAAAGTTAAGCATCACCTAAATATTTTCTTAAATAATTTTATTACAAAACGATTCATTCAGCATCTGATTCATTTATGCAATGCTTTCAAACAATACCTTTATATAACATACAGGTCAGATGTCAATAATTAGAGTTTTAAAGTGTAAAAACCGGTTTCAAAAACTTGTCCCGCTTCTAATTAACAGACTGACTTTGAATGAAATAGCCTTGACCGATTGCACGTGGATGTTGTGGTTAGTTATTATCTTTTAAATACTTTTCAACATGGTAAGACGAAAATTAAGTATCGCCGAAGCAATTGGCAAGCAATTGGAATGAAAAATGCTGGAATGAGTAACCCCCAAATAGCAGCCAATTTTGGGGTGAACAACTCTGTTATTAGCAGACTTGTTGCGAGGCATAGGCAGACAGGGTTAATCGAGGACCGCCCAAGATCTGGGAGACCCCGTAAAACAACCCCTAGAGAGTACCGCTTCCTTGCTCGTCAAGCCAGATTGCACCCCATTTCAACAGCAGGCCAGTTACGAGGAATGTGGCCTACTGGTGGTCAAATCAGTGACCGAACAGTTATTCGGAGGCTTCACAGATCTCGATTACGTACCCGCAGGCCTTTGAAACGACCAGAACTGACAAGAAGGCACCGCCAAGCACGAATGGAGTGGGCAAGACATCATCGTCACTGGAATATAAGAGCTGGAGACGTATTCATTGGTCAGATGAAAGCCTCTTTCTGTTGAAGCCTTTTGACGGTTGGATACGTGTTTGGCGGCAAAGGAATACAGTTTTGGAAAGAAACCATATTGTAGGAACAACTGCATTCGGTGTTGGCGGCGTTACCGTATTGGGATGCTTTTCACATGACTGCAAGCTCCCTTTACAGATTCTCAACGGAACATTGAATGGTCTGAAATACCGCGATGACATCTTGGATGGACACGTTAGGTAACATTTTGACAACCATGCTCTTGCAGGCAGACCAATGTTTCAAGACGATAACGCTCGACCCCATCGAGCCCGTGTTGTGAGGGACTTTATTGAAACAGAGCCATTGACACCCTTTTATGGCCAGCCATGTCACCGGACATGAATCCGATTGAGCATGTGTGGGACTTTATCGGGCGATACGTCAATCAACGGAACCAAAGATGCCAAAATGTTCGAGAATTAGAAGTCACACTTTTGGAAGAATGGCAGAGATTTCCACAGTACAGCGTTTGGTTGCTGGAATGTGTCGGTGTGTTGAACATTTACACCGGAAGCGTGGAGGTTATACCCGATATTGATGGAAAATACGCCAAACGACAGTCCATTTGTTACTCTTTCACCTCAGGACTTGTTGAATGACTCTAATTTTGTAAACAATGAAAATTTTGTGTCAAACTAAAACCTAAAATCACCTATTGTTTTGTTGTTTTTTTGGCCTATTTTTGTGATCATTATTAGACCACTAGAATTTAATTTTACAATTTGAGGATTTAAATAAAGAATTTTACAGGTTCAAATTTCCTAATGATACATACATTTTCATACAAATTAAACAGTTTCTCATTTTTTTATATTATTGAAAATAATTAGATCCGGAAAAGTAGGTGATGCTTAACTTATGGCGGACTGTATATATAGTTAATTAAATTGTTATATTTGTTGATATTCTGTGTGACTTATTTGTGTGCTTCTAGTAGCCATCACTCGTCCGTCCGTGACAAATGGTGTCAGAAGTGGGATACTAAATGGCTAAGAAAGCACACTGTTATACATGAACAATATATGTAGCTAAATACATTTGTTGAAGGATTAAAAAAAACAATTATTGTGAAACAATACAGATTACTGTCATATCTTGTATTTCTGTTTACCTTGTTTATAACAATTCAAACGTCACCATATGCTGTATAGTTTCAGATGTTGCATCAAAGATTGAGTATTTGGGACTGTGAAGTTTGATTTGTCAGTGCAGAGCTGTGTCTTGCCCCAGTGGGTTGGTGTGTTTTCTCTTCGGCGTTATGTGTTTGAACTGTGAGTATGGAATGTATTGATATAGTATTGGTATTTGAATAGTGTACCGGTCTATTTTATTGAGGCTTTTGGGTGGAGTAGATGGTAATTTATTGGTACAATTTACTAGTTTATTGTTCACTATGGACAAATTGTTAGAGTTGAGAGAATATGGGGTATCCCTGGATTACAAGGATGAGGAATTAAGACACTTTGTTAGAGAACAACAAGCTATTCAGCGTGATGAAAGATTAGCAGCACGTCAGAAAGAAAAAGAGGAACGTGTGTATAACTTAGAAATTGAAAAAGCTCAGTTTGAAATGGAAAGGTTAGTACACGAAATAAAATTGCAGGAAATCGCACATATGCAAAAGATTGAAATGTTGGAAAAGCAGTCGCTTTTAAGTCCAAGATCCGAAGTTTCTTTTTCCGATAATGCCAGTGCTCCACGCGCACCTAAAATTCCGTTTTTCGAAGACGGAAAAGATGACATGGATAGTTATCTCCGACGCTTCGAACGGTATGCCATTTCGCAAAAATGGAAAAACTCAAAATGGGCAACCAACCTAAGCGCCTTATTGAGAGGCAAAGTTTTAGACGTTTATGCATTGATGCCTGCCGATAAAGCTCTCGATTATGAAGCATTAAAGGATGCTCTTTTGAAACGGCACGATTTAACGGAAGATGGTTTCAAACGTAAATTTCGTAGTTGTAGGTCTGAAATAGGTAAAACTTTTGTTCAATTTTCAGTCCGGTTGAATAGTTACTTCAAGAGATGGATTGAAATGTCTGAAACCGAGATGACATTTGACGGACTTTTTGACTTGATGCTACGGGATCAATTTATGCATGTTTGTTCAAAAGATTTGTTGTTGTTTCTTGAGGAACGAATTCCGTCTTCTTTAGACAAAATGGCATCATTGGCTGACCAATATATAGAAGCACGATTTGTTAGCGCAAGTGCTCTTCTTAACAAGGGTAAACCAGTTCAGTCAGGTAATAACTCTAGTAATTATCGACACCCTGATAAACCACAAAAAGATCAATTGAGTAAACCAGCTGAATGTAACCCTTTTGTTCCAGTAAGTGACAGAAAATGTTTCAAATGCGATAAACAAGGGCATATCGCATCGGATTATCGTGTTAAATCCAATACAAATAAGGTAAGTACTGTGACGGCGAATATGAGATCACCGCGTAGTAAGCTTTACGCTAAAGAAAGTGAAGATTCAAATCGTATTAATGATTGTAACGCCTGTACTGTGTCATGTCAGTCTTTTGTTAATACGTTCCCCAGCACAAATACTACTCTTTCATCGTCATGTCAGAATATATCTACTGTAAGTATGCCCGTCTCGCCAGCATTGGTAAATGGTAGACCAGTTACAGTATTGAGAGACACCGGATTCAGTGGTATCGTTGTAAAAAGAAGTATAGTAAACGATGATTGTCTATTAGGTTCCGTACAGGTGTGTTTACTAGCTGATGGTTCTAAAATAGAAGCCCCTGTTGCACATATATTTATAGACACTCCTTATTCGAAATGAGAGTACGATGCTTGGTGTATGGCAACACCTGTTTATGATGTGATCATTGATAATGTACCAAATGTAAAGGAACCAGATAACCCTGATCCTAATTGTGAGTGCTGTTGAAACCAGACAACAAGTTAAGGATAAAGGTAAACCATATTCCCAGTTAAGAGTACAGGATATTATTACAAGTATGTCCAAAAGAGATTGTTAAAGCACAAATCAATGATCCATCATTAGTTAAAGTGAGAACCCTGGTACAGTCTGGAGATACAATTGTCCGTCATAATTGCAAAGTAACATGGACGGTGAAAAATAATCTTATTTATAGAAAGTTTATATCAACTTCAGTGGGGAACGGTAAAGTCTTTTGTCAGTTGGTAGTTCCTGAGCCTTATCGTGAAAGGGTTATGAAACTTGCTCATGAGTCAATCATGTCAGGACATATGGGTACGCAGCGTACCTTGTACAGATGTTAAAAGGTTTTGCCAATCATGTGATATTGTCAAAAAACTATACCGAAGGGTAGAATTGGCCGAGTTCCTCTTCAAAACATGCCCCTGATTGATGAACCATTCAAGCGGGTAGCTGTTGACTTGATTGGTCCTCTTCACCCAGTAACTGATAGAGGAAATAAATACATTTTGACTCGTGTTGACTATGCCACCAGATACCAAGAGGCTATAGCATTGAAGGGTATTGAAACGGAAAGGGTTGCAGAGGCTCTAGTAGATATATTTTGCAGGGTAAGGGTTCCGCAGGAAATGCTTACTGATATGGGTAGTCAGTTTACATCAGCACTCATGAATGAAGTTTGTCGCCTCATATCATTGAAACAACTGACAACAACTGTATATCACCCAATGTGTAATGGTTTGGTAGAACGCTTTAATGGCAGTTTAAAACAAATGTTAAAACATATGTGTAATGAGCGTCCAAAAGATTGGGATATGTACTTAAATGCGTTATTGTTCGCTTATAGGGAGGTTCCCCAAGAAAGCTTAAAATTTTCACCATTTGAACTTGTCTATGGCAGGTCTATCAGAGGTCCGATGTCTATACTGAAGGAGCTGTGGACAATAGAATCTATTGATACAGAGGTAAAAACTACTTATCAGTATGTTATTGATCTAAAGGAGAGACTAGAATCTACATGTGAATTGGCTAGGAATACTCTGGAAAAGGCTTCTAGGAAACATAGAATTTACTATGACAGGTCTGCTAAGGAAAGGAATATGAAGGTAGGTGATAGGGTACTTATATTATTACCAACTGATAATAATAAATTGCTGATGCAGTGGAAAGGTCCATTTGATGTGATAGGAAAAGTAGGTCAGGTCGATTATAAAGGCAGTGTTAAAGGTAAGATCAAAACCTTCCACGCCAATCTTCTGAAGAAATACTTAGAAACATTTGTGACAGTTTAACTGTTCATGATGACCAAAACAATGAGGAGGTGGCGTCAATAAACATGGCAGTCATTGATATGGACAGTGAAGAAAATATTGCTAAAGGTGAGTTCCATGATATACCTTACATCAATACAAATGCAAATGCAGATCAAGTCGATGTTAATCCCGAACTTACGGAAGAGGAAAAAATAAGGTAAAAGAACTTTTAAATGATTTTCCCGACGTGTTAAGTGATAAACCTGGTTGTACTGATCTTTTAGAGCATGAAATTAGACTAATTACTGATATACCGATAAGGATAAAGCCATATCCTATTCCTTATTCATTGATTTCGACCGTGAATGAAGAGGTTACTAAGATGTTAGAATTGAATGTTATTGAACCGTCTTCAAGTCCCTATTGTTTTCCAATTGTAATTGTGAAAAAGAAAGATTCATCAAATCGATTTTGTATCGACTTTAGAACTTTGAATAGTCAAACTATTTTGGATGCTGAACCAATGCCTAATGCGGATGAAATGTTTTCAAAATTAGCGGGACACAGGTTTTTTTCACGGCTAGATTTATCCAAAGGTTATTGGCAGTTACCTTTAGCGGAAAGTTCTAGACCAAAAACACCTTTTCAAACCCCAAAAGGTTTGTATCATTTTTGCAGAATGCCATTTGGGTGGGTTACAGCTCCAGTCTCGTTCTCTAGATTGATGCGTTTGGTTTTACAGGAAATTGATAACATTGACAATTTTATTGACGACATTTTTCTTTTCACTATGACATTTGTTGAACACTTGAATGTTTTGCCTGATCTTCTCATTAGATTGTGGAATGCGCATTTAACAGCGAAACCCGGAAAATGCTCTATCGCATATGGTAGTTTGGAATGTTTAGGTCATTTTGTGGGAGACGACAAACTAAAACCTCATCCTGATAAAGTAAGAGTGATTCAAGAAGCGCCGAGACCCGTTACAAAGAGACAGGTGCGATCTTTCCTCGGATTAGTAGGGTTTTATCGTAAATTCATTCCAAATTTTGCATGTATCGCAGTTCCGCCTACCGACCTAACTAAAAGGGGTCATCCGAATAAGGTTATTTGGGAAAGTTCTCACGAACATGCATTTGGGACTCTCAGAAACGCGCTAGTCAAGTTTCCAATTTTGAAACTACCAAATATGTCTGAACCGTTTATTTTGATGACCGATGCGTCAGATTACGGTATTGGGGCCGTTTTAATGCAAATGCAAGAAGGAAGTAAGATGCCGGTTGCCTATGCCAGTAGGAAATTGAAAAGTAGTGAAGTTGCTTACTCAACTATTGAAAAAGAATGTTTAGCAATAGTGATGGCGATTCAAAAGTTACATTGGTACTTGTATGGGCAAGAATTCACATTGCAGACCAATCATAAACCTTTAATCTACTTAAATAAGAAACAGGTAGCGATGCGCGACTTATGCGATGGGCGTTGGTCTTGCAACCTTACAGATTTAAGATAATAGCAGTAAGTGGTTAGGCAAATGTAGGTGCGGATTTTCTCAGCAGAATATAGGAGATCAGATGGACATCAGAAAAGGTGAGGTGTAGACAGATTTTAGTATACGGAGAGGCACGTGCCACACGAATACAGAGATTTGTTTATATATTCGCAGTTGATAATGGGATCACATTTTGTTTTATTAAATTGACATGTCTATATAAAAATTAATTTGTACTTCTCTTCGGACGGAGGAGACGTCACGGACAACTTCTGTTTTTATACATTTCTTTTATATGTGTAAATGTATTAATTTATTACTCGTTGCTACCCCGGTAGTATATTTAAATGACCTATAGTGAGCCTTGACTGACAATCCAAGACGTTCACACTGTGGAGATGCGACTGAAGACATACACCACTATCTATACTGTTCACAGGGCCGCTCTGCAGAATGTCTTTCTTGAACCTTGTGTAGAATTTAGCATTCAAAGTATTTTTAATGGTTCCTAAGCAAATCTTAACTTATAAATATTGGTTATTACTTTTTTCGTATAATAAACATGTTAAGATCGGGATAATATGTGCAGAATTGATGATTTTTGATCCTTTTTGATATAAACTAAATATCAAAATAAACAATCGACTACCAACGGACAAATGTACACGAAGTAGTGTTGTAGTGTTTTCTTTCCTTGACATGTAATCTCAGTACTTTATATATTTTTAACATGTGATAATTAATTATGTTTAACGGCAGAGACATACAAACAAAGTTTCCTCTCATGTCTGTTGTGTATAAAATAAATTCTGCTTAAGAACATTAGAAACACCAACCGGTAAGAAATGCTTTAAATATCTATTTCCAACACTTTATTGGTAAGTTGGTAGTCAAAGTGAAATTTGTGTTCATGCAAAATAAACAGCAATGCATCTGCTCTAAGCTACTTCTGCAAAACACACAGTTAAATCTCCAAACCCATTTACAAAGTGCCATTAACAAAAGGAACTGCTTTAACAACACACGAGTTCATCAGTATTGCGTTTGAATTTTGTCGAATTTATATATTTATTTTATTTGATTATTTAACTGTACCAGCAAAACACCACAGACGGTTCTATTATAAGCTATGATATATAAACAAAACTTGGATACTTGTCTTTCTATTATTTGAACGTCTTGTATGCAGTCGTTAAGTTTTTTTCTGGTTGTTATTATCTGAATCACCTGACTGACGCTGTTTGTTTTCTGGGTACAATTCTGTTATCCGTTTTACTGGTTACTTGCTCATTTGAGGTTTGTTGTACCTAGGTTGGTGTTATCTCTTCAGAAGTTCTATGATCACCATGACTTTATTGATCGTTATGGGAAAAGTGTCTCAAAAACGATCTGACATTTTCGCTGAGTCATAGGTAGTGTTTCCTATTCCTGGATTTGACTTTTCTCTAGGCATGACAGTAATTAACTAGACCGGTGTCTAATTAGAGACAGGCACTGCTTACCCGTCCGGAGCACCTGAGTGCACTCATGGTTTTTATTGTGTTCGGGTTACTCTCTTTCTGTGTTTTAAGATTTTGTTTTTTGTGTTGTGTCTGTCTACATCCGGATTTGTAACTGTCCTTTGACTCTTGTTGTTCGGTCGGTTTTCTTTGCTACTTTCTTGTGTTCCACCCTTCAGTTTGACTCAGTTTATTTCTTTTCTTACAAACTATGATGTTTACAGGTTTCAGACTTTGGATTAAACAATGTTTTATTTACGTATATATAGTAACAAAAGAGTGTGATATGAAAACAAAATTACCTTTATTAATCAGTCTCTTTAAACAAACAATATCACCAGACATGTTTCAAAATAATAAAACTATATATTTATGAAAACCGCTAACATTTGTTTCTGTTTAAATTTCACTTTTACATCAACTGTGGGTGTGTCCATCTTTGAAAGGTCACATCCTCGTCAAATCTAATACATTAAACATTGACGCAAGTGGTTTTCAATCAAATGAGTGCCTGAACATTACACATTCGATTGTATTAATTCACAGAAAAAGAATTTAAACAAACTTTTATAGATGAAATAATTTGATTTCAGTTGTCCTTAAATACAACAAATAGTGAATATTGCAATAACATTATAATTAATGTGTACAATGGTTACATCGGCGTATTAGCTATGCCAACTCCTGAAATAAAAGAAAGTCATGCAATTACAAAGTATTGCACATCTATAAAAGAAATTATATATATTATATCGATGTAAACTATTGCAAACCTGATAAATTGATAAATATTGATATTGTTGCATAAGTGAGGAAAATTTTTACTTTTGAAATTAAAATAGTCTCGTTTGCGTAAATTCTTGTGTGTGCTAAGATGACCGTGGGTGTCATATTCAAGGTATAAGTTCTGAAGGATATATTAACGGAAGCCACTCAGCAAAATGAGGATTTGTTAATTGAAAGGACATTATCAATATATCTTCATGTAAAATTAAAGGACATAGCTTCTGCTATCTTCTTGTCTTTAATAAGAGGTCGAAGAGTTTCATTTTATGCAAGCTACTTACCGCTACATTCGTTACAAATACACTGGTAATTCCTGTTGCATTTCCCACTGCCACAGCCATATTTTCCAGCGCAGCAACCGTAACATCTGTCATGATTCATATTTCCTATACTACAGAAGCGCTTTGTACAAAACTGGGCAGACGACTCTTGTGTAGCTATAGATATAAATAATCTTCACTTAACATGAGTTTTCTGAGAGCAGATATATCATTGACAATGCTCGCAATTTAATTAATAGAAAAGAACAACGAATCTCCAGAAAGTAACTAAAACAAGTGTGGACTGTGAGCATGCCCACAAAGGGATAGCACCCGCTTCCCCTTCAAGTCCAATTATCTCCCTTTAATGATATCCGATGTGAATAAAAATCCTTCATGCACATCTACATATAATGTACTTCCTTAATGCTAATTTTAATTAAATTCATCAAGCGGTTTATGAGGAGTTGCGCTTACAAGGGATGTGGACAGACGGACAGACAGACAGACATGGTGATTTCTATATACCCCAAACAAGTTTGCGGGGGAGGGGGGATATAACAAATAACAGACAGAACAAATTAGAGGTAATAAACTACTTAAAAAAATGATATAAACATTGGATAGTTTGAACTGGCAAAATAGACCCCCCTTTATTGTAATGTCTGTAACAAAAAATACATGCAAAATCGTATTACAAAACAAACACTCTCCCCAGAACAAAAATCTGCACCTGCACAATACAGGAAAAATCGACACTTGTTTTCAAAAACCAATACAGTATATAAATACTATCAGGACACAAAAAAAGAAAAGGAAGAATAATACAATATGCACGTTATTAAGAGAATTTTTTCTCATCGTTATATACAATTTAGCCGACGTAAAACATCGTGCGAATTATAGGATAAATGGTAAATAATTAAATTGACAACCAAATTAAAACAGTTGAATATAACAATGACAAAATATTGATACTAATGTAAGAAGAATACCAGGTAACTGGACAAACAATGACAGCCAAAAGTTAACAGACGATTACAAATCTGGACAAACATATACAACACTAAACAAAAACCCAAAACACGAACCCAATATAAAAACTCATGGCTGCACTCATACATATATATAAATGAGTTGATAATAGATTTAACTTAATGTTTTAAAATTTTGAACCTTTATAAAATTTAATTAGTACGTTGGAATAATGTATATGTAGTAGTGTTTATATGTTTGTTGATATTGTTCATCTATCATACAATAAAGTTTATTAATGCTTCTCTAATTCAATCATTTTTCTTACAATTTTAAATAAGAAATACTTACTAAGCATTAACATGGCCAAAATACTCAAAATCACCCACATCTTCATTCTTTTTCAACTATTAAAATACGAATTAAAAGAAATGACTTTTCTACAACGTCATAAGGTAATTTGAACGAACGAATTCACAAAATGCTTGACCAATTGACATTACTGACCTTACATTAGTTCGAAACATTATCAAAATCAATGATCAAGATATAAGATGACCAGATCTAATTCAGTAACCCTAACTCAGAAGACAAGATTTACTGAAAAATTTACAAAAGAAAGAAAAGGTCTAATGAAATCTACGCTTCAATAGGCCCATGCAACAGAAAATCGAAACTAGTATAATAGTTGCCTATGAGTGCCGTGTGCAAGATTTGTCACCGAGTTTACCTACGATCTTACCTGATGTAACTGTCATATGTTTCTTATAACGTCACCGCCAGCAACATGTTCTTAAATAGGTGTCAGACATGTCCTTAAAATTGGCCTTATCAAAATAGATTCGCAAAAATAAACATAAATGCAAATTTATTGTCGTACTTTATTTTAGTTGAGTAATAAAATAGGAAGTTTGAAAAATAACATGAGGCATCCTGGGGTTACTTTAATTATACTGTTATAACAAAGAATTAACGGATGTATTTGTTCTTTGTATTATACATGCTCTTATTTAGTTTGACGAGCCTTGTAACAGAAAGATTAAGATTAAGACTCATAGAGATTATGTGTATTGTTATATAATATAGTCTCAACTTCGTTCCCCCGGATGTGCAGTTAAAAGTACAACAATAAATGATATACGCAACAAATATTTAAAGTCAAGACAGAATTTGTAAATATAGTTACAATGCATCGTATGCACAGGTATGTTCATCCTTAATCCCAGCAAAGCAATTCAGTATTGTATCCGCATGTCATAAATTATTGCTGATGTTGTCCGGATTTTCCCTAGTAATTATTTACTGCCTAAAATCATAATTAAAGTCTTTAATTTGAATTTAAATAATATATAGTAAACCAGAAAATACCAAGGCATTATAAGAGAAAAACGAACAAGAATTAAAAATCATATTCAATGTTCAATATGCTTGTACTTAAAGACAAAAAACTGGTTTCATCCAATTAAGGACACACAACTTGTATTTACTTGTAACAAACACAATACTGTAATGATACGGCGTGAGCAATGTGATCTAGGTCGTAATAACAAACTCTGTAAGTCAATTATTGCAAGGCATTTTCAATTTTTTTAAAAGCAGGTAACGGCATACAGTCAAAATAGTTAAGAACTCTAATGAGTTGTATCGTTTCACAAAAACCTAATGGTCTTTTGAAAAATGTTTCTAGTAAAGTTACTATAATAATGAGTCATCATTTACATGCTAGTGAAGCTGTACAAACTCTATGTATGTTCTAGTCTGGTCAAAATGGAGGAACTATTAACGTGCATTTTAATATCTTATTTCAAGTATACAAAATATCAATTTATACAGACAGATTATGTCGCAGTCCAGTCCGAGATCAACCAAGGCCAGACAGGTCTGTTATCTCTGCATATGTCAAAGCGACAAAGGTTCCAGTGGGCATATCGGCTGCATTACGACATACATTCGCACAGCCACAGGAGCGTGACTTGGGCTGGAATTAGTATAGTCAGACATGCATGTTATCGCAGGAAATATCACAGGTACATGTATCAGATACAGAATGGTAATTATATTTTTATTTTGATGGACAAAAATATTTGCCCTCACACAGCTTTTATATTAAAAGAGTTTATAGAAAATAAAATCATCGATCAAATGACTTTCACAAGACCTAAATCAGATTCAATATGCCTGGGAAAACCTATAGAAAGGCGTTTCTGTGCGTCCGGTACCTCCAATAAAACGTCAGGGGCTTTCTGCTGCATTGGTGGAAGATTGTCTAAAATCTTCAGAAGACTGTTTCGTAGCATGCCAAGTCATTGAATTAACGCTCGTTGTGGTCATATTGAAGACATGAGAGGATCTCATTATGTCTACGTGTTAATTCTAATTTGAAGGAATGTCTAACAATAAGGCTCACTTACTTTAACGTTTTAATGTATTGTAATATACAATCAAAATTGCCTAATATAGCCTGTGTATAATTGTTGAAACATATTTAATATAAAAATATCCTTTTGTTACTCAACAATTTTTTTTTAAATATCGTTTTTTGCTCTGAATTTACTAATAAATAAAATATGATCCTTAAGTTTTTGCCAAGTATTCATTGTATTTGTTTTCTATTGATTTTTTTGGTATTGTTTATTTAAATTTATGTCACCATTTGATAATCCAAAGAACCTACTACAGAACAAACTGTTTATTGCAAAAACGAGATGAGTTCACAAAATAGATTAATTCTAAAACGTCAGCTTAAAACCCTGTGTCGCAGATCACTATTCTAATTTGTACGTGTTTGATGTTAGTAAATACATTTATTGGAAAGGCGCTGAAGAGATACGTCGGTTAGAAACCTATGGAAGATAATCTTTCACATATAAAGTTAAGAATAAGTTTACAACAATTTCATAGAATGATTCCGATCTTTTGTATGATTATAGTACCGGTTCTGAAGTTTTGTCTTGCAGATGCTTAAGAATCTGTTTGCAGTGTCGTTATATCCTTCCGTGTATTTATCCTCTAGTATCAGTTATAGCGGACTTGCATTTACTTTCTGCTATAAAGTTTGCCAGTTTCTTGGACTTTGATTTGTGGAATGTCTTTTCAACAGTTTCCTTGGTGTTCGATATTTCCTAATATCGTCATTTGAGAAACATTTTGTAAGCAGAAACTTATTGCAAGGTATGCTTACATCTCCGTTAACCCAGAGTTCATCATAAGCAAGAGATGCTTCCACCTCCGTTGAACCAGAGTTCATCCATAGCAAAAAATGCTTACAACTCTGTTAAACCTTAGTTAATCACTAGCAATAACTGCTTGCATTTCCGTTAAGCCTGAGTTAATCGCTAGCAAAGACTGCTTACATCTCGTTAAACCTGAGTTCATTCCTCACCTTCACCACAATCTTACCTCATATGACACTCTAGAGGGTCTCAATTTCAAATACAACCTTACCTCATATAACACTTTAGACGGTTTCGACTTCACATACAATCTTACCTCCTATAACACTCTAGAGGGTCTCGACATTACAAACAATCTTACCTCCTATAACTCTCTAGAGGGTCTCGACTTCACATACAACTTTACCTCATATAACACTCTAAAGGGTCTCGACTTCACATACAATTTCACCTCGTATAACAATCTAGAGGGTCTCGACTTCACATACAATCTTACCTCATATAACACTCTAGAGGGTCTATACTTTACAAAAGATCTTACCCCATATAACATTCTAGCGGGTTTCGACTTTACAAAAAATCTTACCTCCTATAACATTATATACTAGGGTCTCTACTTTACAAACAATCTTACCTCATATAACACTCTAGAGAGTCTCGACTTCACATATAATCTTATCTCATATAACCATCCAATGTTTTTTACATTGTCACAGTCAACAACGTGTACTTAAATAGCCGTCGGACATATCCTATCGTCAAAATAGAATCGCAAAACTGTCGTAATTTGTATTAAAATTATTATTAACTAAGAAAGTGCCAAAAACACAGAGGTATCCAAAGGGTAATTTGATCATGCTATTCCAAAAATAATTAGGAATAATTCATTTTTTCTTAGTAAAATACCTACCATGAAGTTTGTTTAATAAGTGATTAGTTCTTATTACGGTCAGATTAAAATTTTATAATCATTTTACACTTTGTTCCCGTGAATATCTTTAATAAATTACATACACAAGAAATATTAAAGTAAATGCGTAATTTATTTATACATTTTAATAAAAACGCCGTATGCACAGGCATGCTCATCAATAATCCCAGCAATAAGATTCAACGTCGTATATGCGTACTATAATTTATTTTTACGGCCAGTTTGACAATTTATTTATTTATGTCCATAATAAAGAGCCAGTAACTAAATAATAAACTATTTGTGAATCATTTCAACTTCTTAAAAGCACAAGACAACATTTCTCGAATAGATAGAAGAGTAGGTATGAATTAAAGAATGTGTTCAGTAAATGTCTTAAGTAGCTCGATTTTAATTGTTAACAGAAGACTAACTGACTTTTGTATATTTCGTATTACGTTATGTGTAACTTTGCCGTTTTATATTTTTGGGTCAGTAGTACAATGAGAAATATACAAATTTTATTTTAAAATGTCTATATACATGTGACTAGTTTAATATTTGTATACCCAAGTTGAAAATTAGAGGTATATAGTAATGTGGTGACTGACCGTCAGTCCACTACTTTGGCCATAGCAGTCTACCCTACACTAATGCATGAAATAAACTTTCACACAATCTTATTTACAAAGTGTTGGTGTGACCTGATATTTTACATTTTGATCGGAATCAGATTTTTCACACCAAACATGGTCTTTGCTATTCCATAACATAGGTAAGTTTGGAGGAAATGAACACGTCTTACAGTTTGTCTAATCTATTATTACTGTATTTTAGAAACTTGTTGATAGTTACTACATTTATTATAAAAAATGTCTTATTTTTAAGAAATCAAGTTTGATAGATTTTTATAAAGCGGCAGTGCGTTAATGTTAACGTCGTAAAAGGATCAAGAATACTCTCAGATGTTAACCAACTCTATTTAATCTAATATATACTGCATTATATCGCAGTGTTGAATGTGTTGGAATTGTCCAAGTGATTATGTCGCAGTATCTGAAGTGTTGGAATTGTCCAAGTGATTATGTCGCAGTGTCTGATGTGTTGGAATTGTCCAAGTGATAATGTCGCAGTGCCTGATGTGTTGGAATTGTCCAAGTGATTATGTCGCAGTGTCTGATGTGTTGGAATTGTCCAAGTGATTATGTCGCAGTGTTTGAATTATCCAAGTGATGTTTTGTTTTGTTAGTGTTAAACCTTTTGGTACATCTCCGTTATTAGGGTAAAACTTAAACAAATATATAATGTACATCTATTATAAAACGGTTTGTATTATCTTTCATGCTAGTTTTCAACTTTTGTATCATCATCAGAGGTAGGCATATGATAGGCAAGAAAAGGTATCATAGTTTCTCCTTTAATTATAGTCTTTGTAAAGTATTATTCGTTATAGAAGTCTACTGTTCCTTAATAGTTTGAACTTTGACCACTTCTAATAAAAGAAGAAGTTACACACAATATAAAAGAGGTTATTCTGTATTTCACGCCTCCGGGCGTTTTATGTAACAATTGATGCCAGAAGTGTCGCAAAAATAAAAGATAAAGAGCACAAGCGAATTGAATATAGGAAAACTTTTGATAAGGAAGATAGACCTTAGCATACATTTTTATTTACGCTCCTTCCCGGAATTGTTGAAAACAAACATGCTGATATCCAATTCAATTATAACTGAATAGTAGCATATGATCCATTTTATTTATCAAACCAACTCACAGTACAGTAATAGAAGCGGAAGTATGGCCTGCAACAAAAACCTGGTTTAACCCATCATTTTATTAAAATGCGTGTATCAAGTCAGGACCATTGCTGTTATTGTTATATTTGTGTTTGCTGGTTATAAAGTTGCCAGTTTCTTGGACTATGTTTTTGTTGCTGGGAATGGAGTTTGCCGGTTTTTACGACTGATTTGTGGAGTTTTTTGACAATTTTCTTGGCGTTCGGTATTGTTATTCCCTTTATTTGTAACAGCACATCAATTTTTCAGCAATTTTATCTTCTGTTAGAAACATTTATGTTTAATGTTACGACAAATATAAAAACCCTATCATGGATACATCCATAAGTAGTAAAAGTCGTGAAATCGTCAACTATATGAATGGTATGTCTATATAGTACTTTTTTGTACTTAGTGTTTCCATTAGACAAATAATATTAAAAATTCATGCACGTTTGATAGGAGACCTTTCTAATTCTTACAAATGTGTAAGGGGCTATTATAATCAGGATGAAATAGCTTTTAAACTTTTCATTCTTTTCTCCTTACTTATGTACAATAATATTTGCAATCTGTATATATACCTTGAATGTGTTAAAATTACTTACTCGGGTCGCGTCACGTACACATTTCAAATGTAAACGTTTCACTTTCAGTCGTTTTTCACTTTAATTTACACGCACTTTCAGTCAAGGTACTCTCATGTCGTACCATGACATGCAGGTATTATTTGCAAAAGTGTCAATAATAAAATGTCATCAAAGAAACCAAGGTGAATACAATTTATTTACTAAGCCAGACGCGCGTCAATAACGTGCAAATAACATTGCCAGCGCGAAAGTATAATACACGACATTTCAAGCAAATGTAACATATAATTAATTTATCGCTGACTATTTAAACGATTGGTGGAACTCTTCTTATGACTAAAGTCGGGTTAAATCAACACAAATAATTTTTAAACAATGCAATTAACTCTACCATACTTCTAAACTGTTCCTGCTGTCTTGCAGGTTTGTTGCCAGCATTACATCTATGACCCCGATTTAATTTTTCATTGGATATTGTATCACGATATATTTATTACATGTAAATGATTTTAAACGTTTACACAATAAAAAAGCAAAGTTTCTGCAAAAAATATTCTGTCCAACAGGTAACGTGTTGTACTGTAGATGTAGTGTCTTATTATATTTTATTTCAGATCGTTGTTTTTATAGGTCACTACAGTATATGATATTGTTTGCATATATAAGTTATTTCTCATAAAGTTGTTCATCAATTTCTTTTGAAATGAACATTTCAAATGAACACTGTGAATTGTTTTTTAATACAAAGATATTATATAGTTGCACGTAGGAACATTGTGTACTATGAATACGCTTCTCTACCCACACAGTTACCAATTAACCTAAATATTGTTGAACTGTTTTACGTTTACTTGTAATTCCCTTGAAACTGTACTTCGACAGTGTTGTCAAATTATATTACTGCCAAAAAATATTTATTCCCCAATTTTGTCATAACATAACTATTCCAAATCAGATCTTAATAGATAACATTTATGCTGCATGCAAATATAAATATGATAGTCGCATGGGATCACGACAAGTCGTAAAGCTAATTAGCGGAATATTGATATTTAAATGATCCTAGATATACACTTTAGAAGTTAATAGTAGATCATGCATAATAGAAACATAAATTAGGAATAAGCAAAAATATCAAAGTGGCAATCAAACTGCAGTCCAAAACTCTAATACGATTTTATAGGATAAACTACACCACATATTTAACAAAACAACACACAAACAAATGCCAGCGACTTTAAAAAACGAAATCTATTAACATAGAACAAATGTACAGTTCAAACAAGACCGGCTTACCTCATAAAAAAGAAACAAAATCGATAGAAAGGACAATTATGATTTTTATTGTCGATCATATTTCCCTTCATGATATTGATTTGAATGTTTGTTTTGTTTGAATGATATTTTAACGCAACTTTTAGCAATTTTGCAGCTATATCATGGCGTCCAGTTCTACTCGGGGAGGAAGCAAAAGCACCCAGATAGAACCTCCGACCTTCGGTATATTTATTGATTTGAATTAAAAATTCAAAGCCGAATTCTACCATAAATTACTGCTAATTCATGTTTGTACCAACACTCAACTTTTATTTGATATAATCCGACCATGAAGACCCTATTACAATCATACTGCGCTTATGAAGACTCCACCACGATTCTGCTGCGATTCATCACAATCGGCCACGTTTTTCGGCCGCGCTTTGGTAGTAGTAGAAGTGGTGTCTATGTGTGAACGGGGGGTTATCTACCATAAATGTTCTATAACCAGGAGAACCAAAGTAAGAATATCAGTTTGAATTTCAAGAACTGATTGAATAAATTTAATGAGAATAAAAAACGATTAATTTCTTTTCATTTATATTCCGTCTAGAAAACTGTATTCATCGCGAACCTCCGACCTTCGGTATATTTATTGATTGAATTAAAAATTACTGCCAATTCATGTTTGTATCAACACTCATACTTTCATTTGTTATACTAACCCCCTACTTAGCTCTTTTTACGACTTTACCCCGATTATTGTTTACCACGATCCGCTACGCTTGTTTTTGACAATGTTCAAAATAAGCGTGGCGAGAGCTCAGAGCTCTCCGATCGTGAAGACCCTATCACAATAATATTGCGCTTATGAAGACTGCACTACGTTTCTGCTGCGATTAGTCAAGATCGGCCACGTTTTTCGAACACGCTTCGGTCGAAGTAGAAGCGGCATCTATGTGTGAACCGGGGTTATCTACTATCAATGTTCTATAACCGAGAGAACCAAAGTAAGAATATCAGGTTGAATTTTAAGAACTGATTGAATTTAGTATTGAATTAAATGAGAATAAATAATCGATTAACTTCTTCTTTTCATTTTATATTCCGTCTAGAAAAACTGTATACATCGAGGACAAAGTGAAAGGTTTCAAAATTATTTAACATTTTCTTGTTTGTAATAATAAAATCTTAATAAAACGACAATTTCCAGTATTTACATTCTTCAACCTCGTACTAGACAAACTAGACATAATATGTAAATAAAACAGAAGTTGGGGTACTATTGTTATGGATTAAAGTTTAAGCATAAACAATCCAATGATTTGAAGAAGGTATGTTTTTAAATGTGATGTAAAAGTTAAGCACAAAATAAATAAGTTGTCTCCTTTAGGCAAAACATAAACAAAAGAAAACAAAAACCGTCAGTGTGCGTGGAATTAAGAAAATCTGAAACTATTTATAATAACGATCTTATCAAGGCGATATTAGTAGACTATCTTTACAACCCATTCATAAATTTGCCGGTAATATTCATTTTGTTTTACTTCATTTGTTATAAGATTGTGTGACATGAATTTTCACAATAATATAAATATGATTTGCAATAACTGTATATCTAGTAATTACTTGACCGACAAACAGTGTTATAGCTTCTCGCTTTGAAGCGATTAAAGCCAGCAGTTTACTGTAGTTTTCGTGTCTACTGTTAAATCTGTTTGTGCACAATTTCCGTTTGCAAATTTTATTATAGAGTTAAACCAATACATCGTCATATCTTGACGCAGCATAAATCGAGACAAATTAAAGTAATACACGTTCTTGTTTAGACGTGTTATCGGTATGCACGATTCTTTTTTTATATCTTAATTCAAGTCGTTTAGTTATATTGTCCGTCAGCGTACACACTTTTATTCAACAATATTTTTTATTGTGCTGTGTACTCAATTTATTATACAATTCCTTGCACACCTCTTTTCGTTTTAATCATAATAAATAATAATTGCATATACCATCGGGTAAACACGGTATCATTATTATTGAGTAGAATACACAGCATATTATTTACACACGGTTGGATGACAACACAGAACAGAATTTAAAATAAAATCTACAACGAGAAATATATGTCATATATCAATATCAATAGGTATATAAATTATTATAATAGAAATTTTGGCCAATAACATTAGGTACCAACGCGATTGAACAGACAAAAACTGTTATCTATATAAATGTTTCATAACAATACAGATATTGAGAACGCTCATATTCAGCATCAAACATTATCAAAACCGGATTTCTCAATGCTCTTAAATTGTTTTATTAAACGTGAAGGAGCAGCTTTGAATGTTATAAAATATCAAGCATCATCTTCAATCATGATATATATGTTTGTTTCCTATTGCCACTAATAGTAAGCATATGTTTGAGATTTAATTGATCTCATCATCCTAATTCGTACAGACATACAATAAAATGCAAATATCTGAAAGGTTATATTAGCCCTTTTTAGTAATTTAAATTTAAGATCTTATTTATTGCTATACAAATCAGACAAGAAATTAGATTGCATTCATATATTATAAAAAAATTTATTTTGACATCCATGTTATGTTATAAATTAAAAGAAAGAATAGGTGATAACACAGCATATAGTTTATGCTCTCTTTTAAATGAAAAGCGTAAAATGCTGCAAAAGATGTTATTTAACGTTAGCACATACAATCACAAAGAAAGGCATGTCTATAAAGAAATTCACCAGCTTGTATTTTGACTAGGTTCCAAGTAGTTTTGTTGACACTTAAATTTGTTATAATCTTAAATTGGGATACAAGTCATTGCTTGTTCAAGCCCCGATGTTTGGTTTAAAATTTAAGAGATGAGATCAATATTTGCTAATTTTAAAATAAATGTTATACCTGAGATGAAGATTGCTGAATATCTCTTAATTATAAATTCAAATTATTGGTGGATTTTATAGAGGACTATTCCAGAAAATTTGCAAATCAGGAATACCAGGAGGTCGATGCCTGGTCCGCGTGGGTAAAGGCCTTGAGGTCATTGATAAGTCATCTAGGAAGGTCCATTATAAAGAGTATTTGATAATGAGTAGTCATGGACAACTCACTTAGCTATCCTACTTCCACATTCACTGTGTTTTCAAAAGAGGATATTCTTGAAAATCACAGATAGGTGTTTGCATTCTTTGATCTCAAAATCAAAGTCGAAGATTGTGATCTCCCCTACTTGTATTGGATACCAAAACCTAAACAAAAATTCACACAAACCGCGTTTCAAAGCACATCGTCGAAGCGTACCACAAAAACGCTATCGGAACTGCTGACCACTATTTTAACAACAATAAAAACGAGAATGCAAAACTACAGTGACACTTTCTATTCCAGGATTGACATAAATGAAATGTTGATTCTAAAACATTCAAAAGACCTGATAGATTCCCAATGTAACAGCATTAAAACATTTGATATTTCGACACTCTACACGACCATCCCTCGTATGCAGCGTAAAATAAGTCTATACGATCTTACTAAACGCCGTTTTTCAAGAAAAACGAAAAAAGACGATATGCATACCTGGTAATTAGCCATGACAGAGCTTACATTGTCATCAATGACTCTAAATCAAATACTATATATAGTGAAGACCAAATCTGTCAGATGTTAAATTGTTTTACTTACAACATATTCGTCATGTTTGAAGGACTTATTTTTCAACAAACTTTTGGTATTTCAATAGGTACTAATTGTGCTCCCTTTCTCGCCTATCTTGTATTCTTATAAGGTTGCGATCCTAGAAGGCCTACTGAAGAAGAAAAGACACCGGCCCATAACTATAATTTCAGTTTCCGCTATATTGAAGATGTTTTGTCTCTCAACAATGGTAAATTTGATGACTATTTGCATTCTATTTACGCGAGCGAGCTTGACATTAAAGACCCCACTTATACATCAAATCAGACCCTTACTTAGACCTATTTCTAGAAATAGACTCAGGTAAACTACAAACTAAACTCTACGACATACGTGATGACTTCAACGTTTGTTGTCTACGTTCCGCTAAACGACAGCAACATATCAGCTGCTCCAGAGTATGGTGTGTACATTTCACACAACTTAGACGAGATTCAAGATCCTGTGATCGGTATTCTGAATATCTATACCGATCACTGCTGTTGACTACTAAACTCCTCAAACAAGGGTTTTTTGTACCTAGGATGATGTCATCTCTTTAGAATTTCTAGGTCGTCACCAAGACTTGATTGATTATTATGGGAAATTAATCTATCAAATACGATTGGACAATTTCGCTGAGTCATAGGTAGTGTTTATTATTCATAGATTTGACTTTTTCCTAGACATGACAATGAGTAACTCGAAAGGGGGTCAAATTAGAGGCATGCGCTGCTTACTCATCCGAAGCACCTGAATGGACCCATGGTTTTTATTGTGTTTGGTTACTCTCTTTCTGTTTTTGTGATTTTTGTTTTTGTGTTGCGCTGCGTATGTTTGTCTTTATCGGTCCCTTGACATTGAATTCTTGTTGTTCGGTCATTTTTTGTTTGCTATTTTCTTAATTGTGTTCTATTTTACTGTGTCTGTAGGTAATCATATATATTGTGTAAACACAAATTTAATTTACGTGTTTTTGATGTCTACATTTCAATTTGCAGGCCTTGATGACATTTTACATTATATGACAACATGAAAATATAAAACATAAGAAACATTCTGTATATTAGAAGTTTAAACACAAAATGCTGGCAGTTTGTAAGCTGGTCTTAGAAAGCAAATAACAATTTGCATATGCGGTTAGCCATCAAACGGCAATGACAAATCTGATAAATATTTATAATAATCTTGGTTTCAATAGGTTTGGTCGCTTTCGTAAAAAACTTAGAACTTTCAAATTCATTCTGAACGTTTTCTTTCTACATGGTTTCTTTCTTGTATCATACTGTTGTTCTATTCTGCTAGAGTGGATATGTTATACCGGTATTATGATCGTTGACACTTTCGTATGATATACTTTAACTTACTAATAAAAAAAACTGATGTACTTTTCTTTTTAAGTCATAGGCTTTGGTTGTTGGTCTAGCCTAGATAAAAGGTCTTGTTGTATGTACAAAATCATTGGATATGTTAAACATATAAATTGCCAAGATGTTTTCTTCAAATGTTACTGAGTAAATGACCTTGAACCACTATTTTGTATTTGTTGGTGTTTTGCATGAAAACTAGAACAAAGAAAGAAACAGTTAGCTATTGGCTTAACCATTGCGCGCTTCTAGATAGGATAATCTAGTATAAATTTCAGAATCAATGCTATTGTTTTATTTAAATTATTATCAAACAATTATTTAACAATAAAAGAAATGATCTTCTTTTTAAAAATTATCTGTAAAACCATACGGGATGTGCTAGTCAGAAACATCGATGTATGTCGATGGGTAACTATACAGGTTGGTGAGTCAGAAACGTCAGTGTATGTCGATATGTAACTATACGGATTGGCGAGCCAGAAACGTCAGTGTTTGTCGGTGAACACAATAGTCAATGCGATGTCAAAGTAGAATTGGTTTACAGCTAACAGCTAACATTGACTATTGTCCAGTACAGGTTTGTCATACAAATCGGTCGTGGAACACACCTAGTATATCACGTGCAGGTTAGCAATCAATCAAAATGGGCTTATAGTTTATAATTATTACTTATTTTCACGGACATATGGCATATGCTGAAATCATAGTTAATCAATATGATTGCATTATTATTTGCTTGTTTTAATTAATTTGGTTTTTGTAAAATAAAATAATATGTACTGTGTGTATACTAGAATGTATATTAAGTATTTATTTATTCCCTTTTATAACCGTTCTTATATTGTTTAACAAAATGTGGTCGTAAACTAGGCAAGATCTTATTCTCTGATCTAGTTCACTAGAATAATATATCTGAAGTAGTATAAATAATGAAAATATAAAACCTGATAAAGGAGGACACTCTTGGTGTTATTCGTGGCAAGTATTACATGTAATGTGAGATCCATCTCCACTTGTATCTACTACTGAGGCTGCAACAAAATTAACCTACCACAAAAACGACGTAACAAATGAAGAAACTTTTTGGTAAAAAAACATCTTTACACCACAGAAAGCACTGTCAAGTCAAACAATTTGTAACAAAAAGAAGACGGTCTTCTGTAACTATACAAATAAAATGTCATCAAAGATACCAAGGTTAATAGAATTTACTACGCCAGACGCGCGTTTCGTCTATTCAAGACTCATCAATGGCACCCGAACCAAAACAATATTTAAAATCCAAATAAATGAGATATTGTAGAGCTTTTATCACCAATATTCCGAAACGTTATGCAAAATCCGTCTATGGCTATCTACACCTTGAAACGGAATGTACAAAAACAATTATTATGAATAATGCGCCGATATGGTTTCCTTTTCTTCACTGGGTCCTGAATTGTAGTTTCTAATTGACGCCATTTTTCAAAAAGTATCGACTGTACTAATAAATGCATGTACATTGTGGTGTGTTATTGTTTTTATTGGAGCGGCAGGAATGTTTAATTGAATAAAATCAAAACATTTTGTTGTTACTACTGAAGGATCAGAAAAAATATCTAATCTCATTTAAGAGATCAATAACGATCAAAAAAATGTTGATCGTCTTATCTATTAAGAAACACAATAATTCGAACGATCAGCATATCGTTTATAACAAATATCAAAATATTAACAAACGATCCTTGTTTTAGTTGTTTATGAAGGCCATAACAAAATACCAAACACCAGAAACTGTCAAAAAGACAATCTACAAAAATTACAGTCCACAAAACGGGAAACCAGGAAAACCAACAAGCATATACACAGCAATTACAGTAATGGTCCTGACAACATGCATTCTAAGGGAAGTAAAGAAAATCGAAAGGTCAATAAAACACTGTGATAAAATCTTGATATAGACAAAGACACACTATTGTTTTTGGACCTTGTACATTCGTCATCGTACACTTATTGACAGATTGTTCTGGCTCTAATTGTTAAGTATTACTATTCAGTAAATTGTATATGTTATACATTGTATTACAACATTTCTAATACAAAACTTTTTGATATACGTACGTAATGTACATGCAAAACACATGTATGAATTAATAAGTTTTAAACTCATTTCACTTGATAATAATTAAATATTCGTATATTTGTACATAAATATTGAAACAAGTAAAATAGACTGGGCTATTGCTATGATGAACGGTTTGATAATGTACTGCATCGGTTATCCGTTTTAAAGCCAGCACCTTTTTAAAAGTTCTTCAATGAACGCGTTACTCTAAAATAGGTATAGTTCTGTTATTTAATAACTCTCTTTTTAGAACTAAAGGTTACCTCCCAACAAGTAAGATCGGGTAAACTTTGTTTCAAACATGAATGCTTTGTTATTTATTCCGTACTTTGAAGAATGTTTTGAATTTTATTCTCCAGTCATATGCAGTCTTTGGTTAACGTGAGAATATGTCATTTCATTAATACTGACATTTAATTAAACGTCTGTAAAATAATACATCAATCTATACTGTGTCTGTGTTCCAGTGCATCAAGGGATTGTTATTAAAGTACAAACCATTTTTTTGCCATTACATAAACAGCAGATTGTAAGACTAGATAGATTATGTTCTCTAATGTATTTTCTATCGTATAACTATCTACGATATTTATATTTTTCTAATCGAAAGCGTGAGTTGAATGTTCCCAGTTATACTACATTTCATTCTGAGATTATACTCAATGTCTATCTCGTTGAGTTGATTTGCCAGATTACACGAAAGTCACATCGACGGAGTCTTAAAAACAAGGTTTTCTTTTGTCAAAGAAATTGCATTTACTTGTGTGACTCTTGTCTAGTTATGTAGCATATTAATGCGTGAAGAACTTCTTTTAGTATTTGTAAAATATTACTATTTGTTCAAATCATGTCCCACTGTATTTAGCAGATTTTAATTTTGGAACCATGATATCTCTTTATTTCTTTCTTTCATTTGTTTACGTTCTTGTTCAATTTTGCGTTTGGGGAAAAGTTTAGACATTGCTTTGGCTTCTTTGTTATTAATACTAAAGATGTAATTTAGTTCCACCCACACCATACATAGTAGTATACATATCTATTTTCATCAACAAACCAACGCGCATACCACAGTAGTGGAAGCGGGAGATTTGGCATGCCATAAAACCTGGTTTAACACAACATTTCGTTTAATTTGCTTGGTTACTTGTACCAAATCAGGACAATTGTAAATGTTACTAAATTTGTGTGTGATTGTTCTAAAGTTTGTCGGTTTCTTTGACTTATTTGTGATTTTTTTTCTGACAGTTTCCTCGTTGTTCGGTAAATTGTTATAACCTTCATTCGAACCACCGTTATTAGAAACTATATAAAATAATTGATAAGTTATTTTATTCACTAAATGTAGCAATACTGGGGACTTCATTAAACGGTTTAGCGAAAATATTTTTCTATGATTAATTATATTTATTATTGGTCGGAAAATGGACTAATAAACATTGTGCAAGATACAATTCAGAAAAACTTTCGGGGTGGGGAGGTGTAGAAAAAGCTACTTTAAAAAGACATATTTAAAAAAACTGTAAGTATACATTTAGTATACATTCATCCATATCCCTTATATGTATAATCATTCTGGTACTGTAGGTAAAGATAATAATCGACAGAGAAATAAGTGTTTAAACAATTCTCTCTCTCTCTCCATCTCGCTTATGTACCAAATACAACACCGATTGTATTTTAAGAGTACATACATTTTGATTTCTCCATTGAAACCACATCGTTTTGTTAAAATGCAAATATTTTCTGCTTACCGTTCATTATAAGTTGTAAGGCTTACAATGAGACATGATTATGTTGAATTTGATTGTTGTGGCTAACATCTTATTTTGTGTGTTTAATACCATGTAATTGAAGTTGTTTTGCTCCGTGCGTTTTTTGGTACCTGTTTGCGTATTTTCTCATAGAAAGATCACATACTAAAGCTATCATGGTATATTTTTAAATGCCATTTTCTATAAACACAATGTGATCTTCAGTAATATATTTTGCATAAGCAATGCATTAAAATTATCGATGCTAAATAGAAGTTTATTAACCATTTAAGATTTCTACTTAATGTCATCTCGTCCCAAATGTTTTAGACGTACTTTAATCAAATATCTAAGGCTTAATATGTTAAGGCACTCCCTGTTGTATGCATAAAATGTGACCTATTACTTGATCACCTTCCGCTAATTGTCTAATCACTAGGCTGTCATTTGATGTGAAATGTTTTTAGAAACAAGCGGGTTGTACTTGACAATGTTCAGACTCACAGAGGAATGCCAATTATAGTTGTTCATGTCAGAACAGCTTTTGGTGCTTTGTTTCTGTATCCTTGAGTATATTTTTCGAACAGAAGACAAGATGGAGATCTGTTAATAAATTGTATACTCTTACAGTAGTCGTTCTCTTATCTGTGTTGAAAATGTTTTATTTAAGGATGGTCATTACAAAATTAATACAATAATACAATTTGATTACTATTTAAAGAGTTCTTTTTGTTTGTTGTTTGTGGTTATTTTTTAATGAATAATAGCACAAGAAAGTGAAAGCTGAATGAATCCATTAAATTAACACTGTCGTACCCGTGATTTAAATTAGCTTCGTAGTCTGAACACACTACGTGACTGAAGTAAAACGAAATTAATTTCAATGATATTGTTTGCAGACAAATCAGTCTGTTGATTGTGATAGCACATCAGATGTTTATAACGTATTAATCATTGATTGTAATAAAGAACTATTTATTGCACCTCGTCAATACTACTTACTAAAACATGTCACTGATGTGTTAATTGTCTTGTTACCTAATATGTTTAATAAATATTTTTCTTTTTTGTTTCCAACTTAAATTAATTAGTTGCCATGCTGCTTTGCGCCTGTAATTGCTTTGGCATAAAACAAATGTCATCACATATATCATCACATATAGCCCCGTGCTAGCTTGTCGTAAAAGGCGACTAAAAAGCGCCCAGTACCCTGACCGGCGTGTCAGGTCGGTTTGCCTAAAGACCGACTGGGATGTGTGCCCCAGGTGGTTGAATGGGGTACCCCTGGCAAGCTGGGGTTGTCAGGCCATAATACGGAAAATCTGACCGCAAACCATATTAGTGCACCGTGTTGGGAAAAATGCCACGTTCCTCGCACGTTAAAGAACGCTGCTGTAGTATTCGCTATGAGTAGGGATTTCGATCCCGCTACAGGAGGCTAAATTGCCCGACCCTATCCATCCTCCTATTTGCCAGTGGCAATCTAAAATCCGTTACCCCTATTTTTCCTTGTGTCCCATCCCATTTTCATTCATCATCATTTCATGTTCATTTTATCATCCATTTCATGTTCATCGCCTGAATATAGCTGAAATATTGCTGCTCGGGCGTTAAACACAATTAATTAATCAATCAATCAATCATCACATATACCAATGTTAATGAATTTACTACTCCAGATGGGCGTTTCGTCTCCAGATTTGCGCTCGAACAAAAAAATTTAAATCCAAATAAATAAGATGCTGTAGAGCTTTTATCACCTAAATTCCGAATCGTTATGCTAAATCCGTCTAAGGCTATCTACAAGTCTCGAGCAGATAGGGTGCATTAAAACTACATTATAGCAAATTCCTTACATTCAATAGTAAAGTAAAACTGCAAATATGCTGCATCAAGGATTGGTCTTCAGTTTTTAATATTTAATATTCAAATGCGGTTTGTTCATTATCTTTAATGTTAACTAAAAAGATGATTTGTGCATTCTTTATAAATATGTCCTGTCTGAGGCTTTCAATGTATGATTAACACTCGTTCTGTTATTTAGTGTTTTTTTCAGCTAAATATTTTGTAAACATAATTACAATCTGGTCCAAGGAATATGTCTAATGAAGTTTGTGATCTAAGGATGTTCCCAAAATTTAATGGGATGCAGAAGGGAAGAATATATATGGTTTTCAACTTCAAGAGTTTTAACATTTTGAGAAAGCTACCTTAGACACTGTCTTAAAGGATTAGTTAACTCAGAAAAAATAGTATGTTAATAGACCGACCTAAAAGAGTTAAAAGTGAGGGGCGATAACAAATCGACATACAGACATAACGCAAAATAAACAAAATAAATAGTAATAGCAATGATTAAAAGTTTGTGAAAAAAAACAATAAAGCCAAGAAGATCTAACGTACTCAGCCCAAGTGATCAATATTAGACGAACTACAGTAACCACATGAGGCCCCAATTTCAGTATAGCATCAGTATATTTTTGAGGAAACGTCATAGTCGCAGTAATATTTTTGTAAATTATAAAACGATCATGAATGATTGTAACCTAATATTGTTCATATTTGATTTATTCAATTTGTTATTTGTCTATATGTTCAAATGTTTACATTGTGCCAGTTATTAATCTTTTTTTTAAACTGGATTGCAAATAAAATGGATAAATACGAGTATGAATACTCTTAGATGTTGACGATTTTCAGTTAAACTAATTGTTCATATTTCACAAAACCTTTTAAAAAATGACTAAAATAAAAATCTGGAAACCAAACACAAAAAGACAAGTTAGAAATATGTACTTTCAGTCGATTACAGATACAAATAAAGTCACATACCACAATTAATGAGCCAAATAATTCCCATGTGTCAATACCTTTCTTGTCACATCATAAATGATTGATATTAATCTATCCAGGTCAAAGGCGAACCGTTGGTAAATCATTTTCCAATTAACTGTAAAAAGGCAATCGGATTTAAAACTAGCATGATCATGATTATCTTTTGGAGCATTTCGCCAAATTAATAGGAAATGTCAGTTTATCTTATCCCATGATATACTATATATTCTACACAAGTCTTTGAAACACCAAAAGCATTATAAATAATTAAAACGCTTAATGTCGATTTCTTTAACATTGAGACATAATGAGCTAATTTACCTCACTTTAATTCTATATAATCGAACTAATTCACCTGTAATATGGTCATTTAAATTGATCGGACATTCCTTTACACGGCTTTTTATAAAAAAACCTGATAATTACCATGTTAGTCCCATACAGTGACGAGTATCAGGTGTATGATCTTATTTTTAATATACATTTATAAATGCGGTAAATTTATGTTGTATATTACATATTCTTACTAAAAACCATTGGTTTAAAAATAAGTAAATGGCTACTCGTGGTATAAATATAACGAGGTAGCTGTAAACACGCAAGTTGGGCGTTTTTTATAAAATAAATGATTTACAACATGGCTGCCACAAAATTTGCAACAAACAAAAATACCTGCTTAAAAATTTTAAACATTACAAACTTCATAAAATAAGCTGATAACTAGCGGTAAGGGAGCTTATGTGTTATAGTAGCAGAACAATCGCTTGTGGGCAGAGATTTACAAAGGATAAACAACTTAAGCTTTCATGAAAATGAATTTGGTGTCCGTTCTCGAAAATGTACATTTGTCATTAAAAAATTAATTTAAATACATGCATATTGTTTTTAATAGGAATAAGTGCTTAACGTTGGGATGGGACAATGCGAAAAATAGAGATTAACCCAACAGCAATGGTTACTTCTAAGAACATTATCACCATCGCTGTTTGTCAAATGCATCACGTTTTAGTTCTATGAAGCTGTTTTAAGAGATAACAGGCTGCAGTAGAATTTACATGTACCATTTTATGTATTAAACTTCACAGGGGACCATCCAAAATTTATAACGTAGACGCTGTTTCCATAGTTTGACCGGTTGCAAATAAAGATCCCTTTTCCCAAATGTTTTGCGTCCTACAGTGCCACTTCAGAATTTCCTATCATTTAGATTTTAAATATTGTTGGGTTTGAGCGCCACTGATTAGCCTTGAATAGACGAAACGCGGGTCTGGCGTAGTAAATTCTAGTAACCTTGGTATCTTTGATGAAATTTTATAATAAGAAAATAAGTAGAAAACTTTGTAATAGATCATCTTATGAACATTTAAAACAAGTGTAATTTCAATCCGTGAAGTGACTTCAGAGAACACATTTATTGCAAATTTCAATGTATTAAAAACTCTGAACACACGATTGTAGTGTTAGATTTTCAGGCAAAGTTGTAAAAATTCTTTTTGTTGGCATATTAACCTAAAGAAAACCACACATTCTATTAACTAGAGACCACAGTAACACAGAATTGAGAGAGTCGGGGCATTATATTAGTTGTAAATAGGTGAATTAAAAATGGGCATCGTATGACTTCACAAAACAATGAAAACATGTTTCAAACGCGCTTTCTCTGGAACAGTTCACTGTAAATCTCAATCAACTTTTCCCTTTGACAACAATCACCTGCAGCAATTAGAAATTACTGTACAAAATCGGCCAATACATATGTTATGAGCCTTTTGTGTCTCTTGACAACATAGATTTTTAACTATATATCTCTGAATTAAACATAGAACACTGAACCGTGTTTCTGCTATTTAGAGCTTTCTATTGCTCATTTCTAAAACATAACCCAATAAATTCTATGCAATGACGATGGGCTGAATATCAGAAAAAAAAACAAAAACAAAATGAAAACCATCTAATCATAACACTACTAATACCAACTTATCATCACTATAATCATAACATCTAGACATCTATGCTAAGGGAGACAATTCTATTTATTTATGTTAAACTTCGAAATGTTAACTTACTAATTGCAATTATAAAACTAAAAATTATATGCTTAGCCACCTCCTGCTGCAACTGAGTTTTATATAAAAGTTTTGCAAACGATATTGATTGTGTTTTAGTTCAAGTCAAATTAAATAATTTAACAGACATTTCAAGCATAAAGCACCAGCATCAATTAAGTTAGCTTTTATTAAATAAGTCATAGCAATCTAAATACAAAATATCTGAAATGTACAATATACCCAACGAATCATATGTTAAAATACTTCATGCGTTGTTATGAAAACAAAACATGACATCAGCAGGACACATTAACCAATTATTCCTAAAACTAGAGACCCTTTATAGCCCGTATCGCTCACCTAACCTACAAAGTATACATAAAACTAGAGACTCTTAAGAACCTGTATCGATATTCTGACTTGCAAAGAATACATAAAACCCTAGACTCTTAATTCCAGCCTGTATTACTCACCTGACTTACAAAAACACTTTTTAAGACATTACTTTCCTGCAAATTTTAATATTAAATGCTAAGAGTTTATGTGAAGATGCTTTTTTTATGAACGTGAAATTTCCAGTCATCAGTAATTTCTTAGAAGAAGCCGTTTTATGTTTTTCTCATAGGTTACTATGTTAAGTGATGTTCCATTGTGGCAGCAATCTTGTATTTGGGATCAGAACAAAAAACTCAAAATTAGTGGAGGGCCATCTCAGGTACGTTTCTACAATATCTCAATTCCTTGTGTAAAGCGGTTTGTGAGGAAACGAATTTTGAAATTTCAGAACGCATTAACAGCTTTGGCAGCCATGTTGAATTTCATATTGGCTCGAAAAACTCAAAATTATAAGATTACTATCCAGGATTCACTTCTGCATTATTTGCATTATGGAACAATTTAATAGAAGAAGCTGTTTGTATGGTGTTTCAATAGAGTCCTATATTAAGCTGTGTTACACGGTGTATTAGGGTAAGGGTAAGAAAAAAGATTATTGCCAATGTTATTGCCTTAAAAATAGGTAATTGCCACTTGTTTATGCAAACACAAATTTAGAATTTAACTATCTTGTTTGATTTTATTTTTATTTCAATAACAGCGATGTCTCCATTGGTGTTTGAACCAGTTTCTATAATAACGATCTGTTTTGCACCAATCTATTTGACCATTCCTTGTTTATTATCTTCAGCTTTAGAGTAGACAATCATGTACTATCGATTTAAAAATAGATTTCATTCGATGATTGAAAGATTGTTAGCAAACTAAAGAAGTTCCTTATATATTATATTGGGATGTGTGTCCTATTCCTGTTGTATGGAAGTTTCTTGATAGACGTGTTCTATTTACGTTTTGCACGGTTTGTTCTATGTGTACTTAACACAGCGTTTTGCACGGGGTGTTCTATGTCATACGGTAAGACTGAGTTAAGGACGTTGTGTTCTATGCGTACTGTAAGACAGCTTTTTGCACGGTGTGTTCTATGAGTACTTAAGACAGCGTTTTGCACGTTGTGTTCTATGTGTACTTAAGACAGCGTTTTGCACGGTGTGTTCTATGTGTACTTAAGACAGCGTTTTGCACGGTGTGTTCTATGTATATTGTAAGACAGGGTTTTGCAAGGTGTGTCGTAGGTGTACAATAAGACAGCGTTTTGCACGGTGTGTTGTATGAGTACTGCAAGACAACGTTTTGCACGGCGTGTTCTATGTGTACTGTAAGACAGGGTTTTGCAAGGTGTGTTCTATGCGTACTGTAAGACAGCGTTTTGCACGGTGTGTTCTATGCGTACTTAAGACAGCGTTTTGCACGTTGTGTTCTATGTGTATTTAAGACAGCGTTTTGCACGGTGTGTTCTATGTATATTGTAAGACAGGGTTTTGCAAGGTGTGTCGTAGGTGTACAATAAGACATAGTTTTGCACGGTGTGTTGTATGTGTACTGTAAGACAGAGTTTTGCAAGGTGTGTTCTATGGCACACTGTTATATAGCTTTTTGCATGGAGGGTGCTATGGGTGCAGCAAGACAGAGTTTTGGACGGTGTGTTCTATGTGTGTTGTAAGACAGCGTTTTGCAAGGTGTGTTCTATGTGTACTGTAAGACAGCGTTTTGCAAGGTGTGTTCTATGTGTGTTGTAAGACAGCGTTTTGTACGGCGTGTTCTATGTGTACTGTAAGACAGCCTTTTGCAAGGTGTGTTCTATGGGTGCTGTAAGACAGCGTTTTGCACGGCGTGTTCTATGAGTACTGTTAGACAGCGTTTTGCACGGTGTGTTCTGTGTAATGTAAGAAAGCGTCTTCCCCAATGTATTCTATGTATATTGTAAGACAAGGTTTTGCAAGGTGTTTCCTATGTGTACAATAAGACCACGTTTTGTGCGGTGTGTTTATCTGTGTATTTTTAAACAGCGTTTTGCACGGTGTGTTCAGTGTACTGTAAGTTATTCCTGGCAATATAATATCTAAAACGAAAGAAAGAAATATTTCATTAAATTTGCTTATATATACACACATGCTATAACATATGTCCATACATTACACTCATACATCTATATATGGAAATGAACAATAAGGATAGACCGGTCTTACACATGAATCAAACACAATATGCCGCAGTTTTCCTGTATAATGTAACAAAAAACACCTGTCTCTCCTCCTAATTGCTGATTTTGTTGTATTTATTTGCTGATGGAATCAGGAGCTACTGGTCGTGTTATTATAAAGACCAATCTGAGTGATGTATTCAGAGACTACGACACACATTCCACATTCAAGTCGATTGTAACCATAATCAGCTTTTTTTAAATGTGTTTTTCAATAGTCAGGGTTTTACAATTCCCTATATCACCACCTGACAAGGGTGTGACAGGGTTATTCAAATAAAATCAAAAAATCACATTGACTACATGCTTTTAACTTTTTTTAAAAGGCACAACATTTAATATAGTATTTACTTATTAGTAACAATAACTTTCACTCACCATTCACTCCCACTTGCTTTCACTGTTGTTCACTAAAAACACTTCGTTCCTAAATTTTAAGTTTTAAAAATACACAATAATATTGATTGATTGATATACTAGTAACAATAAATGTCAATACAAATATGATTTAAAGGGGTCCGTGTCTTTTCGAATGAAGACAGAGTATTGTTTTTCTTTGCCGATACCACATGACTTTATATTTAAATTCAACTATATTTAGGTTTTGGTCATTGAGTTTACACCTTAAGATATAATATTTAGCAATAATAAAAATCAGGTTAACAAGTAGATTCTCTGCTTCGAAACCAAAGAAGACTTCCTTTTTGTCAAAGCTAAAATTTTGATAATACTGGTTTATATGGTTTGACAAAGAAATGAGAAAATCCTGTGTCACTTTGCAGTCAAAAAATAAATGTTCAATGGTTTCACTTTGAATTTTACAAAAAATGTACATAGGTCTGTATTTTTGAGCTTTATTTTATACAAAAATGAACTGATAGGAATGAGTCTATGCAACAGTTTAAACTGAAAATTTTGAAGATATGAGTTTTTGCAGGATTTTTTTAGAATAATAAATTTATTGTGACCAGTCTGTTATGCTAAATGATAGCAAAAAAGAACATCTTTCCAAAAAGGATTGGTTATTTTCACTGCAACAATTCAGCTATAAACTACACTGTAAAAAATATAGTATATTAATTTTATATCGGAGTACTGATAAAATTAACATTATTAACACTAGTTGATAGTGTCTTGGTGGCCGACTGATAGGTAGTGGACAAGCGATTACATCTGAGACTTAAATTCAATAGTTGATGGTCTCATCGGAAGAGTGATTTCATCTGCCGCTGATAAAATGGGTATAATTTACATTAGTTGATGGAGTCTCAGTGGATGAGTGATTACATCTGTCACTGATATAATGTGTATTGTTTACATTCGTTTACCGAGTCTTGTTGGCCACATGATTACGTATGAGACTGATAAAATCTATTACTGATCACATGCCTGTGAACACTGAGCCTTACTCAAATCCAACATTAATGGACATTGTATGTCAGTTTTTCTGTCACTAGATGGCGGTCTACACAAAGTATTCCAGCTTTCTCACCTTTCCAAAGAACTGAAAGCCATGATATAGCTGATCAATCACTAAAATAGTGTTAAACCCGTGCAAACAAACTCAAATAAGCCCTGCGATACAACTTACCTTGGTCAGGCTGTTGGACACCACCATATGAAGCAACTTACCTTGGTAAGGCTGTTGGACACACCAATGGTTTTTTCCATACGAAACAACTGACATTGGTCAGGCTGTTGGACACCACCAATGGTTTTTTCCATACGAAACAACTTACCTTGGTCAGGCTGTTGGACAACACCAATGGTTTTTTCCATATGGGGGTCTGGACCCACTGGGGACCTTAAGCAGTCCTCAAACCTCTTGCCGAAATAATCAGGAATTCTATCAAAAATATGTTGGAAAGTATGTCAATAGTTAACCGACTGTGTTGTCTGATCATATGAGTCAGGAGCTAACAGACTGTGTCGTCTGATATGTGTAAAGACTTAACAGACTGTGTTGTCTGATCATATGTGTCAAGCGCTAACAGACTGTTTTTATCATATGTATCAAGAGCTAACAGATTGCGTGCGTTGTCTGATAATATGTATCAAAAGCTAAGACTGCGGTCTCATCACAGAAAGGGAGGCAACTCCGTAAAACTTTAGTTGAATTTCATTATCATATTTAGAAGGATGCTACAAATAAAAAAAATCTCTCAATGTACACATTTTTTAAATTAAAATAGTTGGGTGTTAAACGAGGTCTTCTTTCAAATATCCGCGCAGTTGTTATGTTTTTCGATGAGATCTGGTATTCCAAACAGTTTGGGTTGCTCACTGTGGCAGTTTTCAACATCTTCAATGCTCCATCACAGTTGACGACTATGCAACGGCGAGAACAGACTATTTTAACACACACCAATCTCGTTTACATACAAAGAACAAGTAATTAAGTTGTACACTGGTCTACACATGTAGCATTAGTGTGTTCTCGTATACAAGTATATGTATATTGGTCATTAACTGCCCTTCATTGCATTTGAGAGTTGCTTGAAATCTGCTCACCATTCTTTTGTGGTCCAAATTGTATGTCTTCGGTTGGTTGTATGTAGTTTACACGGGTTCTGTCTGCTTTTTGTGGATAAACAGAGAAATTTGTAATAAATGCCAATGTGGACCAAGAAAGCCAGAGTACATTCAACAGTTCGTGAACAGGAGCCATCAAATAAGGTATTCTAATGTTAAATTGTTACTTTTTCAATTTAATTCCTCATATTGTTAAAGTTAAAAGGTTTTTGGTTTGTAAAATTGTAGAGTATAATTTCAAACGTTGTCTTTGCAAAGTTGTAGTAAATTTTCTAATTTAATTAACTACAGTATTTGTGTACTTTTTGTGATACTTTTATATATTGTTATCTTTTTATATAACTTTAAAAGTAAACAACAACAACGCGGCTGGTCGTCCGATCGGATCCCGGGTTCAACACCGGAGGTCACAATCGGTCGCACTCTTCTAGTCTAGCTTTACGTATTTAAACAGTCCCTGCAGATAGGTTGAAAATATCAATTGTAAAGATGTTTCTTCGGCTTTTACTGAGTTTTTGACCTTTAATGGCTATTTTTTCTCAACGGCTATGCTTCTAGAGTGGATTAAAGCTGGTAAAATATTTGTATATGGGAGCTGCCTTATTGGCAGTTTTTACCACTAGATTGCATGTTGTGACGTAAGAACCTGGTTTTTTCCAGTAAATATGATTAAATAATCCAGTTTAAAAATATGTTTTTCTGCCTTTGCCCTTTGAATAATATAAAAACTGAGGCGATGACTTCTTACCAGCTGACAACACAGGATTACCAAGTACTTCTTAATGTTGTAATGTAGAAACTTTTTTAAGCCTGTCTTTATTAACTTATATCAAATAGAATTTACCTAAAAAGATAATTGAAAATAAAAGATATACTCGTAAAATTGATCATAATTATTTGTAAACATAAATTAAAATACCATAGATAATTTTGCACGTCTTAAAACGGCAGTTGTATCTAGACGTAAACATTTTACAGGTAAATCATTTCTCGTTTGTGGAGGGCAATCAACAGGTTTATAAAGTGAACAAGCAGGATGTTTATTGCAATTACGAGATCATTGAACGCCGACTTTGAAGTATGAATATTCGGACTTTTCAAAAGCTATATATCCAGATTAAAGGTTAATCATGAAATTCGAAACGGTACGCCCCTCTCCTGCCAAGGACAAGAATGATTTGATGGTTTGAATACACCGATGTGTCAAAGCGTAGGATTGTGAATATCTTTAGATGCCAGGTCACAGGAAACGTAAACGTGACACGGTGACACAAAATACACACGTACAATTTTGGAAACTGGCTTACGCAAACGCACAATAAATGTAGCAGCAAAACTTTTAATGCAGATCACCAATTCGCCGATTTATTCTGCATGCGGTTGTCTGATTGTATGATAATAAGTTTACGGGACTCATTTAAACCATATTTATATCTATGTTACAGAGGTTTTACATCTAGAACTCCTTACATCTGGTAATTCGCAATTGTCTAATGAGCACACTGAACAAGTCTTTAAGTATATCAAAGGGTCAGAAAGGTTCCCCATAGTTTGAATCATTACTCACAAGGATTTGAAATCACACTCACCATCATCATATCCATCGCTTCTATCACATCATTTTTTCTCTATTTAATTTCTTTATTTATTTTTCCTTAATATGTGTCATCAAAAGCTTTGTTATGTCTCCAACAAACATAATATAATTTGTATTGTATTACAATGTACGCTGCCCTACCAGTATATTTTTGTAACATACTGTATACTGGAGAAGACTTCATAAGTTTGATTAACTTGTGTCTTATCCAATTTGCATGTTTGAGCAAATAAAATATGTTAAAACTAAACAGAGGATTTTTGTACATTTAAGCTCTAAGTCAATATTTTGTTCAAACCAAACATTAACAGCGTATATTTTAAACACGCAATAGTGTCATTTGCTGTACTTTCATGCGTAGCTTAGAGGTTGTAATATATGTAATATAATAAAACGATTCGAACCTTGAGTCGAACCTATTTTGTTTTCTTTTTGCATAGGCTTTAAGGATGATCTTAAAAGCTAATTTACAAAGTTTTATAAATTTCGTGTTATTCTTTCCTAGGTTTTTACACTGAAACATGTCTAATGCTTAACCTATGAAAAAGTCAGAGAAAGCTTTTTCCCGCCAAATTTTGGATGCTTATTATCTCGAAAAAGAGTTCAGCAACCTATGAATTTTTTAAGCTTATTTTGTACCTTTAACTATGGTCTATTTATCAAATATATAAGTTTAGATACCTTGTTATTTTCAACATGACCAGCGAACATCCTTAATGCAAAATACAGATCATCTATACTGGACGTGCAGTTTGGGCTAGTTCCAATCGCCTATTTCTATAAATTTGCGAACGTGTAATCTTTTGTCATATATTAAATCATAAATATAAGTAAATAAAAACTCATATTCACGTGGTTCAATTAAAATTAATAACTGTTGTTATAACATTTATGTATTGCTTATAAAAATGGCGTCATGTTTTGGAATCTTACACACAAAATAGCGTTTTATTCTGGTTTTCGATTGTTCAACTACGCTTATCGATAGCGCTATAACCGAAAGACATAGTACCGGGATTCTATCACATAGCATACCAAAATATTTATGACTAAATAACAATTTATGTAAAACAATATTAACAAAGTGATATCCCCAAGCATTTTTGCAGTCCATAGTTTTATTTTATCTTGATTGTTTACTCAGCTTGAATGGTTATTATTCTTTTCGCAAAATTCGGCTCATTCATGGTAATTAAGTATACTTCGAAATATTTTCTGCTTAACTCAAACTTAGCAAGGAAAGTTAATACAATTAAATGTACTAAACATAAAGTGAAATTTTGATGCGCGAAAACAGAGGATTTAAAAATATTGCATTTAATGCCCGTTCTTTCTTAAATGGTCAACTTCGCAAATATATTGTATAAAAAAGTTTCGTTCAATAACTTGCAATGCGTAATTTGATTACACGATTCAAGTTGAAAAAAGTAGTTTTTCATGGACAAAATTCTAACTAATATCTGAGGTCGAAATGAAAAAATGAGATCATCTAAACGAAGATCACCTTATCATCAAACTATCCTCAACCTTCTGCTATTGGCCTTTTCGCGATATTATCATAAAACGATTTTAGGTACTTGGCTGTCAAGTGATCTCTAGTATCGCCGTAAAGTGACGAGATAGTGACGAAATGACGGACCTACATTTTTACATACAAAGTGCATTTTTACATGGTAAATTAAATGTAGAAACTTTGTAGAAACAGTTGAAAATATAGTAAAACATCAAGCGACATGAGGCCAAATTGTTTCCTTTTATTTGAAGAATAATATATCATATTTTCATTTTTTCGCGATGTTTCACTTTAAGCTGTTGTATGAAAACTTGAACAAAAAAGTTTAAATATCAGTATCAATGCAATTATTTAATTCAAATTGTTATTGTAAAATTTTATTTAACTATCAATAAATGTTTAATTTGATGTCTTATTTACTTAAAAAACATTTTGTAGTGTAATTTTGGAATTTGAAGTAAGTTTGTGGAATTTGTTTTTTCAATCTGTGCTAAATATGTATTGTAACCATACAGGTGACGAGTCAGAAATGTCGATTGATGGCGACGATACATGTGAAGACATTCGTAATCATGGCGATGCACAAGAATGACGAAAATTGATTCATTAGATCTATTTATGTTGTTATCATGACATTTTGAGATGCAGCAACTCAAAATGCTACACCAAAGCACATTATTTACAATCATATGATCCTTCTGTCGGCTAATTATGATTTAATTACAACATGACTCCATCGGATTACCTGTAAATAACATTGACACTTGCTGTTATCGAGGACAAAGGTGAAATCATTACATTTCTTGTTAATTGGCTTGGGGACATAATTACGTCGTTTTACACTTGCTTGAATGAATTTGTATTTACACACTTTTTATACTGGTGGAAATTTATGTGACGAAATGGATTTAGGAATATATTGTAAATTTTCAAATGGCTTCGTCAATGACGAAAGTGACGAGCGCTAAAAAATTCATGGCATGTTCATCTCTTTACCGATTCCACGATACAAGATCAGTCTAGGATAGTTTACAGCTAACGGCTAATATAAAATACTGTCTAGTACAGGTTTGTCAAAAGCACTCCTCGTATATCCTGTGCAGGTTAGTAACCAATTAAAACATAATAAGAATTCATAGTTACCATATGTCGATCACATTCCAAATTTATATAATTCTCAAAGCATTTACCCTAACATTCACTGTTGCAAGAGCGACTTAATATAAAATTGCACTTACAGTCACAAATTTATTCTTCTTTCACACCTCATTCAATCAAACGTGTTTACCACACAGGTTAAACAATCGAAAAGATGTGAAATATTCAGAGCATCATTAAATTAACAAATAAAACTGAGGTTAAACATTTGTCTACGTCTCACACGAGATACGGCTAATCAAACTAAAATTAGTGTTAACTGAAATAATTAACTCTTAATAAGAGAGTGCTTATCAACAAAAGTGAAAAAAATCTTGTTACAGACTGGGTCATGTTCACATTGTGAATAGTCATCTCTTAGAATTTAAAACAATTAAAACATTTCTGAGTATTTTGTTTTAACAGTGACTACTAATGAATGGATCAATCCTATTTAAATTTATACTTGGTTGTAGCAGTTCGAAGATAGAAAGCATTACATGTTACAAAAATGTTACAATTTAAAATAGAATAAATCGTTGAAACCTTTTAAAATCAAAGTAAAGCCTTCAGTTCAATAAATAGGTTTATATATTCCTAAAAGAAGCCACAAATAACACAATCAATATTCGTCAACCAGAAACTAGTAAACTAATTGAACATAAACTAAGGACAGACCCAAGGGACAGTTACAAATCCGGATATAGTCAAACACAACACAAAAAACCAAAAACATAAAGCACAGAAAGATAGTAACCCGAACTCAATACAAACCATGGGTGCAATCAAGTGTCCGGACGAGTAAGCAGTGTCTGCCTCTAATTAGACACCCGTCGAGCTACTTATTGTCCTGTCTAGGGAAAAGTCAAATCCAGGAATAGGAACACTACCTTTGACTCAGCGAAAATGTCAGATGGTATTTGAGACACTGATTTTCCAAAACGATCAATTAAGTGGTGCCGACCATAGAATTTCTTGAGAGATAACATCAACCTAGGTACACCAAACCTTGTTTGAGTAGTTTAGCAGTGATCGGTCTAGAAAATCGGAATAACGATCGCAGGATCTAAAATAACGTACAAGTTGTGACATGTACACACCATACGCTGGATCTGCTGGAATGTTGCTGTCGATGAACGGGAAGTTGACAATTGGAAAGTTGATGTCATCACGCTTGTCGTACAGTCTAGTTTGTAATTTTCCTGAGTCAATTTTTAAGTGTATTGGTTGTGTCTTTAATTTCAAGCTTGCTAGGGTAAATTGAATGTAAATAGTAACCAAATTTAGCATTGTTGAGGGACAAAACATCATCAATATGGCGGAATTTGAAATTAAAAGTCTGGGCAAGAGTCTTTTCGGGGCCGCGGTAGCTGAGTGGTTAAGGTAGTTCGTCTACTATTGATTACGTGGTCTGTCAACACTGAGATTGCGGGTTCGATTCTCACTGCAGGCAGGGTGTACTCTACCCCAATCTTAATTGACCAGGATTGCCAGTTTTCCCACCGCAGGTTGTTGGTTCTCTCCGAGTACTCCGGCTTCATCCCCAAATAAAAACCGGACGCCATGACATAGCAGAAAAATTGCTGAAAGTGGCGTTAAAACACCATTCAAACAAAGTCTTTTTCTTTCTTCTTCAGTAGGCCTTCTAGGAACTCAGTCTCATAAGAGTACAAAACAGGTCGGCACAATCAGTACCTATTGGAATACCAACTGTCAGTTGAAAAAATGTCCTCCAAACATGACGAATATGTTGTCAATCAGAAAATCTAACATGCTACAGATTTGGTCTTCAGTATATTTAGTATTAGATTTCGAGTCATTCATGATGAAGTAAGTTCTGTCATGACTAATTACCAGGCATTTATATCATCGCTTTCCACTTTTCTTGAAAAAGAAGCGTTTTATATGATCTTTAAGCCTGGTTTTAAGCTGCGTATGGGAGATGGCCGTATAAAGTGTCGAAAAATCAAATGTTTTAATGCTGTTACAATGGAAAAGAGATCCAGACCTCAAGATGTCTATCAGGCCTTTGGAATTTTTTATTATCCACATTTCATTTGTTCCGCTTCTGGAGTAGAAAGTGTCACTGTATTTTTGAAGTTCCGTTTGTCAGGAGTTGGGGCAGTGTTTTGGTAGTACACTTAGATGATCCTGCTATGAAACGCTGTTTGTATGGATTTTTGTGACTAAAGATATATATTGAAACTAAAGATATATATAGAAACTATATATCTTTAATGACAGGTCTTTAACAATACGAAATGTTTATTCTCATTGTGAACAATCAGTTTACAATTAACCACAATAGACAAAAAAATGTTTTTCAAACGTGGAATTACATGTTTATTAGTTTGAATTGCAATAATGGACATCTTTTATAATGTGAAGACTATTTAACCTATCAGAGGTACAACATCAAAACGAAATCAGTGAACATAGAAAGACTGAAAGATATAAAAAGACATCGAGATACTTACCGCGACCGGTGATGTTATCTACAAGCAGGTGGTAGCCCTTGAATATGCTTGTTAATATTTTAAAGATGACAGATCAGTCGTATCCGCAATAACCGTTTCTTCTCAGTTTCAACAATTGAATACATGGTATCGTTAAGCGAGCAATATTTGAGCTTTGATAATGACGAGATCAAGTAAAAAAGGTATTCACCTAAAGTTGAATGTCAGGGAAAATAATTGATAACATGCCTTTTGGTACACAACCTTTATTAACAAGTACTGTCAGTTGTTCGCCCATAGATGGGTTCTATAAAGTACTCCAGCTTCCAGCAAATAAAAACTAAACGCAACGATACAGGTAAACAATTGCTAGGTATGACACTAAACCCCATTCCCACAAATAAACAAACTGTTCTGATTCTTATTGAAAAAAATAGCAAAGGAAATCGATTGAAAAAGAGAAGCCGACATTAAAGGGACAATTCCAAATCCGATAAAAAGACAAACATACAGCATAACAAAAAAAAAACAAGAGAAAAAAAAAACAGAAAAACTGCAAACTCGTGGTTGTGTTGATTAAAGGATGTCTTCATTGAAAACCTCATGTATTTGTAGAGAAATAAAGGATATCTGCCTCCCAAATGAGTACACATGAAGGTTTGTCTTAGAGCTTGTATAGTATTTTTCTACTCCGGAATTGAATTACCAACAACACGATGGGTGTGCTGCAATAGGCAGCAACTGCTTACTCTTCCAGAGTACCTAACTCACCCTCATATTTTTGCTTACTCATCTTGAGAACCTGGACTCACCACCAGATTTAAGTGGGGTTCGTGTAATTTTTTGTTGGCTGTTGATTTGTTTCAGTTGATAGAGGGTGCTGACAGTTGAGCCATTTATCCAGCGGTTCACGGTGACAGAAAAGCTTTCGGTCGTCATCATGTCATACGTGTAGTTGGGCTTTAAAAAAACAAGGGACAAAAGGTGACCGATCTGCTTAAATTTCACGTTTCGCCATTTAGATGACGTGCATTCATTTAATAATCCTCCAAAAGTTAGATCGTCCTGAATATAGCTGAAATACTTGCTCTCTGGATGTAAAGCAAACATCCAATCAATAAATAAACAAAAAATTAGTGCCTATGTTGATCGCATCAACTCCACTTTTCTTGAAATTAAGAACACCATAGAGACAGCTAGGTCCGTCTCATACCTTGACCTATATCTAGAAATTGAAGATATGTTGAGAACCGGCATCTGCATTTATACTATACATCCCCCAATTAACAGGTACATGTATTCAATAGCCTGTATTTTCTATCCTTGATAAGGAGTGTCTGCATACAAAAAGTCAAAACAGGTTCACGGTGGCAAGGTTGAAGTCATTTGTATGGTCGCCATCGTGACTTCGTTGATCGTTATTGAATATCTGTGTCATTCTTTTTTTCTTCTCACTGGATTATGACAGCACCAGGAAATTACTAAATAGCAACTATTTATATTGCGGTTCCCGTTCGTTTTGTTTTGTTGAATTTTTCGTCTTTGATTAGATGTCCCCGCTTTCGTTAAACCATGTCTGTTCTTGTCTTATTCTCTAATGAATACACCTCGGTATCTTCGATTTTTTCTTAAAATAGTTCCTTGTTTATACAATGCTGACGATAAGGTTTTCAAGATTTACTCTATACCAATGTCATTATGCAAAGGCTTTCAGACAACCAGCGACATGAGGTTTTGGGCATGATCCAAGGAAGTATGTCTCGACGTGAAATCTCTCGTCGGATGGATTGTTCACCGTAGACAATTACTTTCTAGGGCCAACGAAATCAGCAGACGGGTTCAGTGAACACCATGGCACTCCCAGGAAGACAACTAGCAACGACTCTTTAACATGAACATTACAATCGCCTCCAGCATTTACGAGATCGATTCCGAACCGAACAGACGTCACATGAGGGGATTGAAACGCACGGAAGGCCAATTGGATCTAATACAGTAAGACGTCGACTACGCCAAAATGGACTTGGAGCGACGACCTTTCCGTGGAAAAATGCTCACCCTTCAACCTTGCCACCGTCGAAACCGACTTGCATGGACACCAGTGCAGGGGCTGCTCTGGCTTCTAAAAAGCTGGCGCAAAAAAAATCGCCAACTGCAATTTTCCGTCGCCAGTTTTGTAAAAGTGTCGCCATATAAGAAATCGCTAGATCACTATATTACATGGCGAAATTGTTTAACATGCGTGACATATTCTTTAATGTCGGACGAAATCCAAGTTTGCCGGACTCTAAATTCAATTTTTCAAAAGTTTGTTCTCGAGCAGCCCGTACACTAATTGTATTTTAATCATGAAAAGATGTGCGAGTGATTTCTTGTTGGCAGAAAACCAAAATTTTTGCAGTAGTTTATTAGAAACATATATTCCCGTGAATGAACATAAAACCGGAAATACTGAAAATAGAACTACGCATGTGCAAGAGTTTTCTAATTACGAAACTAAGACGGACATCCGGTCCGGAAATCACTCAACCAACGATGTCAGTTTTCATACCTGTATTTTATTAATTACATTATAAAAAATATTACTACAAAAACATGGTTTTTTTTGTTATTTTTATAAATTAATTAACAGCATCAATTGTTTTATTACACGTTTACTCAAATGTGATGCAGGTAAAGCTGCTTTTAATCGGACAACTTTGTTGCTTCATTTATTGCTGATTTCCGTTTAATAACTCCAAATCACGTGCTCCAAATAACACACATGTCACTGGATACTACACAATACACGTGTATTTACGACCATAGAAGCCGACAAAGGATCTTTAATGATGCAATCGCCGATTACCGATAAATTTAAAACGTGCATGCTTCGTTTAACACTATAAAACCTTGGCGCCAAAAAAATCGCCAGACGCAATATTTTGTCGCCAAATGAAAAAAAAAATCGCAATTGGCGACATTGGCGAAGCCCAGCGCGACCCCTGCAGTGCGTCAACGATAGCCACACAGACAATGGACATTTGTGTTGTAGTCCGATGAATCGCGTTTTCACATGAGTCGCAGTGACGGACGAACACGTATTTGGAGGCGTTGAGGTGAACGACACGCTGATCCATGTGTTCAGGAGACAGACCGTTGGGGTGGCGGACACGTTATTGTTTAGGGAGGCATTTTCTCTAATAAGCGGACAAAGCTCATTGTGATTAATAACAATTTTAACGGCACAACGCTACCTTAATGAAGTGTAACGGATTTCCGCTCGCGTCACAGGTGCCTACATCAATGCAAACAATGTTCGAACTCTTCCATGGCCCTCCAGTGTTTTCTCCTGACTTGGGTCCGATATTACACCTATGGGATCAATTTCGACAAGTAAGAAGACCCAACGTCAGCTTGAAATTGCGCTGCAAGAGGAAATAAAAAAACTATTCCAAAAGAACGAATTCCTCTTCTTATCCGATCCAAGTTCCATAGGTGTCGCGCATGAGTAGCAGCAAATGGTGGACACATTCCTTATTGTCTATGGGAAATTCAGAATTCACAGTGAGTACTTAAGCGCTTCGTTGAAAAGAATAAACATTCAATTTCAATCACTTTAAACATTTGTTCAGCACTTTGAAATATACCAGTTGTTTATATGGCGATGTTGTTTCTATATAAAATTTTATTTTTATATAATTTAAGTGTTGCGTTTTAATTGGCGTAAGTATATATTCTATAAATAATCTACGCGATCGATCTTTTCCGAGTGGCAACATATTTTAACTCCTTTAGGAGAGCCTTAAATTGTTCTCTTGTGTTAAAATTTACTTTTGTACATAGTCGAGTAAGCTTTAATAATTAAGACAAACAAAGCTTTTATCTGTTTTTGACAGTTATGGTTTTGAGGATTTATGGTTTTATTTATCTTGTAGTTCAATATTTGACAACTCCAGACACACGCATTATTTAATATTTTATAGGATTTATTGCTTGTTTCCATCCATTTCGGAAGTTAATGCTACAGAGATGCAAAGCGCGTCTTCGAATGATGGATATGGAAGGCACTCACGTTGGGAATTTGTCATGTTACCTGTGGAAAGTCTGACCTTGGACCACAGCGGATACCGTGTCTTGAAAGTGAAATGCTCCTTGCATGATGAAAACTCCATTTGCAGATTACTGTAGGCGAAATAAATGTCCATAACAAATACTCCACATTTTTCCTGTTAAAGTCAAAAATTTTCTTCCCGTTGTCAAACCCTTTTCCTGCTTATTTATAATGAGCAAACTGTTCTAGTCCTAAGCACAGGAGAAATATTGTTTGATGAACATTAAGCAAACAATCAATCCGATGTAGATCTTGTACTTGGTATCATAGTGTATAACATACATTGTTTACAGAAAAAATAATAACTGTTTATCTTGGCTAACATGTATTCATATACAAAAGCAATTCACCTTAGATCAAAATCACAATTATATAAAGTATGATACAAAAAAAACTGTACAAATAATATAACAGAACAGATATTATTTACAACAATATTACTAGAACATTACACAATTGCTGAAGAACAGAAACATCAGCTGAAAGGATACAAAATTATAATCGTACTTTTATTTATAAAATTAAGAGAATTATATTAAAGGACATTTGGGATGGGTAATGAGCTTTCTTATATAGCAATAGCCTAACATCAACTAACAACATGTTGATCATAGGGCATTACAACAAACTTAGAAAGGAAGTAAAAATAATTATGTGTGACTTCTTTACATTGACATGTAATTTTTAAGATAAAAAGGTTTTTTTTATCTGATACATATAGCAAACTGTCACTTACCATCTTATACAATGTTTAATATTCCTCATAAAGATCAAATGTTTGAATAATTAAATTTATTTTACCATAGACATAATAGCAGTTGTCTCCCATCGATTTATTCATTTGCTATCGTAATTGTTTTACACAAACAGAAGAAACAAGGTCAAGTTGCTACACGTAGCCAAATGTCTCCCGCCGCTGCAGTATCAAATTGCTTAAGAGGCGTGAGAAAATAAAATGGGAAAACAATTTGTGCTACATTTAGTTTTGGACAGGTATTTGGGAAGAGCTAAGCAACTACATGAAAAAGCGTTATCAGAATGTGAAACTCTAGTAGGGTGCTTGATAAAATTTGCTTTCAATATTGTTCAATATTGCTAAAATGGTCAAAGTCCAATAACTCCTACAACATTTGACAAATCAAAATGGTGGTAGTGCACATTTACACATCACAACAATTAATCCCATCAAATATCAAAGCAATCAAATGAACGGTTTCAGAGACGCATCCACAAGATCTACCAGTGTATTATTTTGCAGAAATAGTCAGTTCCATAATTCCTACAAAATTTGATGAATCAAAATGGTGGTAGACTATCCATATTGATACATCATAACAATTAATCCAACCAAACATCAATGCAATCTGTCAAGCGGTTTCAGAGGAGATGCATTCATAAGATCTACCATTGCATTATTTTGCTGAAATTATTAAAGTCCGATAACTTCTACAAAAATTGAGGAATCAAAATGACGGTAGAGTATGCACATCTTTCTATCATAACAATTAATCCTACTAAATATGAAAGCAATCCGTTGAGTGGATTCAGAGGAGATACATCCATAAGGTCTACCATTGTATTATATTGCTGAAATGGTAAAAGTCCCATAACTCAAACAAAATTTGATGAATCAAAATAACAGTCAAGTATGCACAGCTACCCACCATAACAAGCAATTCTACTAAATATCAAGCCGTTTCAGATAAGATGCGTCCACAAGATCTACTATTGTATTATATTGCTGAGACGGTCAAAGTTCAATAACTCCTAAAAAATTTGACAAATCATAATGACGGTTTGCACATCTACCAATCATTACAATCAATCCTACCAAATATAAAACCAATCCGTCATGCAGTTTCAGAGGAAATGCGTCAAAAAAATCTACCATAGTATTATTTTGCTGAAACAGTCAAAGTCACATAACTCCTACAAAATACTCCTACAAAATACTTACTAATGACAAATTTAAATGAACACATTTTGAATGGATACATCATAATGCTATGAAAATGAAAAAAGTCAGATTCAAGCTTATGTGCTGTTTCTCAAATTGGTCAGTCCTCTAGGATATACGCGCTGGATTGCCTGCATCAATCTTAATTTAGTTGCTGGTACCTGTTTCTGCTTCCACTTTTTCATAATATCAAATATTTGCGAATACATGTCCTTGGGATATTTTACCATCGTTTCCTCATATTCATTAAAATCAAGCTCTAGTTCAATGCATAAATGAAAAGCACAATTTCCTATTTGTCGTGATAACTTATATAGAACATCGTCACTTGGGCTTTTCGTCCATTCTGGTTCAGCAATATCTAAATAAAATAAAGGTAAATGTAAACATTCCTAAAAACATGCGTCGAGCAACTTTATAATGTATCATTTCAGTTGCAAGTGTATTTTTTCATTTTAAGGACTTGTACTCTTCGTAATCGCAACATACTGCCGCGACCATTTGAAAAGGCCAGTGTTCCTCTTATTATATGATTTTAAACACAGAGCAAACAAAAACTAAAATTTAAATGTTATTGTTATTAGGCAACGATTATGAAAAGATTTTTATTTGCTTACACGGAATTGCTGTAAATGAAAGAAGAATAGCGCTGCATTTGCTAACAAGTCAACGATCTGAGCTACTTTAATGGAATGCAGAATATATACTTCAGCCTATACTAAGACCACGCATTTAACAATACCTTGAAAACGAATGATAAAATATTAAAACAATATGCTTTTCATCCTTCAACTCACTTTGCCAGCATTTTATGTGTATTAGAGAAAAGCTCATTGAATTAAGGAAATACAAGCAGTTTAGTAAACAACCAAATAGTTCTGGTTGGAACTGAAAATAATACAATAGGTATGTCAATATTCTGAACAAACATAATGGCACCGTTTTTGAATATTTTTGTCGGTGTGATGTTTGGCACGAGCATGTAAACTGGTATTTTTTACCTAACAATAGTACAATTTTAATTTTATAGTTTATATAAAAAATTGAAGAATGTGTCCATGGGACATGGATGCCCCCGCTAAAGTAAGTCCCAAACAGGAAGTAGTTGTCCAACAGGTCTGAAAGTCGCTTAGGACATACAACTTGTGATACTTAACCACCCTGCCAAATTTCAAATTGTTGTAATGTACGGTTTCTGAGAAAAGCTTGACGGAAATTTTCATACTCATGTTAACACATTTTCATATCGGCCCAGTCGCAAACAGGAAGTAGTTGTCCGACAGGTCTGAAAGTTGCTTAGGACGTACAACTTGTGATACTGAACTACCCTGCCAAATTTCAAATTGTTCTGATGTACGGTTTCTGAGAAAAGCTTGACGGAAATTTTCATTCTCATGTTAACACATTTTCATATCGGCCAAGTCCCAAACAGGAAGTAGTTGTCCAACAGGTCTGAAAGTCGCTTTGGACGTACAATTTGTGATACTGAACCAACTTGTCAAATTTCAAATTGTTCTGATGTACGGTTTCTGAGAAAAGCTTGACGGAAATTTTCATACTCATGTTAGAACATTTTCATATCGGCCCAGTCGCAAACAGGAAGTAGTTGCCCGACAGGTCTGAAAGTCGCTTAGGACATACAACTTGCGATACTGAACCACCCTGCCAAATTTCAAATTGTTCTCATGTACGGTTACTGAGGAAAGCTTGACGGAAATTTTCATACTTGTGTTAACACATTTTCATATCGGCCCAGTCCCAAACAGGAAGTAGTTGTCCGACAGGTCTGAAAGTCGCTTAGGACATACAACTTGTGATACTGAACCACCCTGCCAAATTTCAAATTGTTCTCATGTACGGTTTCTGAGAAAAGCTTGACGGAAATTTTCATACTCATGTTAACACATTTTCATATCGGCCAAGTCGCAAACAGGGAGTAGTTGTCCGACAGGTCTGAAAGTTGCTTAGGACGTACAACTTGTGATAATGAACTACCCTGCCAAATTTCAAATTGTTCTCATGTACGGTTTCTGAGAAAAGCTTGACGGAAATTTTCATTCTCATGTTAACACATTTTCATATCGGCCAAGTCCCAAACAGGAAGTAGTTGTCCGACAGGTCTGAAAGTCGCTTAGGACGTACAACTTGTGATACTGAACCAACTTGTCAAATTTCAAATTGTTCTGATGTACGGTTTCTGAGAAAAGCTTGACGGAAATTTTCATACTCATGTTAGAACATTTTCATATCGGCCCAGTCGCAAACAGGAAGTAGTTGCCCGACAGGTCTAAAAGTCGCTTAGGACATACAACTTGTGATACTGAACCACCCTGCCAAATTTCAAATTGTTCTCGTGTACAGTTACTGAGAAAAGCTTGACGGAAATTTGTACATACAGACGGACGTATTTACGTACAAATGAAGTTCCTAACAGGAAGTAGTTGTCCGACAGGTCTGAAATTCGCTAAGGTTAACAACTTGTGATACTGAACCACTCTGCCAAATTTAAAATTGTTCTCATGTACGGTTTCTGAGAAAAGCTTGACGGAAATTTGTTCGGACGTACGGACAGACGGACGGACGGACATGAGTAAAACTTAATGCCCCCCGACATGTCGTCGCGGGGGCATAAAAACATTCAAAAAGAACATCTTTATACAAAATGTTGTGAAAAAAATAAAGCAGTGTTTGCTAAGGAATCACCAATCTGTGATATTTTGTAATTACATGCGGAGATTTACCCTTTTAATTCCATAAACATAAAAAAAGCTTTTATGTATACCTCAAACAAAACAATAAAGTTAGGAAAATTTTACATGATGTGTGCCGGAACGGAAATATATTTTTAACTGTGTGAATTCGAATTATCTACATGTCTTCCAGATACAATTTATTCAGAGTATAGTGAGATGATTCCAAACCCTGACACACATTTTCATACACTAGTTTACCCAGGTTTCTCGTTTAAACAGTGACGTTCTTCTCGTTTGAAACAGCATAACTGGCAAAGACTGAAGTAGAATGTTACTTACCAAATAAATTTGTCTTTTCCCGAAATACCTGAGATAAGAATTTATTAAGTTTAATTTTGATAACCATTTTGTCATTCATATAGTTTCACTCAAACTCTAACTTATATATCAGTAAACAAGAAGTTGATGTATGATACACATTTCAACATGTATACCTACTGAATGAAATGGAATGTTGATTATAAGGCCGAAGTATACTACACCGAAACCCCAAGGCATAAGCTTCAAACAAGTCAAAGTGTACACGTGTTCACTGACACTGGAATGATGATGGAATTTAGACATGCAATTAACATTTAATCAACTGTGTTCCATGAGCAATACAACGCTGATTGTTTAAATGATTGTTTTGACGGTGAACAACAATTATAACTGTAGAGACATAAAACATATATTAGGTATGTATTTCAATTGAACCTTCAATATTAAGAATAAATAAATAAGTAGATAAATTACTCCTATCTCATATGGTCAATCAAGGTAGTTCGGTGATTATTACATGAGAAAAAAGTTAACTACCTCTTTTCTTAAATCAGTGGAAAGATTAAACACAAACTGATAATAATTCGATTTAAATGAATCATACAGGATTTTGAAAAATAAGACATTTAGACAAACATCACAAACAGGAATCTTGATTTTATCTATATTAACTGCGAGTTATCAAAATGTCGTTAAAAACGAAATAAAACATAATAATAATATTATGATATTCTAAAATTGATTAACATCATATCACGCTCTTCCTGTCACTAAAATTATTGTTAAACCACGGTATTTGATCATTTAATTAATGAGAATGATGACGCTTTGGTAAACTGCACAATTAAGAGTGTAGTCCTTGTTTTGTTTTAGAAATGGACTGCATACCTGACACAAGTAATGTTCGGCATTGTTCATTTCTTTTAAAGCTTTGTCCAAATCACCAAACTTTCCATAACAAAGTTTATCATCCATATGCCTATCTTGCCATTTATATAAAGCCTTGAAATTTATAAAAATCGATTCAGCTCCAGGATTCTGTTCTGTTATACATTCCCATTCGTGTGTTTCCATTCCCAGATGTATAAACAGTTCCCAACATGTTTTCATGGATATCTGAGCAGCAAGTCGAACCAAATGCTTTGATCCGGGACATATTATAAGTTCCTCTTTGGTTAGTCCTAAATAGAGCGCAATATTTGTCATTGCCAACAAAGGTTCATTAGTGACCTAGTATTTTATTGCATGAACATGTTTAAAAGCATTATTCTATTATATTTTTTTCAGTGTCAAATTTCTCGATTTGTTCAACCTATTGCAGAATTGGTCGATTGTTGGCTAAATTGTTATTCTGAATACTACTGAAAAACTGCTTGTGTGACCTTTAACAACCAATTTAATATATATCAGCCACATATACAGGGGCGTTATGATTTATCACAATTTGAATGAAGTGGTTTTATTTATTCACACATATCTATGTTGGTGTCTAGTAATAAAATTCTTAATTGCTATGGACAAACGATTTTATAGAGATAACGAAACGGTGGGTATATAACCTACTATGATACAAATATATTCATTTTTTACCTGCTGTCGTATTTTGTGTTATTTCCTTATGGTTGTTTAGTGTATCTAGATCTTCATCAAATATAAGATAACAATCTAATATACATATATTCTTTTTCCAACTGTTGTTGTCTATTTTATTGACATTTTAAATGGTTGTTTAGTGTAACTAGATCTTCAACAAATCTTAAAAAATGAAAGCTATTTCCGAAATTAGCCTATCATTAAATAACACATATTTTTTCTTTAAATACAAAACACATACCTGCACAATCTTTTGAACACCTTTGTTGATTCTAGAATGAAGTGTAGAAGAATATGTAAAACCAGATCATATGAATAAATAACGTTTATTAAGAGATACTTACTATTGATAAAACAAGTCTAATTGGAAGATCTTGGAATTGGGGTATTAGTGCAAGAAATTCTCATCGTTATCGGTGCCATTATCTGCAGTAACTTTTTAAAATTAAATATGCATTTTGTTAAATGAAATACGTGTTAACAACCAATTTTCAGTAATTTACCAAATTAAAGAATGGAAAAAATAAAAAAAAGGTATAGAATCATCAATAATTTATCTATTGGCAAATACGATCATCATATTTAAATAGTATTTTCTGTCAAGATTTTGCTTTGAACTGCTACTTTAGCGTACACCAATGCGTGCTCTATGTATGTTATAAAAAGGACTCTGTTACAGTTATTTGTATTTAAAATAAATTTCGCACATTGAAGTTTAAAAACTAAATTATTTGAATACTTACCTTATCGAATATCCAATATAACGGATATTTAGATGCATGTGGCTTCCTCTTCAAACACTCCCACTCGTTTTTTTCTTTAACCCAATCTATAGTCGCAACACATGGTAATTTTTCACAGACAAAACCGACTTGCATTTCAAATAAATCTGATACATGTATTTGTTTCTTGTATGTGCCAAAGCAGCTGTAGTAAAAACGTAGAACGTACTCCAAAGCCTTTGTCAGACATTCCTGTATACTTGCTGCAATGTCTGGTGAAATTGAAGTCAGAGTGTCTCTGTGTGATAGATAAACAATAATCTTGTTGTCCTTTACCTGTATCCTCAGTTCGTTATTCTCATCAATGCATAAAACAGCTGATTGATGATAAAGACAGATACGTCCTTTTTTGTCTTCTTTTACTGGCCATATACTTACTGCAGCACCAATAAGTTTGAATGACAAAGCTGAAGGGATAGCGGACCGTTTTAAATTGTAGACTAAACTAATTGTTCTTTTTTCATATGTGTCGTCGTTCAAAAAGGTGTCAGCTTCATTTGTCTTTACAATACATGGTACCAAGAACTCTGTTGGGGAACTATTTTCTCCATCTCTATACTTCTTACCATCCACAAGAATATCTAGGTGAATCAGTACGTACATGACGAATGTCTTAACTTCGTCATTGGGCATAATCTGGTGGAATTGGGGTTGTGACCATATTTTGAATAGGTCTACTTTTGACAGTTTCCCCGTTCCATTCATGTTGTTTAGGATATCAAACAGTTCCTTGTTTTTTGGCCAGAATTGTTTATCAGTAATAAATGAGCGCAATATATTCACTAGTGCCGATGGTTGTGTTATAATAAATTTATCAAGGGCTGGTTGATTAAAGTACATAATTTTTCCAACGAAATGTTGGTGTCTCAAAAATTCTTCTAACTCTATCTCACTGAGTGCTAGAGCAGAATTAAGTTTGTTTACATCGATGAGGTCTTTCTTTGTAATGATGTAGAAATTTTCAGTCCTGAGTCTTACGATCTGCAGCTCTAGTGGAACCCAGGCCATTGGTCTTGGTGTCCCCCAGGATTGTTGCCTGAATGCTATTTCTACCAGTTTGTCAGTAAGTGCTCTGATTTCTTTGTCATCTTTATCTGTAGCATTTATGAAATATACTCTTCCATAGTTAATGTGTTGATGTTTGTCATAGGTACTGAACAACTCAGTTATTTCCCTTTCAAATTCTTTCCTTCTGGTTTTTACTTCTTCCTGTATAAGGGAGCCAAATAATAGATAAAAGTGGTCCTATAATTGATTAATTGAATGTATGCTTTACTTCATTTATAGATATATAACGGATGGGAAATCAATATTAATATTTAAACGTTATAAATGATGTATAAATATCGATAACTTATAAAAATGTATCTCATATAAAATAATGCCGAAACATTATTAAATAGTTGCTTCAAACTATATAATTCTCAAATATGATTGAATGTTAAGAACAATTATATGAGGCAAACATAAACCCAACAAAAAGAACAAACATGAAAAGGTGATAACATATAGCGCAACACAATGTTTCTAAGACGTTTTAACTAATTTTATTATTCAGGCTCCATGAGATACAAAAATTCAGTATTGCAAATTTTACTCACAAGTTAATCAGTATCCCACATATAGGATGTCTGAACATACTCTTTGCACATAATGGATTTCATTAATTTTTATTAATACGTATTTATTTTGTAGTTACGATATGATAGTTTTCAATATAAACATGCAATAATCATAAGGTTTTTTCTATTTCCAGGTGTAGATAGCCTTAGCCGGATTTGATATAATGTTTTGGAATTTTGGTGATAAAAGCTATACAACATCTTAATCATTTGGATTTTTACATATTGTTTGGGTTTGAGCCCCACTGATGAGTCTTGATTAGACGAAACGCCCGTCTGGCGAAGAAAAATTTTTTTTGGTTAACCTTGGTATCTTTGACGACATTTTATATGCAATAATCCTCCTTCTGTGAACTGCCTTTAAACTCGTTTTAAACTAAAAAGCTATTTGCTTAATAGACAAAATACATCTTTTTTTCAGATTGTAAATAGTACACATATAAATACCTCACTGAACGAGTCGCTGTGTGTTGCTATGAAAAGTATTTGAGGCAACAAACTATCGTCTTCTGAGCAGTATGTTAAAACAGAATTAACCCAATGAATCATAATGGCTGAAAATAGATAAATATTTTAAAAATTACATTGATGTTATTTCTGTTTGATATTCGTGATATTCGAATACTTGCCGGAATTCCTTAATTCAGACAAACAGGGTTTTCTGGTTATCTTTCTCATCAATAAGAAATAAAAAAAGCTGACTTAGTTCAACAAAAGACATTATTTAAATAAGACATTGGCTGCATCTGCGTGCAATCAGACTCGACTTTTCTTCTAATATTGCATTAAAATAAAACAAAACATGTGATTACAGGTGCTGCATTTGTGCTAATGATGTTACAATTAATTTCGCTATGTTATGCTAATAGACAAACAAATGTTGACCTCGAAGGTAAGATAGCATTTTATAAAATGTCACTATTTCTTTCATGCAAACTAAGTAAGACAATTACACTGTATGAATAATTTTATTTTAGGATTTAAATAGGAAATAAGGACAGCTGATTCAGGTTAACATAACCCATTTGTACAAATAATTGTACTGGTGATTTGAATATACTGTTCATTGATTTATCCTTATTAAAATTATTCATTGTATGCTAATTGATGATTGTCATTTGCTTTGTCAAGAAAAAAATTAAAATGAGATATAATCATAGATAATTACATTTTGATGTCATACACTGTTGTGGGTACTCCTTCAGTTTCTCCGTTAGCTTGAATCTGCCATCAAACAACAACATAAAGGAACCGTTTTGCTGAATGAACAACTGATGGGTCATGTCATATGATCTTTGCCCTCCAAAATCTACCAAATCGGATGGCGCAATCTTAACCTTGTATTGACCAGTTCGCACTTCCTTTAAGATTTCATCGTGGAGTGTATAATGTTCTAATTGAGGTATCTTCAAAGTGATGGATGTATTAAGGTTCCCAGCAGGTTTGGGAAGGAAAGCTGTTTCTTTGACACCATCTTGCAGAAGAATGTTACTGGATTTGACAGCACTTGCGGCTTCTGTAGTTTTGACTGTGTCATTGGCGGACAAAGGTAGTGTCCGTGCAGAAGAGTTCTCAGCACTGGCAGACTCCGAAGTTTCAATTTTGTTGCTGGTGGTCAAAGGTAGCTTCTGTACCGTTGGAGTGCCAAGAAGAACTTTACCAAATACACTATTACCAGCAGAACCTTATATGATTAAAAAAACCAAAAAAAATATTGTTATAAGAAAGGTATCACAATGTGACGATGAAATCTACATATGTTTTGACCCATGTCAATGTTACGTATGTAATGGACAAGACTACGCCATTTTTTATCAAAAACCTTCTATACCTAATTGGTATGTATATGCCTCATGTATCATGAAAACCATAGTTCATTCTTTTACAGTATGGTGAAACGATTACTAAATCAAATAAGCCATGTTGTAATAATATAATGATCTTATAACATCCGACTACCTGGTTTTTTTTTAAAAATATTGTTAGCCTGATTTTCTTCTAAATATATCTTAAATACTGCTCTTTTATCATTAAGCTATCAGGTCAGCTATACACTGTAATCATATACTAAACATTACGCAGTCTGTAATTCATAACCTTTCAAATGAGACCTCGAGTCCACTTCAATCGTTTACATTGTGATTATGTAGTGGAATGGACTTGTTAGCTTTGTTCATCGTTTTAACTATATTGGTTCTACTTGATTACTATTTTAACATATGGAATATTGATATAGTTGTAAAGAAATATATTGGATAATATTTAAACAATTACATTGTGCGGTTTAAGTTATGTGAAGAAATCTTTTCAGAAGGTTAGAAGACCATGCATGACCGCATTCTAACATATTTTGGCATAAAACATGCAAAGCATAATATTATTGTTATTATTACTCTGAATGTCTTCAGTTATTTCTAGAAATTTATATTAAATCATATTATTTTAATTCTAAGATTTTTCAAGGTGTAGAACAACCATTTGTTGTAATGTTTTGGAATGGTGGTGATAAAAGCTCTACAACCTCAGTCATTTGGATGTTAAATATTGTTTGGGCGTGAGCACCGCTGAAGAATCTTGAGGAAATGCACATCTGGCATAATAAATTCTAAAAACCTTGGTAACTTTGATGACATTGTATTAATAAATTTCAGTGCTCCAGGATTATATAAGATTGACAGATAATGTTCATATAGATTCAAGAAATGTTCCACAACAGAGTAACTTCAGTTGAAAAATAGGTGAAAATAGCTCGGGTGATCAAATATTAAAATGTCTATTTTAATAACATTAGCCATGTCCATCGGCCCTGAACAATTCTTTTAATTCAATTAACATAATGCTATGATGCTATTTATTCGTTGTGAAATATTATGTATAAAATGATGGCATTTTCTGCTGTGAATGTCTTACATAAACGTGATTTTACACTGTAATCTCTCTATCTAGGTTTTTGGGCCTCTGTGGCAGAATGGTTAAGGTAGTTTCTCTACTATTAATCACACGCTCTGTCAACACTGAGGTTACGGGTTTGAGTCTCACTTCAGGCAGACTCGAATTTAGAAGAATTTAATATTTTCCTACTGAATGTCTTGGGTTTTTTCTGAGTATACCGGTTTCCTCCCTCATGATATAACTACAAAATGCTGAAAGTGGTGTTAAACACCATATAAACAAACAAAAATATCTAAATCTGGCTCATGTTATTGGTATACTATAAAACTATAGTAGAACTGTTTGATCTCGTTTACTTTGTTTAGCTTTTAATGTGCAAGCTTGCAACTAAATGTTATATTGGATAATTACCTTTTCACATATAAAATTGCATACTATTATGTATTAGTCTACTTAATTACCTAGTCACTTGTAATTTAAATAGATATACTACACCAGAAATGGTCACATTTTTTGTACTTCTGGTTACTTTGATATAACATTGTGGTTTAATGGCATAGTTAATCTACATTTGCTGTAATTTGACAACTGTAAAAATAACACTGTTCCATTTTTTTGTGTAAATTGTAGTAGCTGTTCTCATTTATGTATTCAAAATTTTATTTTCTATTTAATTTTGTAAGGTAATTTGTTTTACTATCCATATCTATTACTTTTTCATTCACCTTCCTTTAGCGGGACCATTGTTTTTTTCTGCAGATCAATGCCATTTCTGCCGAAGTAAATATTCAAACCGTCTGTAGACTTCCAGTCAGATGGGATTTCTTCTCCAATAAGAACACTTGCTAAAGTACTTTTGCCTACGTTACAAGCTCCTGCCAGATATGCTCGGTTCTCATAGGAGTTGTATTGACCATTCGCAACAACATGTTTCATGTTGTCAACGTCTTGAAACAATACGAAATCTACAATGTAAAGCAGTTAAGGTGTTTAGTAAACCAGAGGCTCTTAAGAGCCTGTATCGCTCACCTGATTTTATAGGCAATGAAGATGGCATTTCCCTGATGTTGAACTAAGTCCTGTAATTTTCAATAAAAACTTTAAATAGGACCATCCAAACAATATTACTAGAAAGCTTTGTTTCATTGGTTAACCGGTTGTATAGAGAAGATTTTTTTTATTTGCCTATAGGTCCAATGTTAAACTAAGTCCTGCGGAGGTGGCAGCCATTTTGAATTTCCAATTGCCATACAAAACAAAAACTTTATAGAGGACCATCCAAACAATATTGCTAGTAAGTTTTTGTTTCCATTTATTAACCGGTTTCAGAGAAGAAGCCTTTAAAAACTTTTTCCCATAGGGTCCTATGTTAAACTAAGTCCTGCGGTAGCGGCCATTTTGAATTTCCAATAGCCATAAAAAACATAAAATTTATAGAGGACCATCCAAACAATATTGCTAGTAAGTTTTGTTTTGATTGGTTAAACAGTTTCAGAGAAGAAGCCCTTTTGAACTTTTTTCTCATAGGGTCGAATGTTAAACCAAGTCCTGTGGTTGCGGCCATTTTGAATTTCCGATTGGGATAAAAAACATTAACTTTATAGAGGACCATCCAAACAATATTGCTAGTAAGTTTTGTTTCCATTGGTTGACTGGTTTCAGAAAAGAAGCCTTTCAAACTTTTTCCCATAGGGTCCAATATTAAATTAAGTCCTGCGGTGGCAGCCATTTTGAATTTCCAATTGCCATAAAAAACACAAACTTTATAGATGACCATCCAAACAATATAGCTAGTAAGTTTTTGTTTCCATTGATTAACCGGTTTCAGAGAAGAAGCCTTTTAAAACTTTTTCCCATAGGGTTCTATGTTAAACTAAGTCCTGCGGTGGCGGCCATTTTGAATTTCCAATTCCCATCAAAAACACAAACTTTATAGAGGACCACCCAAACACTATTGCTAGTAAGTTTTGTTTTGATTGGTTAAACGATTTCAGAGAAGAAGCCCTTTTTAACTTTTTTCCCATAGGGTCCTATGTTAAACTAAGTCTTGAGGTGGCGGCCATATTGGTTTACCAATCAAAATAAAAAACACAAACTTTGTAAAGGTCCATCCAGTGAACATTATGGCCAAGTTTGGTTTCAATTGGCCAAGTGGTTTCAGAGAAGAAGATTAAAATGTAACCAGAGGCTCTTAAGAGCCTGTATCGCTCACCTGATTTTATAGGCAATGAAGATGGCATTTCCCTGATGTTAAAGTAAGTCCTGTAATTTTCAATAAACTTTAAATAGGACCATCCAAACAATATTACTAGAAAGCTTTGTTTCATTGGTTAACCAGTTGTATAGAGATTTTTTTTATTTGCCCATAGGGTCCTATGTTAAACTAAGTCCTGCGGGGGAGGTGGCCATTTTGAATTTCCAATTGCCATAAAAAACATAAACTTTATAAAGGACCATCCAAACAATATTGCTAGTAAGTTTTTGTTTCCATTGATTAACCGGTTTCTGAGAAGAAGCCTTTAAAAACTTTTTCCCATAGGGTCCAATGTTAAACAAAGTCCTGCGGTAGCGGCCATTTTGAATTTCCAATTGCCATAAAAAACATAAACTTTATAGAGGACCATCCAAACAATATTGCTAGTAAGTTTTTGTTTCCATTGATTAACCGGTTTCAGAGAAGAAGCCTTTAAAAACTTTTTCCCATAGGGTCCTATGTTAAACTAAGTCCTGCGGTAGCGGCCATTTTGAATTTCCAGTTGGCATAAAAATCATAAACTTTATAAAGGACCACCCAAACAATATTGCTAGTAATTTTTGTTTTGATTGGTTAACCGGTTGCAGAGAAGAAGCCCTTTTTAACCTTTTTCCCATAGGGTCCAATGTTAAACTAAGTCCTGCGGTGGCGGCCATTTTGAATATCAGATTGGGATAAAAAACATTAACTTTATAGAGGACCATACAAACAATATTGCTAGTAAGTTTTGTTTCCATTGGTTGGCCGGTTTCAGAAAAGAAGCCTTTCAAACTTTTTCCCATAGGGTCCTATGTTAAATTAAGTCCTGCGGTGGCAGCCATTTTGAATTTCCAATTGCCATAAAAAACACAAACTTTATAGAGGACCATCCAAACAATATTGCTAGTAAGTTTTGTTTTGATTGGTTAACCGGTTTCAGAGAAGAAGCCCTTTTTAACATTTTTCCCATAGGGTCCAATGTTAAACTAAGTCCTGCGGTGGCGGCCATTTTGAATATCAGATTGGGATAAAAAACATTAACTTTATAGAGGACCATCCAAACAATATTGCTAGTAAGTTTTGTTTCCATTGGTTGGCCGGTTTCAGAAAAGAAGCCTTTCAAACTTTTTCCCATAGGGTCCTATGTTAAATTAAGTCCTGCGGTGGCAGCCATTTTGAATTTCCAATTGCCATAAAAAACACTAACTTTATAGAGGACCATCCAAACAATATTGCTACTAAGTTTTTGTTTCCATTGATTAACCGGTTTCAGAGAAGAAGCCTTTTAAAACTTTTTCCCATAGGGTTCTATGTTAAACTAAGTCCTGCAGTGGCGGCCATTTTGAATTTCCAATTCCCATCTAAAACATAAACTTTATAGAGGACCATCTAAACAATATTGCTAGTAAGTTTTGTTTTGATTGGTTAAACGGTTTCAGAGAAGAAGCCCTTTTTAACTTTTTTCCCATAGGGTCCTATGTTAAACTAAGTCTTGAGGTGGCGGCCATATTGGTTTACCAATCAAAATAAAAAACACAAACTTTTTAAAGGTCCATCCAATGAACATTATGGCCAAGTTTGGTTTCAATTGGCCAAGTGGTTTCAGAGAAGAAGATTAAAATGTAAAAAGTTTACAGACGCCGACGACGACGACGACGACGACGACGCCGACGACGACGACGACGACGACGCCGACGGACGCAAAGTGATAACAATAGCTCACATGACCCTTTGGGTCAGGTGAGCTAAAAAGTTTACAGACGCCGACGACGACGACGACGACGCCGACGGACGCAAAGTGATAACAATAGCTCACCTGACTCTTTGGGTCAGGTGAGCTAAAAACTTAATTTAAAATTTCACTTTAATAGGTAAGTTGTGGCAGTCTATTTGTCCATGATGTTTCCTGATATGAAGACGTGAATGTAGCTAATATACTGCTCACGGGCCATTACCCATTGAGGCTGACATTGTTAATACACTCCAAAGTAAAATTTATCATGTAGTACTGCCCCTTGTTGTAATAATTACACATACAGATAATTTTCATTTACAGCAATAAATAGAAACACCAATAACTACAGAAAGTATGTAATGATTTAACAAGAATTTATTCTAAAAAAAAATTAATGTACAGAATACAGTATTTCCTCGCTATCTGAGTTTGATAAAATGTGCATTACTAACTTAAGGTTGGTAGTGTTTGGGTGACCGAACGATTAGGTTATTAGTCTCTGGACACGCGATTACATCTGAGACTTATAAAGTGAGCGCTATGTGCATTAACTGATGGAGCCTCTGTGGAAGAGTGGTTACATCTGTGACTGATAAAATGAGCATTAATTACATTAGTTGGTTGAGTCTTGGTGGCCAAATGATTAAGTCCGAGATAAAATTAATCATATATTATTGTTCAAACACCAGCCAACATTGAGGTTGAATGATCAAGCCTTATTGTGTTGAATGATGATGGTAAGGATGTTCTTAATTCCAACATTAACTGACAAGGTTTTCTGACAAAAGTTGGTGGTCTACACAGGGTACCCCAGCTTTTCTGACAAAAGTTGGTGGTCTACACAGGGTACCCCAGCTTTTCTGACAAAAGTTGGTGGTCTACACAGGGTACCCCAGCTTTTATGACAAAAGTTGGTGGTCTACACAGGGTACCCCAGCTTTTATGACTATCGTTGGTGGTCTACACAGGGTACCATAGCTTCTAACCTTTCTAAAGAACTGAATGCCATGATATATTTGAAAAAAAAACGTTGCAAACAAACAAACAGAAGTTTGCAGATGTATAAAGGGTATTTTCCTTGACGATACAACTAACGTTGGACACCACCAATGGTATTTTTCTCTTTGATAGAACTTACATTGGTCAGGCTGTTTGACACCACCGATGGCATTTTCTCCAACAACTTACCTTGGTCATGCTGTTTGACACCACCGATGGTATTTTCTCCAATGATACAACTTATCTTAGACAGGCCCTTGGACACCGACAATGGTATTTTCCCCTACGATACAACTTACCTTGGTCAGGCTGTTGGTCACCTTGGTCGGGCTGTTGGACACCGTGGTCAGGCGGTGGGACACCATGGTCAGGCTGTTGGACATCATGGTCAGGCTGTTGGACATCAGGAGGAATCTACCATAAAATAATCCCATTGTGTTAGATAAATTTTGGTGTAATTAAACCAAGATCACACGTCCATTATCACAGATTAGATCATAGCAACTACACAACTATCCCAACCTCTACTTTTATATTACTTTATGTAACTGTTACATATCGTTATCATTTATATTACTTTAAGTAACTGTTACATATTGTTATTTTTATATTACTTTAAGCAACTGTTACATATTGTTATTTTTTACGATTACTTTATTTTACTGTTACATATTGTTATTTTTTATATTACTTTATGCAACTGTTACATATTACTATTTTTATATTACTTTATCTAACTGTTACATGTTGTTATTTTTTATACTACTTCATGCAACTGTTACATATTGTTATTTTTATATTACTTTATGCAACTGTTACATATTGTTATTTTTTATATTACTTAATGCAACTGTTACATATTGTTATTATTTATATTACTTTATTTAACTGTAACCTATTGTTATTGTTTATATTACTTTATGTAACTGTTAAATATTGTTATTATTTATATTACTTTATGTAACTGTTACATATAGTTATTTTCTATATTACTTTATGTAACTGTTACATATTGTTATTTTGTATATTACTTTATGTAACTGTTACATATTGTTATTTTTTTATATTACTTTATATTACATTTTTTCACTACTCAAATATTACACAAAATTTTCCATAATTATAATCAAAAGTGACAATGAAATGTGACAAGTGACAATTTAACAACTATTATCCAATCATAATGTTTGCAGTACAAAGTATGCTTACATGGCTTAGTATGCATAGAATCCATGTTTGCTATTAAAAATTAATTCAAACAGTTTCATGAATTTTGATATTTTCGCCTACTATTAGGTTGTATTTTGAATGCCTTTCAATAACAGAGTCTAAGTGACCTAGCAGTCCGAGTACTTAGCAATCTACAATTGACCTGGTTCCTGGTTCACTCAAAATGTGTTCGAATCAAACCTTAAATTGAAAAGGACTGACAGGCTGGGGGTTTACAATTAGTACTCCAGCTTCCTCCCTGAATGCCATAATTTTGGTCAAACATTGATGTTTTATTGGTGCGATACCCTCCTGCTTTTATGTGTTATAGAGTATTATAGTAAAGATGGGGGAAGTTAATGATTTCATTACACCTTTCAACTCTGCCACATCATGTGTTACACAACTTTTCCAAGCCAGTAGCTTTCGTATTTGCACTTTTTAGTGACTTGTTATTCTTTCTGTAAGTTATTTTATACATTTATTACAACACTGGCTTTATTTCACAAACATTTTTTTATTCTAGTTTTTTTCAGTCAGTTTGTTGCTATTCTTACATATATTTTTCTACAAGTTCAGTCTTCTTGCATACTTTATTGATATTAGTTAGATCAGAAATAGTTGTAATTGTGTTGTCATGCTCAAATGCAGCCAATAAGATTTTATATAAAACTCCAGACATATTACTATTTAAATACAAAATATATTTTGTTTTGTTACAATCTATCTGGCTTTAAACAGAATAATATTTTTAATTTCAACTGACAAAAAGTTAAGATTCCACATTGTGGCAATGTTTGAAGCCTATCATGGACATTTTGTATTTCAGAATATATAATTAATGATGAATATCTGTAGAGGACCTCTCATAAAACATGTGTTTCAAGTCAAGTTACAAACATGTGGATGTACTTTTAAAAATCAAAAATATATGTTTAAACAAAAGGTGTGTGACACAGATGTCCCACTTGGCATATTTATGTAAACCCTCCCCCTTTTTTTCTACATTCACTCAAGCATGAAGTATTAAGTGCAGATCTACAGAATTTTACTGGTGAGGAGATCTCATCAAGTTTTAACATGGTGTACCAAGTTTCATTAAGATGTAAAGTTATCTTTATAAAAAAAGCTTCAATGCAAAGGTAAACGTGAGGTGGGGCGGACAAAAGAATGCATGAACTAAGGGAAGAATGGAACTAAAATGTATATGTCCATCAAGTTTCGGTATTTGGTAAACACAAGAATTCATGCATGTTTTAGTGTTGCAAAACTGAATACACTAGAAAAATCACATACAAAATAAATTGTTTTATTCTGCCCTTTTAAAAAATCTTTTTTACCTGCAAAGGTGTTAACAATGGAAAACTTATCATAGCATACAACAAAAATCATGTCCTCTGAAACATTCTGCAAAAACTGCCACTGAAAAAATACAAATATTTTAAAAAAATTCAAGCTTGGCCCATTTGTGTCACATATTCCAAGCGTTTAATTTGTCCAACCAAAGCTTGAAGTCAAGAATGATTACAAATCTGGATTTAAACAAACATATACAACATGAAACAATACCAAAAACACAAAAACATGTTTAGTAGTACAATATGAAAACAGTCAGTCGATTAAATAAACATCTAATCTGTCTACAAACACACGACACAGCTGACGACAACAATGACATGTTTACCATAAACATTACATCTGAACAATACAAAATCAACAGAAACACTTAGACAGAGTAAACATTGTATATATATTAAAGAGTATCATATTTTAAAGTACTGTCAGATAATTCTGAAAACACTAATAGGAGAAAAATCTTGTTTGCTGTGAAATGGAAACGCTATGATTTGTGTTATTGTAAAATGTATGGTCTAATTTAAAAAATTGTAGGCACAGAAAACTGCATTCCGCATCAGTAACAAAAAAAAAACGTCATAAGCACTACGTAAAATCATTAAATTGTTATCATTTAAAAAAAACAATGCATGGTTCCAGAGAAAATGATTTAATATAGTCTTAACGTAGTCAGTGGACCGTGAAATTTAGGTCATGGTCAGGTGACACCTACCAGAAACTCCTGTACTAATCATTAGCAACCTATATACCAAATATTGTCATCCTACCTTGCATGGTTACAGAGGAACTGTCCTAATAAAAAACTTAAACGTAGTCACTGGACCTGAATTTGATGTCAATGTCAGGTGACACATACCAGACAGTCATGTACTATTCATCAGCAACCTATATACCAAATATTGTCATCCTACCATGCATGGTTACAGAGGAACTGCATAAAATGCAAAAACTTTAACATAGTCGCTGGATGTGAAATTGAGGTCACGGTCAGGCGACACCTACCAGACAGTCAAGTACTATTCATATGCAACCTATATACCAAATATTGTCATCCTACAATTCATGGTTACACAGAAACTGCACTAATACAAAAACTTGTATGTAGTCACTGGACCACGAAATTGAGGTCAAGGTCAGGTGACACCTACTAGAGAGTCATGTAGTATATATGAGCAACCTATATACCAAATATTGTCATCCTACCATCCATGGTAACAAAGGAACTGCCATAATACAAAAATTTTAATGTAGTCGCTGGACCATAAAATTGAGGTCAAGGTCAGGTGACAGGCGACTGACTAGCAAGTGCTCATCATAAGCTACCACTGGACAAAACTTGATGGAGCTAGGGCTTAAGCTTACAAAGATATAAAGCTAAATGTCCAAGTGTTCAGGCCGCCTCCGGTGGATTCCCATATATGTCTCGCGACTATCGTCACGCGAGACAAAAAATGGCAAGGGTTTAAATATAGTTGGTAGAAAGTTTTGGGTCTTAATCATAAATAGCACCAGCCAACTATTCCGTAACATCATGTGTACACATTCTAAATGGGTAGAATCTTTCTGTGAGGCTTCAGAGATCTGTTTTGAAAACTGAAGGATGAGATTAAAACACAAAATAGGTCTATAAAGTTAGCTGACAAATGACTAAGATCAAAATTTGGAAAATGGCACAAAAATTACTTCAGCAATTTTATAATACAAAGCTAACAATATCAATGTGTGCAATCCTTCTGTACAGTTTCAGGGATCTAGGTTTAAATCTGTACAAGGAGTTGATAACAGAAAATAGGTTCCCTCTTTTCTGTCTGGGAAATGTTGAAAATTCACAGAACATTTCATAATTGCACATGCACAACTTCAATACGAGTGCAATCATTTCATGGAAATTGGTTGAAAATTTAAGAGAAGTTGATTATAAAAATAGAAGAGATTAAGAAGAGAATACAAAAAGTTCTGATAACAATAATGAGTACACAAAATTTCTGAGACCAGGTGCTCCATGATATGCTTACACAAAACTTATGAGACAAGGTGCTCCATGATATGCTTGCACAAAACTTCTGAGACCAGGTGCACCATGATATGCTTACACAAAACTTCTGAGACCAGGTGCTCCATGATATGCTTACACAAAACTTCTGAGACCAGGTGCTCCATGATGTGCTTACACAAAACTTCTGAGACAAGGTGCTCCATGATATGCTTACACAAAACTTCTGAGACCAGGTGCTCCATGATATGCTTACACTAAACTTCTGAGACCATGTGCTCCATGATATGCTTACACAAAACTTCTGAGACCAGGTGCTCCATGATATGCTTACACAAAACTTCTGAGACCAGGTGCTCCATGATATGCTTACACAAAACTTCTGAGACAAGGTGCTCCATGATATGCTTACACAAAACTTCTGAGACCAGGTGCTATATGATATGCTACCAAAAAACTTCTGAGACCAGGTGTACCATGATTTGCTTACACAAAACTTCTGAGACCAGGTGTGCCATGATATTCTAACACAAAACTTCTGAGACCAGGTGCTCCATGATGTGCTTACACAAAACTTATGAGACCAGGTGCTCCATGACATGCTTACACAAAACTTCTGAGACCAGGTGCTCCATGATTGTCCAGTTTTACACATATTGGCCATATTATTTAAACTTTTAGAAGGATTAAAGAAACAGGATACATGTCAAATGTCAGAGACTGCTATAACATGAGTAAGTAATACAATAAGTTTACCCTACATTTAGAAGTATAATAACACATACATTACTGGACAAACTGGCCACTGCAGTCTTTATGTACTTCTCTGCCTCCATCAAGCTGCCACAATGACTAGCAGCCTCTGAAGCTTGGCTGACATCAACGCCACTCTCAATTAACTGGAGAAAAATAAAACTATGATAATCTGGTGTTTACATTAGGTCATCGATTTATTTTTAATTTTTATTTTTACAAACGTGACGACCATAATTTTGTGCAATTCGGAAAAAAAAAGAAATTCCATACCTTTTTCATCCGATGTCAGATTTTTCTTTCCGGTCATCAAAAGGTTTGAACTAAACTGTTTTTGTCACTTTTTGGTCAGAAAAGAATCAACCATATTTTAAAATGTCAAATGATGATGCATGATCTGACAAAAGTGCCGCTTACTTGAGCAAATCGAGATACCAAATGAAAATGATAGTAAAAAACATTGTTTTCTAAAACTACTCAGTATTTAGACACGCCTTTGGCATTTAACAATTCTACGGAGCTATACATCACATTAAGAGTATAATAAGAGGGACATCTCGTTGTATATTCCCATTATCTACACAAAGTGTCTTAAAAAAGCAATAAAAAACTGTATTTAGATATAAAACAATTCTTTCCAAATTGTAGAATTTAAGCCGTAATTCCACCAATTCATAGGTTATGTTAACGAGGTGTTTTACGTGTAGTGTACAGTAGCACGGTATAAGTCATACACAGACTACATCTCATACCTGATGCCATCGAGGTGTGTGGTTTACGTGTACCGTACACTTGGTATAACTCTTACACAGACTACACTTCACACCTGATGTAACGAGGTGTGTGGTTTACATGTACCGTACACTTGGTATAACTCTTACACAGACAACACTACACACCTGATGTAATGAGGTGTGTGGTTTACATGTACAGTACGCTTGGTATAACTCTTACACACACTACACTATATACCTGATGTAACGAGTTGTTTGCTTTACGTGTACAGTACACTTGGTACAACTCGAACAATGACTACACTTCACACCTGATGTAACGAGGTGTTTGGTTTACGTGTACAGTACACTTGGTATAACTCTTACACAGACTACACTTCACACCTGATGTAACGAGGTGTTTGGTTTACGTGTACAGTACACTTGGTATAACTCTTACACAAACTACACTTCACACCTGATGTAACGAGGTGTTTGGTTTACGTGTACAGTACACTTGGTATAACTCTTACACAGACTACACTTCAAACCTGATGTAACGAGGTGTGTGGTTTGCATGTACAGTACAAATGGTATAACTCTTACACAGACTACACTTCACACCTGATGTAACGAGGTGTTTGGTTTATGAGTACAGTACACTTGGTATAACTATTACACAGACTACACTTCACACCTGATGTCACCAAGGTGTTTGGTATACGTGTACAGTACACTTTGTATAACTCATACACAGACTACACTTCACACCTGATGTCACCGAGGGGTTTGGTATACGTGTACAGTACACTTTGTATAACTCATACACAGACTGCACTTCATATCTGATGTCATCGAGGTGTGTGGTTTACGAGTACAGTACACTTGGTATACCTCATACACTAAATTCAATTCATACCTGATGTCACCGAGGTGTTTGGTTTATGTGTACAGCACACTTGGTATAATTCTTACACAGACTACACTTCACACCGGATGTCACCGAGGTGTTTGGTATACGTGTACAGTACACTTGGTATAACTCATACACAGACTACACTTCACACCTGATGTCACCGAGGTGTTTGGTATACGTGTACAGTACACTTGGTATAACACTTACACAGACTACCCTTCAAACCTGATGTCACCGATGTGTTTGGTATACGTGTACAGTACACTTAGTATAACTCATACAGAGACTACACTTCACACCAGATGTCACCGAGGTGTTTGGTATACGTGTAAAGTACACTTGGTATACCTCATACACAGACTAAAACTTCAAACCTGATGTCACCAATGTGTTCGGTTTAAATGTATAGTACACTTGGTATAAATCTTACACAGACTACACTCCATAAGCCAGATATCACTGAAGTACTTGGTTTACACATATAGTACACTTGGTATAACTCGTACACAGACTACACTTCATACCTGATGTCACCAAGGTGTTTGGTTGACATGTACAATACATTTGGTATAACTCTTACACAGACTACACTACATACCTGATGTCACCGAGGTGTTTGGTTTACATGTACAGTACACTTGGTATATTGATACACAGACTACACTTCATACCTGATGTAACCGAGGTGTTTGGTTTACCGGTACAGTACACTTGGTATAACTAACACAGACTACACTTCATACCCGATGTCACCGAGGTGTTTGGTTTACCTGTACAGTACACTTGGTATAACTCTTACACAGACTACAATTCATACCTGATGTCACCTAGGTGTTTGGTTTACATGTACAGTACACTTGGTGTAACTCTTACACAGACTACATTTAACACCTGATGTCACCAAGGTGTTGGTTTACGTGTCAGTACACTTGGTATAACTTACACAGACTACACTTCATACCTGATGTCACCGAGGTGTTGGTTTTACATGTGAAGTAAACTTGGTATAGTTCTTACTCAGACTACACTTCATACCTGATGTCACCGCGGTGTTTGGTTTACTTGGAATAACTCTAACACAGACTACACTTCATACATGATGACACCGAGGTGTTTGGTTTACCTGTACAATACACTTGGTATAACTCTTACATAGACTACACTTCATACCAGATGTCACCAAGGTGTCGGTTTACATGTCCAGTACACTTGGCATATTGATACGCAGACTACACTTCATACCTGATGTCACCGAGGTGTTTGGTTTATATGTACACTACACTTGGTATATTAATACACAGACTACACTTCATACCTGATGTCACTGAGGTGTTTGGTTTACCGGTACAGTACACTTGGTATAACTAACACAGACTACACTTTATACCTGATGTCACCGCGGTGTTAGTTTTACATGTGAAGTACATTTGGTATAACTCTTACAGACTACACTTCATACCTGACATCACCAAGAAGTTTGGTTTACATGTACAGACCACTTGGTATAACTTTTGCACAGATTACGCTTCATACCTGATGTCACCAAGGTGTTTGGTTTACGTGTACAGTACACTTGGTATAACTCTTACACAGAATATACTTCATACCTGATGTCACCGAGGTGTTTGGTTTACCTGTTCAGTACACTTGGCATAACTCTTACACAGACTACACTTCATACCTGATGTCACCAAGGTGTTGGTTTACGTGTCCAGTACACTTGGTATAACTTACACATAATACACTTCATACTTGATGTAACCGAGGAGTTTGGTTAAACCCGTACAGTACACTTGGTATAACTCTTACTTAGAATACACTTCATACCTGATGTCACCGCGGTGTTTGGTTTATTTAATAGAACTCTAACACAGACTACACTTCATACATGATGTCACTGAGGTGTTTGGTTTACCTGTACGGTACACTTGGTGTAACTCTTACACATACTACACTTAACACCTGATGTCACCAAGGTGTTGGTTTACGTGTCCAGTACACCTGGTATAACTTACACAGACTACACTTCATACCTGATGTCACCGAAGTGTTGGTTTTACATGTGAAGTAAACTTGGTATAACTCTTACTCAGACTACACTTCATACCATATGTCATCGCGGTGTTTGGTTTACTTGGAATAACTCTCACACAGACTACACTTCACACCTGATGACACCGAGGTGTTTGGTCTACCTGTACAGTACACTTGGCACAACTCTTACATAGGCTACACTTCATACCAAATGTCAGCAAGGAGTTGGTTTACATGTACAGTACACTTGATATATTCATACACAGACTACACTTCATACCTGATGTCACCGAGGTGTTTGGTTTATATGTACACTACACTTGGTATATTCATACACAGACTACACTTCATACCTGATGTCACTGAGGTGTTTGGTTTACGTGTTCAGTACACTTGGTATAACTATTACACAGACTACACTTCATACCTAATGTCACCAAGGTGTTTGGTTTACGTGTCTAGTACACTTGGTATAACTCATACACAGACTACACTTTATACATGATGTCACCAAGGTGTTTGGTTTACGTGTCTACTACACTTGGTATAACTCTTACACAGACTAAAATTCATACCAGATGTCACCAAGGTGTTTGGTTTACATGTACACTACAATTGGTATATTCATACACAGACTACATTTCATACCTGACTTCACCGAGGTGTTTGGTTTACGTGTCCAGTACACTTGGTATATTCATTCACAGACTAAGCTTCATAGCTGATGTCACCAAGGTGTTTAGTTTACGTGTCTAGTACACTTGGTATAACTCATACACAGACTACACTTCATACCTGATGTCACCGAGGTGTTTGGTTTATATGTACACTACACTTGGTATATTCATACACAGACTACACTTCATACCTGATGTCACTGAGGTGTTTGGTTTACGTGTTCAGTACACTTGGTATAACTATTACACAGACTACACTTCATACCTAATGTCACCAAGGTGTTTGGTTTACGTGTCTAGTACACTTGGTATAACTCATACACAGACTACACTTTATACATGATGTCACCAAGGTGTTTGGTTTACGTGTCTACTACACTTGGTATAACTCTTACACAGACTAAAATTCATACCTGATGTCACCAAGGTGTTTGGTTTACATGTACACTACAATTGGTATATTCATACACAGACTACATTTCATACCTGACTTCACCGAGGTGTTTGGTTTACGTGTCCAGTACACTTGGTATATTCATTCACAGACTACGCTTCATAGCTGATGTCACCAAGGTGTTTAGTTTATGTGTACAGTACACTTGGTATAACTCTTACACAGACTACACTTCATACCTGATGTCATTGAGGTGTTTGGTTTACCTGCACAGTACACTTGGTATAACTCTTACTCAGACTACAATTCATACCTAATGTCACCAAGGTGTTTGGTGCATGTGTCTAGTAAACTTGGTATAACTCATACACAGACTACACTTCATACCTGATGTCCACAAGGTGTTTGGTTTACGTTGTATAACTCTTACACAGACTACAATTCATACCTGATGTCACCAAGGTGTTTGGTTTACATGTACACTAAACTTGGTATTTTCATACACAGACTACACTTCATACCATATGTCATCGCGGTGTTTGGTTTACTTGGAATAACTCTCACACAGACTACGTTTCATACCTGACTTCACCGAGGTGTTTGGTTTACCTGTACAGTACACTTGTTATAACCCTTACTCAGACTACACTTAATACCCGATGTCACCGAGGTGTTTTTGAGCCTGTACAGTACACTTGGTATAACTCTTCCTCAGACTACACTTCATACCTGATGTCACCGAGGAGATTGGTTTATGTGTACAGTACACTTGGTATAACTCACACACAGACTACACTTCATACCGGATGTCACTGAGGTGTTTGGTTTACCAGCATAGTACAATTGGTATAACTCTTACACAGACTACACTTCATACCTGATGTCACCGAGGTGTTAGGTTTACCTGTACAGTACACTTGGTATAACTCTTACACAAACTACACTTCATATCTGACGTCACCAAGGTGTTGGGTTTACCTGTACAGTACACTTGGTATAACTCTTACACAGACTACACTTCATACCTGACGTCAAGGAGGTTTTTGGTTTACCTGTACAGTACACTTGGTATAACTCTTACACAGGCTACACTTTATACCTGATGTAGCAGTGGTGTTTGGTTTACGTGTCCAGTACACTTGGTATATTCATTCACAGACTACGCTTCATACCTGATGTCACCAAGGTGTTTGGTTTACATGTGCAGTACTCATGATATAACTCTTACACAGACTACACTTCATAGCTGATGTCACCAAAGTATTTGGTTTACATGTAGAGTACACTTGGTATAACTCTTACATAGACTACACTTCATTCCTGATGTCACCAAGGTGTTTAGTTTACGTGTACAGTACACTTGGTATAACTCTTACACAGATTACACTTCATGCCTGATGTCACTGAGGTGTTTAGTTTACGTGTACAGTACACTTGATAGAACTCTTACACAGACTACATTTCATACCTGATGACACTGAGGTGTTTGGTTTACCTGTACAGTACACTTGGTATAACTCTTACACAGACTATACTTCATACATGATGTCACTGAGGTGTTTAGTTTACGTGTACCGTACACTTGGTATAACTCTTACACAGACTGCATTTCATACCTGATGTCACTGAGGTGTTTGGTTTACCTGTACAGTACACTTGGTATAACTCTTACTCAGACTACACTTCATACCTGATGTCACAGCGGTACTTGGTTTACCTGAACAGCACAATTGGTATAACACTTACATAGAATACACTTCATACCAGATGTCGCCAAGGTGTTGGTTTACATATCCAGTACACTTGATATATTCATACACAGACTACACTTCATATCTGATGTCAGTGAGGGGTTTGGTTTATATGTACACTGCACTTGGTATATTCATGCACAGACTACACACTTCATACCTGATGTCACTGAGGTGTTTGGTTTACCTGTACAGTACACTTGGTATATTCATACACAGACTTCATTTCATACCAGATGTCGCCAAAGTGTTAGTTTACATGTCCAGCACACTTGGTATATTCATACACAGACTACACTTTATACCTGATGTCACCGAGGTGTTTGGTTTATATCTACTCTACACTTGGGATATTCATACACAAACTACACTTCACACCTGATGTCACCAAGGTGTTTGGTTTACATGTACACTACACTTACTATATTCATACATAGACTACATTTCATACCTTACTTCACCGAGGTGTTTGGTTTCCCTGTGCAGTACACTTAGTATGACTATTACTCAGACTACACTTCATACCTGATGTCACCGAGGTGTTTGGTTAACCTGTACAGTACACTTGGTATAACTCTTAGACAGACTACACTTCATACCTGACGTCATCAAGGTGTTTGGTTTACCTGTACAGTACTCTTGGTATAACTCTTACACAGACTACACTTCATACCTGACGTCACCGAGGTGTTTGGTTTACCTGTACAGTACACTTGGTATAGCTCTTACACAGTCTACACTTTATACCTGATGTCACAAAGGTGTTTGGTTTACGTGTCCAGTACACTTGGTATATTCATTCATAGAATAAACTTCATACCTGATGTAACCAAGGTGTTTGGTTTACATGTACAGCCCACATGGTATAACTCTTACACAGACTACACTTCATAGCTGATGTAACCAAGGTGTTTGGTTTACATGTAGAGAACACTTGGTATAACTCATACACAGACTACACTACATACCTGATGTCACCGAGGTGTTTGTTTTACTTGTACAGTACACTTGGTATATTCATGCACAGACTACACTTCATACCAGATGTAACCAAGGTGTTGGTTTACATCTCCAGTACACTTGCTACATTCATACACAGACTACACTTCATACCTGATGTCACCGAGGTGTTTGGTTTATATGTACACTACACTTGGTATATACATACAGAGACTACACTTCATACCTGATGTCACTGAGGTGTTTGGCTTACGTGTTCAATACACTTGGTATAACTCGTACACAGACTACACTTCATACCTAATGTCACCAAGGTGTTTGGTTTACGTGTCTAGTACACTTGGTATAACTCATACACAGACTACACTTCATACCTGATGTCACCAAGGTGTTTTATTTACGTGTCTACTACACTTGGTGTAACTCTTACACAGACTACAATTCATACCTGATGTCACAAAGGTGTTTGGTTTACATGTACACTACACTTGGTATATTCATACACAGACTACATTTCATACCTGACTTCACCGAGGTGTTTGGTATACGTGTACAGTACACTTGGTATACCTCATACACAGACTACACTTCAAACCTGATGTCACCAAGGTGTTCGGTTTAAATGTACAGTACACTTGGTATAAATCTTACACAGACTACACTCCATAAGCCAGATATCACTGAAGTACTTGGTTTACGCATATAGTACACTTGGTATAACTCGCATACAGACCACACTTCATACCTGATGTCACCAAGGTGTTTGGTTAACGTGTACACTACACTTGGTATAACTCTTACACAGACTACACTTCATACCTGATGTCACTAAGGTGTTTGGTTTACGTGCACAGTACACTTGGTATAACTAATTCACAGACTGCACTTCATACCTGATATCACTGAGGTGTTTGGTTAGCATGTACAGTACACTTGGTATAACTCTTACACAGATAACACTTCATACCTGATGTCATCAAGGTGTTTGGTAAACATGTACAGTACACTTGGTATAACTAACACAGACTACACTTCATACCCGATGTCACCGAGGAGTTTGGTTTACATGTACAGTACACTTGGTATACCTCTAACACAGACTACACTTCATACCTGACGTCACCAAGGTGTTTGGTTTTCATGTACAATACACTTGGTATAACTCTTACACAGACTACACTTCATACCTGATGTCACCAAGGTGTTTAGTTTACCTGTACAGTACACTTGGTATAACTCTTACACAGACTACACTTCATACCTGACGTCAAGGAGGTGTTTGGTTTACCTGTACAGTACACTTGGTATAACTCTTACACAGGCTACACTTTATACCTGATGTCGCAGAGGTGTTTGGTTTACGTGTCCAGTACACTTGGTATATTCATTCACAGACTACGCTTCATACCTGATGTCACCAAGGTGTTTGGTTTACATGTGCAGTACACATGATATAACTCTAACACAGACTACACTTCATAGCTGATGTCACCAAAGTATTTGGTTTACATGTAGAGTACACTTGGTATAACTCTTACATAGACTACACTTAATTCCTGATGTCACCAAGGTGTTTAGTTTACGTGTACAGTACACTTGGTATAACTCCTACACAGATTACACTTCATACCTGATGTCACTGAGGTGTTTAGTTTACGTATACAGTACACTTGGTAGAACTCTTACACAGACTATACTTCATACATGATGTCACTGAGGTGTTTAGTTTACGTGTACAGTACACTTGGTATAACTCTTACACAGACTGCATTTCATACCTGATGTCACCGAGGTGTTTGGTTTATATGTACACTACACTTGGTATATACATACAGAGACTACACTTCATACCTGATGTCACTGAGGTGTTTGGCTTACGTGTTCAATACACTTGGTATAACTCGTACACAGACTACACTTCATACCTAATGTCACCAAGGTGTTTGGTTTACGTGTCTAGTACACTTGGTATAACTCATACACAGACTACACTTCATACCTGATGTCACCAAGGTGTTTGATTTACGTGTCTACTACACTTGGTGTAACTCTTACACAGACTACAATTCATACCTGATGTCACAAAGGTGTTTGGTTTACATGTACACTACACTTGGTATATTCATACACAGACTACATTTCATACCTGACTTCACCGAGGTGTTTGGTATACGTGTACAGTACACTTGGTATACCTCATACACAGACTACACTTCAAACCTGATGTCACCAAGGTGTTCGGTTTAAATGTACAGTACACTTGGTATAAATCTTACACAGACTACACTCCATAAGCCAGATATCACTGAAGTACTTGGTTTACGCATATAGTACACTTGGTATAACTCGCATACAGACCACACTTCATACCTGATGTCACCAAGGTGTTTGGTTAACGTGTACACTACACTTGGTATAACTCTTACACAGACTACACTTCATACCTGATGTCACTAAGGTGTTTGGTTTACGTGCACAGTACACTTGGTATAACTAATTCACAGACTGCACTTCATACCTGATATCACTGAGGTGTTTGGTTAGCATGTACAGTACACTTGGTATAACTCTTACACAGATAACACTTCATACCTGATGTCATCAAGGTGTTTGGTAAACATGTACAGTACACTTGGTATACCTCTAACACAGACTACACTTCATACCTGATGTCACCAAGGTGTTTGGTTTTCATGTACAATACACTTGGTATAACTCTTACACAGACTTCACTTCATACCTGATGTCACCAATGTGTTTAGTTTACCTGTACAGTACACTTGGTATAACTCTTACACAGACTACACTTCATACCTGACGTCAAGGAGGTGTTTGGTTTACCTGTACAGTACACTTGGTATAACTCTTACACAGGCTACACTTTATACCTGATGTCGCAGAGGTGTTTGGTTTACGTGTCCAGTACACTTGGTATATTCATTCACAGACTACGCTTCATACCTGATGTCACCAAGGTGTTTGGTTTACATGTGCAGTACACATGATATAACTCTTACACAGACTACACTTCATAGCTGATGTCACCAAAGTATTTGGTTTACATGTACAGTACACTTGGTATAACTCTTACATAGACTACACTTCATTCCTGATGTCACCAAGGTGTTTAGTTTACGTGTACAGTACACTTGGTATAACTCCTACACAGATTACACTTCATACCTGATGTCACTGAGGTGTTTAGTTTACGAGTACAGTACACTTGGTAGAACTCTTACACAGACTACATTTCATACCTGATGTCACTGAGGTGTTTGGTTTACCTGTACAGTACACTTGGTATAACTCTTACACAGACTATACTTCATACATGATGTCACTGAGGTGTTTAGTTTACGTGTACAGTACACTTGGTATAACTCTTACACAGACTGCATTTCATACCTGATGTCACTGAGGTGTTTGGTTTACCTGTACAGTACACTTGGTATAACTCTTACTCAGACTACACTTCATACCTGATGTCACAGCGGTACTTGGTTTACCTGAACAGCACAATTGGTATAACTCTTACATAGAATACACTTCATACCAGATGTCGCCAAGGTGTTGGTTTACATATCCAGTACACTTGATATATTCATACACAGACTACACTTCATATCTGATGTCAGTGAGGGGTTTGGTTTATATGTACACTACACTTGGTATATTCATGCACAGACTACACACTTCATACCTGATGTCACTGAGGTGTTTGGTTTACCTGTACAGTACACTTGGTATATTCATACACAGACTTCATTTCATACCAGATATCGCCAAGGTGTTGGTTTACATGTCCAGCACACTTGGTATATTCATGCACAGACTACACTTTATACCTGATGTCACCGAGGTGTTTGGTTTATATCTACTGTACACTTGGGATATTCATGCACAGACTACACTTCACACCTGATGTCACCAAGGTGTTTGGTTTACATGTACACTACACTTACTATATTCATACATAGACTACATTTCATACCTGACTTCACCGAGGTGTTTGGTTTACCTGTGCAGTACACTTAGTATGACTATTACTCAGACTACACTTCATACTTGATGTCACCGAGGTGTTTGGTTAACCTGTACAGTACACTTGGTATAACTCTTAGAAAGACTACACTTCATACCTGACGTCATCAAGGTGTTTGGTTTACCTGTACAGTACTCTTGGTATAACTCTTACACAGACCACACTTCATACCTGACGTCACCGAGGTGTTTGGTTTACCTGTACAGTACACTTGGTATAGCTCTTACACAGTCTACACTTCATAGCTGATGTAACCAAGGTGTTTGGTTTACATGTAGAGAACACTTGGTATAACTCATACACGGACTACACTTCAAACCTGATGTCACCAAGGTGTTCGGTTTAAATGTACAGTACACTTGGTATAAATCTTACACATACTACACTCCATAAGCCAGATATCACTGAAGTACTTGGTTTACGCACATAGTACACTTGGCATAACTCGCACACAGACCACACTTCATACCTGATGTCACCAAGGTGTTTGGTTAACGTGTACACTACACTTGGTATAACTCTTACACAGACTACACTTCATACCTGATGTCACTAAGGTGTTTGGTTTACGGGCACAGTACACTTGGTATAACTAATTCACAGACTGCACTTCATACCTGATGTCATTGAGGTGTTTGGTTAGCATGTACAGTACACTTGGTATAACTCTTACACAGATAACACTTCATACCTGATGTCATCAAGGTGTTTGGTAAACATGTACAGTACACTTGGTATAACTAACACAGACGACACTTCATACCTGATGTCACCAAGGTGTTTGGTTTTCATGTACAATACACTTGGTATAACTCTTACACAGACTACACTTCAAACCTGATGTCACCGAGGTGTTTGGTTTACCTGTACAGTACACTTGGTATAACTCTTACTCAGACTACACTTCATACCATATGTCATCGCGGTGATTGGTGTACTTGGAATAACTCTCACACAGACTACACTTCATACCTGATGACACCGAGGTGTTTGGTCTACCTGTAGAGTACACTTGGTACAACTCTTACATAGACTACACTTCATACCAAATGTCAGCAAGGTATTGGTTTACATGTACAGTACATTTGATATATTCATACACAGACTACACTTCATACCTGATGTCACCGAGGTGTTGGGTTTATATGTACACTACACTTGGTATATTCATACACAGACTACACTTCATACCTGATGTCACTGAGGTGTTTGGTTTACGTGTTCAGTACACTTGGTATAACTATTACACAGACTACACTTCATACCTAATGTCACCAAGGTGTTTGGTTTACGTGCACAGTACACTTGGTATAACTAATTCACAGACTGCACTTCATACCTGATATCACTGAGGTGTTTGGTTAGCATGTACAGTACACTTGGTATAACTCTTACACAGATAACACTTCATACCTGATGTCATCAAGGTGTTTGGTAAACATGTACAGTACACTTGGTATAACTAACACAGACTACACTTCATACCCGATGTCACCGAGGAGTTTGGTTTACATGTACAGTACACTTGGTATACCTCTAACACAGACTACACTTCATACCTGACGTCACCAAGGTGTTTGGTTTTCATGTACAATACACTTGGTATAACTCTTACACAGACTACACTTCATACCTGATGTCACCAAGGTGTTTAGTTTACCTGTACAGTACACTTGGTATAACTCTTACACAGACTACACTTCATACCTGACGTCAAGGAGGTGTTTGGTTTACCTGTACAGTACACTTGGTATAACTCTTACACAGGCTACACTTTATACCTGATGTCGCAGAGGTGTTTGGTTTACGTGTCCAGTACACTTGGTATATTCATTCACAGACTACGCTTCATACCTGATGTCACCAAGGTGTTTGGTTTACATGTGCAGTACACATGATATAACTCTAACACAGACTACACTTCATAGCTGATGTCACCAAAGTATTTGGTTTACATGTAGAGTACACTTGGTATAACTCTTACATAGACTACACTTAATTCCTGATGTCACCAAGGTGTTTAGTTTACGTGTACAGTACACTTGGTATAACTCCTACACAGATTACACTTCATACCTGATGTCACTGAGGTGTTTAGTTTACGTATACAGTACACTTGGTAGAACTCTTACACAGACTATACTTCATACATGATGTCACTGAGGTGTTTAGTTTACGTGTACAGTACACTTGGTATAACTCTTACACAGACTGCATTTCATACCTGATGTCACCGAGGTGTTTGGTTTATATGTACACTACACTTGGTATATACATACAGAGACTACACTTCATACCTGATGTCACTGAGGTGTTTGGCTTACGTGTTCAATACACTTGGTATAACTCGTACACAGACTACACTTCATACCTAATGTCACCAAGGTGTTTGGTTTACGTGTCTAGTACACTTGGTATAACTCATACACAGACTACACTTCATACCTGATGTCACCAAGGTGTTTGATTTACGTGTCTACTACACTTGGTGTAACTCTTACACAGACTACAATTCATACCTGATGTCACAAAGGTGTTTGGTTTACATGTACACTACACTTGGTATATTCATACACAGACTACATTTCATACCTGACTTCACCGAGGTGTTTGGTATACGTGTACAGTACACTTGGTATACCTCATACACAGACTACACTTCAAACCTGATGTCACCAAGGTGTTCGGTTTAAATGTACAGTACACTTGGTATAAATCTTACACAGACTACACTCCATAAGCCAGATATCACTGAAGTACTTGGTTTACGCATATAGTACACTTGGTATAACTCGCATACAGACCACACTTCATACCTGATGTCACCAAGGTGTTTGGTTAACGTGTACACTACACTTGGTATAACTCTTGCACAGACTACACTTCATACCTGATGTCACTAAGGTGTTTGGTTTACGTGCACAGTACACTTGGTATAACTAATTCACAGACTGCACTTCATACCTGATATCACTGAGGTGTTTGGTTAGCATGTACAGTACACTTGGTATAACTCTTACACAGATAACACTTCATACCTGATGTCATCAAGGTGTTTGGTAAACATGTACAGTACACTTGGTATAACTAACACAGACTACACTTCATACCCGATGTCACCGAGGTGTTTGGTTTACATGTACAGTACACTTGGTATACCTCTAACACAGACTACACTTCATACCTGATGTCACCAAGGTGTTTGGTTTTCATGTACAATACACTTGGTATAACTCTTACACAGACTTCACTTCATACCTGATGTCACCAATGTGTTTAGTTTACCTGTACAGTACACTTGGTATAACTCTTACACAGACTACACTTCATACCTGACGTCAAGGAGGTGTTTGGTTTACCTGTACAGTACACTTGGTATAACTCTTACACAGGCTACACTTTATACCTGATGTCGCAGAGGTGTTTGGTTTACGTGTCCAGTACACTTGGTATATTCATTCACAGACTACGCTTCATACCTGATGTCACCAAGGTGTTTGGTTTACATGTGCAGTACACATGATATAACTCTTACACAGACTACACTTCATAGCTGATGTCACCAAAGTATTTGGTTTACATGTACAGTACACTTGGTATAACTCTTACATAGACTACACTTCATTCCTGATGTCACCAAGGTGTTTAGTTTACGTGTACAGTACACTTGGTATAACTCCTACACAGATTACACTTCATACCTGATGTCACTGAGGTGTTTAGTTTACGTGTACAGTACACTTGGTAGAACTCTTACACAGACTACATTTCATACCTGATGTCACTGAGGTGTTTGGTTTACCTGTACAGTACACTTGGTATAACTCTTACACAGACTATACTTCATACATGATGTCACTGAGGTGTTTAGTTTACGTGTACAGTACACTTGGTATAACTCTTACACAGACTGCATTTCATACCTGATGTCACTGAGGTGTTTGGTTTACCTGTACAGTACACTTGGTATAACTCTTACTCAGACTACACTTCATACCTGATGTCACAGCGGTACTTGGTTTACCTGAACAGCACAATTGGTATAACTCTTACATAGAATACACTTCATACCAGATGTCGCCAAGGTGTTGGTTTACATATCCAGTACACTTGATATATTCATACACAGACTACACTTCATATCTGATGTCAGTGAGGGGTTTGGTTTATATGTACACTACACTTGGTATATTCATGCACAGACTACACACTTCATACCTGATGTCACTGAGGTGTTTGGTTTACCTGTACAGTACACTTGGTATATTCATACACAGACTTCATTTCATACCAGATATCGCCAAGGTGTTGGTTTACATGTCCAGCACACTTGGTATATTCATGCACAGACTACACTCTATACCTGATGTCACCGAGGTGTTTGGTTTATATCTACTCTACACTTGGGATATTCATGCACAGACTACACTTCACACCTGATGTCACCAAGGTGTTTGGTTTACATGTACACTACACTTACTATATTCATACATAGACTACATTTCATACCTGACTTCACCGAGGTGTTTGGTTTACCTGTGCAGTACACTTAGTATGACTATTACTCAGACTACACTTCATACTTGATGTCACCGAGGTGTTTGGTTAACCTGTACAGTACACTTGGTATAACTCTTAGAAAGACTACACTTCATACCTGACGTCATCAAGGTGTTTGGTTTACCTGTACAGTACTCTTGGTATAACTCTTACACAGACCACACTTCATACCTGACGTCACCGAGGTGTTTGGTTTACCTGTACAGTACACTTGGTATAGCTCTTACACAGTCTACACTTCATAGCTGATGTAACCAAGGTGTTTGGTTTACATGTAGAGAACACTTGGTATAACTCATACACGGACTACACTTCAAACCTGATGTCACCAAGGTGTTCGGTTTAAATGTACAGTACACTTGGTATAAATCTTACACATACTACACTCCATAAGCCAGATATCACTGAAGTACTTGGTTTACGCACATAGTACACTTGGCATAACTCGCACACAGACCACACTTCATACCTGATGTCACCAAGGTGTTTGGTTAACGTGTACACTACACTTGGTATAACTCTTACACAGACTACACTTCATACCTGATGTCACTAAGGTGTTTGGTTTACGGGCACAGTACACTTGGTATAACTAATTCACAGACTGCACTTCATACCTGATGTCATTGAGGTGTTTGGTTAGCATGTACAGTACACTTGGTATAACTCTTACACAGATAACACTTCATACCTGATGTCATCAAGGTGTTTGGTAAACATGTACAGTACACTTGGTATAACTAACACAGACGACACTTCATACCTGATGTCACCAAGGTGTTTGGTTTTCATGTACAATACACTTGGTATAACTCTTACACAGACTACACTTCAAACCTGATGTCACCGAGGTGTTTGGTTTACCTGTACAGTACACTTGGTATAACTCTTACTCAGACTACACTTCATACCATATGTCATCGCGGTGATTGGTGTACTTGGAATAACTCTCACACAGACTACACTTCATACCTGATGACACCGAGGTGTTTGGTCTACCTGTAGAGTACACTTGGTACAACTCTTACATAGACTACACTTCATACCAAATGTCAGCAAGGTATTGGTTTACATGTACAGTACATTTGATATATTCATACACAGACTACACTTCATACCTGATGTCACCGAGGTGTTGGGTTTATATGTACACTACACTTGGTATATTCATACACAGACTACACTTCATACCTGATGTCACTGAGGTGTTTGGTTTACGTGTTCAGTACACTTGGTATAACTATTACACAGACTACACTTCATACCTAATGTCACCAAGGTGTTTGGTTTACGTGTCTAGTACACTTGGTATAACTCATACACAGACTACACTTCATACCTGATGTCACCAAGGTGTTTGGTTTACGAGTCTACTACACTTGGTATAACTCTTACACAGACTACAATTCATACCTGATGTAACCAAGGTGTTTGGTTTACATGTACACTACAATTGGTATATTCATACACAGACTACATTTCATACGTGACTTCACCGAGGTGTTTGGTTTACGTGTCCAGTACACTTGGTATATTCATTCACGGACTAAGCTTCATAGCTGATGTCACCAAGGTGTTTAGTTTACGTGTCTAGTACACTTGGTATAACTCATACACAGACTACACTTCATACCTTATGTCACCAAGGTGTTTGGTTTACGTGTCTACTACACTTGGTATAACTCTTACACAGACTACAATTCATACCTGATGTCACCAAGGTGTTTGGTTTACATGTACACCACAATTGGTATATTCATACACAGACTACATTTCATACATGACTTCACCGAGGTGTTTGGTTTACGTGTCCAGTACACTTGGTATATTCATTCACAGACTACGCTTCATAGCTGATGTCACCAAGGTGTTTAGTTTATGTGTACAGTACACTTGGTATAACTCTTACACAGACTACACTTCATACCTGATGTCACTGAGGTGTTTGGTTTACCTGCAGAGTACACTTGGTATAACTCTTACTCCGACTACAATTCATACCTAATGTCACCAAGGTGTTTGGTGCATGTGTCTAGTAAACTTGGTATAACTCATACACAGACAACACTTCATACCTGATGTCAACAAGGTGTTTGGTTTACGTTGTATAACTCTTACACAGACTACAATTTATACCTGATGTCACCAAGGTGTTTGGTTTACATGTACACTAAACTTGGCATATTCATACACAGACTACACTTCATACCATATGTCATCGCGGTGTTTGGTTTACTTGGAATAACTCTCACACAGACTACATTTCATACCTGACTTCACCGAGGTGTTTGGTTTACCTGTACAGTACACTTGTTATAACCCTTACTCAGACTACACTTAATACCCGATGTCACCGAGGTGTTTGGTGAGCCTGTACAGAACACTTGGTATAACTCTTCCTCAGACTACACTTCATACCTGATGTCACCGAGTAGCTTGGTTTATGTGTACAGCACATTTGGTATAACTCATACACAGACTACATTTCATACCGGATGTCACCGAGGTGTTTGGTTTACCTGTATAGTACAATTGGTATAACTCTTACACAGACTACACTTCATACCTGATGTCACCGAGGTGTTAGGTTTACCTGTACAGTACACTTGGTATAACTCTTACACAAACTACACTTCATAACTGACGTCACCAAGGTGTTTGGTTTACCTGTACAGTACACTTGGTATAACTCTTACACAGACTACACTTCACACCTGACGTCAAGGAGGTGTTTGGTTTACCTGTACAGTACACTTGGTATAACTCTTACACAGGCTACACTTTATACCTGATGTCGCAGAGGTGTTTGGTTTACGTGTCCAGTACACTTGGTATATTCATTCACAGACTACGCTTCATACCTGATGTCACCAAGGTGTTTTGTTTACATTTGCAGTACACATGATATAACTCTTACACAGACTACACTTCATAGCTGATGTCACAAAGTATTTGGTTTACATGTAGAGTACACTTGGTATAACTCTTACACAGACTACACTTCATACCTGACGTCAAGGAGGTGTTTGGTTTACCTGTACAGTACACTTGGTATAACTCTTACACAGGCTACACTTTATACCTGATGTCACCAAGGTGTTTGGTTTACCTGTACAGTACACTTGGTATAACTCTTACACAGACTATACTTCATACATGATGTCACTGAGGTGTTTAGTTTACGTGTACAGTACACTTGGTATAACTCTTACACAGACTGCATTTCATACCTGATGTCACTGAGGTGTTTGGTTTACCTGTACAGTACACTTGATATAACTCTTACTCAGACTACACTTCATACCTGATGTCACAGCGGTACTTGGTTTACCTGAACAGCACAATTGGTATAACTCTTACATAGAATACACTTCATATCAGATGTCGCCAAGGTGTTGGTTTACATATCCAGTACACTTGATATATTCATACACAGACTACACTTCATATCTGATGTCAGTGAGGGGTTTGGTTTATATGTACACTACACTTGGTATATTCATGTACAGACTACACTTCATACCTGATGTCACCAAAGCGTTTGGTTTACATGTACACTACACTTACTATATTCATACATAGACTACATTTCATACCTGACTTCACCGAGGTGTTTGGTTTACCTGTGCAGTACACTTAGTATGACTATTACTCAGACAACACTTCATACCTGATGTCACCGAGGTGTTTGGTTAACCTGTACAGTACACTTGGTATAACTCTTAGACAGACTACACTTCATACCTGACGTCATCAATGTGTTTGGTTTACGTATCCAGTACACTTGGTATATTCATTCACAGACAACGCTTCATAGCTGATGTCACCAAGGTGTTTAGTTTATGTGTACAGTACACTTGGTATAACTCTTACACAGACTACACTTCATACTTGATGTCACTGAGGTGTTTGGTTTACCTGCACAGTACACTTGGTATAACTCTTACTCCGACTACAATTCATACCTAATGTCATCAAGGTGTTTGGTGCATGTGTCTAGTAAACTTGGTATAACTCAAACACAGACTACACTCAATACCTGATGTCAACAAGGTGTTTGGTTTACGTTGTATAACTCTTACACAGACTACAATTGATACCTGATGTCACCAAGGTGTTTGGTTTACATGTACACTAAACTTGGCATATTCATACACAGACTACACTTCATACCATATGTCATCGCGGTGTTTGGTTTACTTGGAATAACTCTCACACAGACTACATTTCATACCTGACTTCACCGAGGTGTTTGGTTTACCTGTACAGTACACTTGTTATAACCCTTACTCAGACTACACTTAATACCCGATGTCACCGAGGTGTTTGGTGAGCCTGTACAGAACACTTGGTTTAACGCTTCCTCAGACTACACTTCATACCTGATGTCACCGAGTAGCTTGGTTTATGTGTACAGCACACTTGGTATAACTCATACACAGACTACATTTCATACCGGATGTCACCGAGGTGTTTGGTTTACCTGTATAGTACAATTGGTATAACTCTTACACAGACTACACTTCATACCTGATGTCACCGAGGTGTTAGGTTTACCTGTACAGTACACTTGGTATAACTCTTACACAAACTACACTTCATAACTGACGTCACCAAGGTGTTTGGTTTACCTGTACAGTACACTTGGTATAACTCTTACACAGACTACACTTCATACCTGACGTCAAGGAGGTGTTTGGTTTACATGTACAGTACACTTGGTATAACTCTTACACAGGCTACACTTTATACCTGATGTCGCAGAGGTGTTTGGTTTACGTGTCCAGTACACTTGGTATATTCATTCACAGACTACGCTTCATACCTGATGTCACCAAGGTGTTTTGTTTACATGTGCAGTACACATGATATAACTCTTACACAGACTACACTTCATAGCTGATGTCACCAAAGTATTTGGTTTACATGTAGAGTACACTTGGTATAACTCTTACATAGACTACACTTCATTCCTGATGTCACCAAAGTGTTTAGTTTACGTGTACAGTACACTTGGTATAACTCTTACACAGACTACACTTCATACCTGACGTCAAGGAGGTGTTTGGTTTACCTGTACAGTACACTTGGTATAACTCTTACACAGGCTACACTTTATACCTGATGTCACCAAGGTGTTTGGTTTACCTGTACAGTACACTTGGTATAACTCTTACACAGACTATACTTCATACATGATGTCACTGAGGTGTTTAGTTTACGTGTACAGTACACTTGGTATAACTCTTACACAGACTACACTTCATATCTGATGTCAGTGAGGGGTTTGGTTTATATGTACACTACACTTGGTATATTCATGTACAGACTACACTTCATTCCTGATGTCACCAAGGCGTTTGGTTTACATGTAGACTACACTAACTATATTCATACATAGACTACATTTCTTACCTGACTTCGCCGAGGTGTTTGGTTTACCTGTGCAGTACACTTGGTATGACTATTACTCAGACTACACTTCATACCTGATGTCACCGAGGTGTTTGGTTAACCTGTACAGTACACTTGGTATAACTCTTAGACAGACTACACTTCATACCTGACGTCATCAATGTGTTTGGTTTACCTGTACAGTACACTTGGTATATTCATACACAGACTTCATTTCATACCAGATGTCGCCAAGGTGTTGGTTTACATGTCCAGCACACTTGGTATATTCAAACACAGACTACACTTTATACCTGATGTCACCAAGGTGTTTGGTTTACCTGTACACTAAACTTGGTATATTCATACACAGACTACACTTCATACCATATGTCATCGCGGTGTTTGGTTTACTTGGAATAACTCTCACACAGACTACATTTCATATCTGACTTCACCTAGGTGTTTGGTTTACCTGTACAGTACACTTGTTATAACCCTTACTCAGACTACACTTAATACCCGATGTCACCGAGGTGTTTGTGAGCCTGTACATTACACTTGGTATAACTCTTCCTCAGACTACACTTCATACCTGATGTCACCGAGGAGCTTGGTTTATGTGTACAGTACACTTGGTATAACTCATACACAGACTACACTTCATACCGGATGTCACCGAGGTGTTTGGTTTACCTGTATAGTACAATTGGTATAACTCTTACACAGACTACACTTCATACCTGATGTCACCGAGGTGTTAGGTTTACCTGTACAGTACACTTGGTATATCTCTTACACAAACTACACTTCATATCTGACGTCACCAAGGTGTTTGGTTTACCTGTACAGTACACTTGGTATAACTCTTACACAGACTACACTTCATACCTGAAGTCAAGGAGGTGTTTGGTTTACCTGTACAGTACACTTGGTATAACTCTTACACAGGCTACACTTTATACCTGATGTCGCAGAGGTGTTTGGTTTACGTGTCCAGTACACTTGGTATATTCATTCACAGACTACGCTTCATACCTGATGTCACCAAGGTGTTTGGTTTACATGTGCAGTACACATGATATAACTTACACAGACTACACTTCATAGCTGATGTCACCAAAGTATTTGGTTTACATGTAGAGTACACTTGGTATAACTCTTACATAGACTACACTTCATTCCTGATGTCACCAAGGTGTTTAGTTTACGTGTACAGTACACTTGGTATAACTCTTACACAGATTACACTTCATACCTGATGTCACTGAGGTGTTTAGTTTACGTGTACAGTACACTTGGTAGAACTCTTACACAGACTACATTTCATACCTGATGTCACTGAGGTGTTTGGTTTACCTGTACAGTACACTTGGTATAACTCTTACACAGACTATACTTCATACATGATGTCACTGAGGTGTTTAGTTTACGTGTACAGTACACTTGGTATAACTCTTACACAGACTGCATTTCATACCTGATGTCACTGAGGTGTTTGGTTTACCTGTACAGTACACTTGGTATAACTCTTACTCAGACAACACTTCATACCTGATGTCACAGCGGTACTTGGTTTACCTGAACAGCACAATTGGTATAACTCTTACATAGAATACACTTCATACCAGATGTCGCCAAGGTGTTGGTTTACATATCCAGTACACTTGATATATTCATACACGGACTACACTTCATATCTGATGTCAGTGAGGGGTTTGGTTTATATGTACACTACACTTGGTATATTCATGCACAGACTACACACTTCATACCTGATGTCACTGAGGTGTTTGGTTTACCTGTACAGTACACTTGGTATATTCATACACAGACTTCATTTCATACCAGATGTCGCCAAGGTGTTGGTTTACATGTCCAACACACTTGGTATATTCATACACAGACTACACTTCACACCTGATGTCACCAAGTTGTTTGGTTTACATGTACACTACACTTACTATATTAATACATTGACTACATTTCATACCTGACTTCACCGAGGTGTTTGGTTTACCTGTGCAGTACACTTAGTATGACTATTACTCAGACTACACTTCATACCTGATGTCACCGAGGTGTTTGGTCAACCTGTACAGTACACTTGGTATAACTCTTAGACAGACTACACTTCATACCTGACGTCATCAAGGTGTTTGGTTTACCTGTACAGTACTCTTGGTATAACTCTTACACAGACTACACTTCATACCTGACGTCACCGAGGTGTTTGGTTTACCTGTACAGTACACTTGGTTTAGCTCTTACACAGTCTACACTTTATACCTGATGTCACAAAGGTGTTTGGTTTACGTGTCCAGTACACTTGGTATATTCATTCATAGACTAAACTTCATACCTGATGTAACCAAGGTGTTTGGTTTACATGTACAGTCCACATGGTATAACTCTTACACAGACTACACTTCATAGCTGATGTAACCAAGGTGTTTGGTTTACATGTAGAGAACACTTGGTATAACTCATACACAGACTACACTACATACCTGATGTCACCGAGGTGTTTGTTTTACATGTACAGTACACTTGGTATATTCATGCACAGACTACACTTCATACCAGATGTAACCAAGGTGTTGGTTTACATCTCCAGTACACTTGCTACATTCATACACAGACTACACTTCATACCTGATGTCACCGAGGTGTTTGGTTTATATGTACACTACACTTGGTATATTCACACACAGACTACACTTCATACCTGATGTCACTGAGGTGTTTGGCTTACGTGTACAATACACTTGGTATAACTCTTACACAGACTACACTTCATACCTAATGTCACCAAGGTGTTTGGTTTACGTGTCTAGTACACTTGGTATAACTCATACACAGACTACACTTCATACCTGATGTCACCAAGGTGTTTGGTTTACGTGTCTACTACACTTGGTGTAACTCTTACACAGACTACAATTCATTCCTGATGTCACAAAGGTGTTTGGTTTACATGTACACTACACTTGGTATATTCATACACAGACTACATTTCATACCTGACTTCACCGAGGTGTTTGGTATACGTGTACAGTACACTTGGTATACCTCATACACAGACTACACTTCAAATCTGATGTCACCAAGGTGTTCGGTTTAAATGTACAGTACACTTGGTATAAATCTTACACAGACTACACTCCATAAGCCAGATATCACTGAAGTACTTGGTTTACGCATATAGTACACTTGGTATAACTCGCACACAGACCACACTTCATACCTGATGTCACCAAGGTGTTTGGTTAACGTGTACACTACACTTGGTATAACTCTTACACAGACTACACTTCATACCTGATGTCACTAAGGTGTTTGGTTTACGTGCACAGTACACTTGGTATAACTAATTCACAGACTGCACTTCATACCTGATGTCACTGAGGTGTTTGGTTAGCATGTACAGTACACTTGGTATAACTCTTACACAGATAACACTTCATACCTGATGTCATCCAGGTGTTTGGTAAACATGTACAGTACACTTGGTATAACTAACACAGACTACACTTCATACCCGATGTCACCGAGGTGTTTGGTTTACATGTACCGTACACTTGCTATACCTCTAACACAGACTACACTTCATACCTGATGTCACCGAGGTGTTAAGTTTACGTGTACAGTACACTTGGTATAACTCTTACTCAGACTACACTTCATACCTGATGTCACCGAGGTGTTTGGTTTACCTGTACAGTACACTTGTTATAACTCTTACTCAAACTACACTTCATACCATATGTCATCGCGGTGTTTGGTGTACTTGGAATAACTCTCACACAGACTACACTTCATACCTGATGACACCGAGGTGTTTGGTCTACCTGTACAGTACACTTGGTACAACTCTTACATAGACTACACTTCATACCAAATGTCAGAAAGGTGTTGGTTTACATGTACAGTACATTTGATATATTCATACACAGACTACACTTCATACCTGATGTCACCGAGGTGTTTGGTTTATATGTACACTACACTTGGTATATTCATACACAGACTACACTTCATACCTGATGTCACTGAGGTGTTTGGTTTACGTGTTCAGTACACTTGGTATAACTCTTACACAGACTACAATTCATACCTGATGTCACCAAGGTGTTTGGTTTAGATGTACACTACAATTGGTATTTTCATACACAGACTACATTTCATACCTGACTTCACCGAGGTGTTTGGTTTACGTGTACAGTACACTTGGTATATTCATTCACAGACTAAGGTTCATAGCTGATGTCACCAAGGTGTTTAGTTTACGTGTCTAGTACACTTGGTATAACTCATACACAGACTACACTTCATACCTGATGTCACCAAGGTGTTTGGTTTACGTGTCTACTACACTTGGTATAACTCTTACACAGACTACAATTCATACCTGATGTCACCAAGGTGTTTGGTTTACATGTACACTACAATTGGTATATTCATACACAGACTACATTTCATACCTGACTTCACCGAGGTGTTTTGTTTACGTGTCCAGTACACTTGGTATATTCATTCACAAACTACGCTTCATAGCTGATGTCACCAAGGTGTTTAGTTTATGTGTACAGTACACTTGGTATAACTCTTACACAGACTACACTTCATACCTGATGTCACTGAGGTGTTTGGTTTACCTGCAGAGAACACTTGGTATAACTCTTACTCAGACTACAATTCATACCTAATGTCACCAAGGTGTTTGGTGCATGTGTCTAGTAAACTTGGTATAACTCATACACAGACTACACTTCATACCTGATGTCAACAAGGTGTTTGGTTTACGTTGTATAACTCTTACACAGACTACAATTCATACCTGATGTCACCAAGGTGTTTGGTTTACATGTACACTAAACTTGGTATATTTATACACAGACTACACTTCATACCATATGTCGTCGCGGTGTTTGGTTTACTTGGAATAACTCTCACACAGACTACATTTCATACCTGACTTCACCGAGGTGTTTGGTTTACCTGTACAGTACACTTGTTAAAACCTTTACTCAGACTACACTTAATACCCGATGTCACCGAGGTGTTTGGTGAGCCTGTACAGTACACTTGGTATAACTCTTCCTCAGACTACACTTCATACCTGATGTCACCGAGGAGCTTGGTTTATGTGTACAGTACACTTGGTATAACTCATACACAGACTACACTTCATACCGGATGTCACCGAGGTGTTTGGTTTACCTGTATAGTACAATTGGTATAACTCTTACACAGACTACACTTCATACCTGATGTCACCGAGGTGTTAGGTTTACCTGTACAGTACACTTGGTATAACTCTTACACAAACTACACTTCATATCTGACGTCACCAAGGTGTTTGGTTTACCTGTACAGTACACTTGGTATAACTCTTACACAGACTACACTTCATACCTGACGTCAAGAAGGTGTTTGGTTAACCTGTACAGTACACTTAGTATAACTCTTACACAGGCTACACTTTATACCTGATGTCGCAGAGGTGTTTGGTTTACGTGTCCAGTACACTTGGTATATTCATTCACAGACTACGCTTCATACCTGATGTCACCAAGGTGTTTGGTTTACATGAGCAGTACACATGATATAACTCTTACACAGACTACACTTAATAGCTGATGTCACCAAAGTATTTGGTTTACATGTAGAGTACACTTGGTATAACTCTTACATAGACTACACTTCATTCCTGATGTCACCAAAGTGTTTAGTTTACGTGTACAGTACACTTGGTATAACTCTTACACAGATTACACTTCATACCTGATGTCACTGAGGTGTTTAGTTTACGTGTACAGTACACTTGGTTGAACTCTTACACAGACTGCATTTCATACCTGATGTCACTGAGGTGTTTGGTTTACCTGTACAGTACACTTGATTTAACTCTTACTCAGACTACACTTCATACCTGATGTCACAGCGGTACTTGGTTTACCTGAACAGCACAATTGGTATAACTCTTACATAGAATACACTTCATACCAGATGTCGCCAAGGTGTTGGTATACATATCCAGTACACTTGATATATTCATACACAGACTACACTTCATATCTGATGTCAGTGAGGGGTTTGGTTTATATGTACACTACACTTGGTATATTCATGCACAGACTACACTTCATACCTGATGTCACCAAGGCGTTTGGTTTACATGTACACTACACTTACTATATTCATACATAGACTACTTTTCATACCTGACTTCACCGAGATGTTTGGTTTACCTGTGAAGTACACTTAGTATGACTATTACTCAGACTACACTTCATACCTGATGTCACCGAGGTGTTTGGTTAACCTGTACAGTACACTTGGTATAACTCTTAGACAGACTACACTTCATACCTGATGTCATCAATGTGTTTGGTTTACCTGTACAGTACACTTGGTATATTCATACACAGACTTCATTTCATACCAGATGTCGCCATGGTGTTGGTTTACATGACCAGCACACTTGGTATATTCATACACAGACTACACTTTATACCTGATGTCACCAAGGTCTTTGGTTTACATGTACACTAAACTTGGTATATTCATACACAGACTACACTTCATAACATATGTCATCGCGGTGTTTGGTTTACTTGGAATAACTCTCACACAGACTACATTTCATACCTGACTTCACCGAGGTGTTTGGTATACCTGTACAGTACACTTGTTATAACCCTTACTCAGACTACACTTAATACCCGATGTCACCGAGGAGCTTGGTTTATGTGTACAGTACACTTGGTATAACTCATACACAGACTACACTTCATACCGGATGTCACCGAGGTGTTTGGTTTACCTGTATAGTACAATTGGTATAACTCTTACACAGACTACACTTCATACCTGATGTCACCGAGGTGTTAGGTTTACCTGTACAGTACACTTGGTATAACTCTTACACAAACTACACTTCATATCTGACGTCACCAAGGTGTTTGGTTTACCTGTACAGTACACTTGGTATAACTCTTACACAGACTACACTTCATACCTGAAGTCAAGGAGGTGTTTGGTTTACCTGTACAGTACACTTGGTATAACTCTTACACAGGCTACACTTTATACCTGATGTCCCAGAGGTGTTTGGTTTCCGTGTCCAGTACACTTGGTATATTCATTCACAGACTACGCTTGATACCTGATGTCACCAAGTTGTTTGGTTTACACGTGCAGTACACATGATATAACTCTTACACAGACTACACTTCATAGCTGATGTCACCAAAGTATTTGGTTTACATGTAGAGTACACTTGGTATAACTCTTACATAGACTACACTTCATTCCTGATGTCACCAAGGTGTTTAGTTTACGTGTACAGTACACTTGGTATAACTCTTACACAGATTACACTTCATACCTGATGTCACTGAGGTGTTTAGTTTACGTGTACAGTACACTTGGTAGAACTCTTACACAGACTACATTTCATACCTGATGTCACTGAGGTGTTTGGTTTACCTGTACAGAACACTTGGTATAACTCTTACACAGACTATACTTCATACATGATGTCACTGAGGTGTTTAGTTTACGTGTACAGTACACTTGGTATAACTCTTACACAGACTGCATTTCATACCTGATATCACTGAGGTGTTTGGTTTACCTGTACAGTACACTTGGTATAACTCTTACTCAGACAACACTTCATACCTGATGTCACAGCGGTACTTGGTTTACCTGAACAGCACAATTGGTATAACTCTTACATAGAATACACTTCATACCAGATGTCGCCAAGGTGTTGGTTTACATATCCAGTACACTTGATATATTCATACACAGACTACACTTCATATCTGATGTCAGTGAGGGGTTTGGTTTATATGTACACTACACTTGGTATATTCATGCACAGACTACACACTTCATACCTGATGTCACTGAGGTGTTTGGTTTACCTGTACAGTACACTTGGTATATTCATACACAGACTTCATTTCATACCAGATGTCGCCAAGGTGTTGGTTTACATGTCTAACACACTTGGTATATTCATACACAGACTACACTTTATACCTGATGTCACCAAGGTGTTTGGTTTACATGTACACTAAACTTGGTATATTCATACACAGACTACACTTCATAACATATGTCATCGCGGTGTTTGGTTTACTTGGAATAACTCTCACACAGACTACATTTCATACCTGACTTCACCGAGGTGTTTGGTTTACCTGTACAGTACACTTGTTATAACCCTTACTCAGACTACACTTAATACCCGATGTCACCGAGGAGCTTGGTTTATGTGTACAGTACACTTGGTATAACTCATACACAGACTACACTTCATACCGGATGTCACCGAGGTGTTTGGTTTACCTGTATAGTACAATTGGTATAACTCTTACACAGACTACACTTCATACCTGATGTCACCGAGGTGTTAGGTTTACCTGTACAGTACACTTGGTATAACTCTTACACAAACTACACTTCATATCTGACGTCACCAAGGTGTTTGGTTTACCTGTACAGTACACTTGGTATAACTTTTACACAGACTACACTTCATACCTGATGTCACTAAGGTGTTTGGTATACCTGTGCAGTACACTTGGTATAACTCTTACACAGACTACACTTCATAACATATGTCATCGCGGTGTTTGGTTTACTTGGAATAACTGTCACACAGACTACATTTCATACCTGACTTCACCGAGGTGTTTGGTTTACCTGTACAGTACACTTGTTATAACCCTTACTCAGACTACACTTAATACCCGATGTCACCGAGGAGCTTGGTATATGTGTACAGTACACTTGGTATAACTCATACACAGACTACACTTCATACCGGATGTCACCGAGGTGTTTGGTTTACCTGTATAGTACAATTGGTATAACTCTTACACAGACTACACTTCATACCTGATGTCACCGAGGTGTTAGGTTTACCTGTACAGTACACTTGGTATAACTCTTACACAAACTACACTTCATATCTGACGTCACCAAGGTGTTTGGTTTACCTGTACAGTACACTTGGTATAACTCTTAGACAGACTACACTTCATACCTGAAGTCAAGGAGGTGTTTGGTTTACCTGTACAGTACACTTGGTATAACTCTTACACAGGCTACTCTTTATACCTGATGTCGCAGAGGTGTTTGGTTTCCGTGTCCAGTACACTTGGTATATTCATTCACAGACTACGCTTCATACCTGATGTCACCAAGGTGTTTGGTTTACATGTGCAGTACACATGATATAACTCTTACACAGACTACACTTCATAGCTGATGTCACCAAAGTATTTGGTTTACATGTAGAGTACACTTGGTATAACTCTTACATAGACTACACTTCATTCCTGATGTCACCAAAGTGTTTAGTTTACGTGTACAGTACACTTGGTATAACTCTTACACAGATTACACTTCATACCTGATGTCACTGAGGTGTTTAGTTTACGTGTACAGTACACTTGGTTGAACTCTTACACAGACTGCATTTCATACCTGATGTCACTGAGGTGTTTGGTTTACCTGTACAGTACACTTGATTTAACTCTTACTCAGACTACACTTCATACCTGATGTCACAGCGGTACTTGGTTTACCTGAACAGCACAATTGGTATAACTCTTACATAGAATACACTTCATACCAGATGTCGCCAAGGTGTTGGTATACATATCCAGTACACTTGATATATTCATACACAGACTACACTTCATATCTGATGTCAGTGAGGGGTTTGGTTTATATGTACACTACACTTGGTATATTCATGCACAGACTACACTTCATACCTGATGTCACCAAGGCGTTTGGTTTACATGTACACTACACTTACTATATTCATACATAGACTACTTTTCATACCTGACTTCACCGAGATGTTTGGTTTACCTGTGAAGTACACTTAGTATGACTATTACTCAGACTACACTTCATACCTGATGTCACCGAGGTGTTTGGTTAACCTGTACAGTACACTTGGTATAACTCTTAGACAGACTACACTTCATACCTGATGTCATCAATGTGTTTGGTTTACCTGTACAGTACACTTGGTATATTCATACACAGACTTCATTTCATACCAGATGTCGCCATGGTGTTGGTTTACATGACCAGCACACTTGGTATATTCATACACAGACTACACTTTATACCTGATGTCACCAAGGTGTTTGGTTTACATGTACACTAAACTTGGTATATTCATACACAGACTACACTTCATAACATATGTCATCGCGGTGTTTGGTTTACTTGGAATAACTCTCACACAGACTACATTTCATACCTGACTTCACCGAGGTGTTTGGTATACCTGTACAGTACACTTGTTATAACCCTTACTCAGACTACACTTAATACCCGATGTCACCGAGGAGCTTGGTTTATGTGTACAGTACACTTGGTATAACTCATACACAGACTACACTTCATACCGGATGTCACCGAGGTGTTTGGTTTACCTGTATAGTACAATTGGTATAACTCTTACACAGACTACACTTCATACCTGATGTCACCGAGGTGTTAGGTTTACCTGTACAGTACACTTGGTATAACTCTTACACAAACTACACTTCATATCTGACGTCACCAAGGTGTTTGGTTTACCTGTACAGTACACTTGGTATAACTCTTACACAGACTACACTTCATACCTGAAGTCAAGGAGGTGTTTGGTTTACCTGTACAGTACACTTGGTATAACTCTTACACAGGCTACACTTTATACCTGATGTCGCAGAGGTGTTTGGTTTCCGTGTCCAGTACACTTGGTATATTCATTCACAGACTACGCTTGATACCTGATGTCACCAAGGTGTTTGGTTTACACGTGCAGTACACATGATATAACTCTTACACAGACTACACTTCATAGCTGATGTCACCAAAGTATTTGGTTTACATGTAGAGTACACTTGGTATAACTCTTACATAGACTACACTTCATTCCTGATGTCACCAAGGTGTTTAGTTTACGTGTACAGTACACTTGGTATAACTCTTACACAGATTACACTTCATACCTGATGTCACTGAGGTGTTTAGTTTACGTGTACAGTACACTTGGTAGAACTCTTACACAGAATACATTTCATACCTGATGTCACTGAGGTGTTTGGTTTACCTGTACAGAACACTTGGTATAACTCTTACACAGACTATACTTCATACATGATGTCACTGAGGTGTTTAGTTTACGTGTACAGTACACTTGGTATAACTCTTACACAGACTGCATTTCATACCTGATATCACTGAGGTGTTTGGTTTACCTGTACAGTACACTTGGTATAACTCTTACTCAGACAACACTTCATACCTGATGTCACAGCGGTACTTGGTTTACCTGAACAGCACAATTGGTATAACTCTTACATAGAATACACTTCATACCAGATGTCGCCAAGGTGTTGGTTTACATATCCAGTACACTTGATATATTCATACACAGACTACACTTCATATCTGATGTCAGTGAGGGGTTTGGTTTATATGTACACTACACTTGGTATATTCATGCACAGACTACACACTTCATACCTGATGTCACTGAGGTGTTTGGTTTACCTGTACAGTACACTTGGTATATTCATACACAGACTTCATTTCATACCAGATGTCGCCAAGGTGTTGGTTTACATGTCTAACACACTTGGTATATTCATACACAGACTACACTTTATACCTGATGTCACCAAGGTGTTTGGTTTACATGTACACTAAACTTGGTATATTCATACACAGACTACACTTCATAACATATGTCATCGCGGTGTTTGGTTTACTTGGAATAACTCTCACACAGACTACATTTCATACCTGACTTCACCGAGGTGTTTGGTTTACCTGTACAGTACACTTGTTATAACCCTTACTCAGACTACACTTAATACCCGATGTCACCGAGGAGCTTGGTTTACGTGTACAGTACACTTGGTATAACTCATACACAGACTACACTTCATACCGGATGTCACCGAGGTGTTTGGTTTACCTGTATAGTACAATTGGTATAACTCTTACACAGACTACACTTCATACCTGATGTCACCGAGGTGTTAGGTTTACCTGTACAGTACACTTGGTATAACTCTTACACAAACTACACTTCATATCTGACGTCACCAAGGTGTTTGGTTTACCTGTACAGTACACTTGGTATAACTTTTACACAGACTACACTTCATACCTGATGTCACTAAGGTGTTTGGTATACCTGTGCAGTACACTTGGTATAACTCTTACACAGACTACACTTCATAACATATGTCATCGCGGTGTTTGGTTTACTTGGAATAACTCTCACACAGACTACATTTCATACCTGACTTCACCGAGGTGTTTGGTTTACCTGTACAGTACACTTGTTATAACCCTTACTCAGACTACACTTAATACCCGATGTCACCGAGGAGCTTGGTTTATGTGTACAGTACACTTGGTATAACTCATACACAGACTACACTTCATACCGGATGTCACCGAGGTGTTTGGTTTACCTGTATAGTACAATTGGTATAACTCTTACACAGACTACACTTCATACCTGATGTCACCGAGGTGTTAGGTTTACCTGCACAGTACACTTGGTATAACTCTTACACAAACTACACTTCATATCTGACGTCACCAAGGTGTTTGGTTTACCTGTACAGTACACTTGGTATAACTCTTACACAGGCTACACTTTATACCTGATGTCGCAGAGGTGTTTGGTTTCCGTGTCCAGTACACTTGGTATATTCATTCACAGACTACGCTTGATACCTGATTTCACCAAGGTGTTTGGTTTACACGTGCAGTACAGATGGTATAACTCTTACATAGACTACACTTCATTCCTGATGTCACCAAGGTGTTTAGTTTACGTGTACAGTACACTTGGTATAACTCTTACACAGATTACACTTCATACCTGATGTCACTGAGGTGTTTAGTTTACGTGTACAGTACACTTGGTAGAACTCTTACACAGACTACATTTCATACCTGATGTCACTGAGGTGTTTGGTTTACCTGTACAGAACACTTGGTTTAACTCTTACACAGACTATACTTCATACATGATGTCACTGAGGTGTTTAGTTTACGTGTACAGTACACTTGGTATAACTCTTACACAGACTGCATTTCATACCTGATATCACTGAGGTGTTTGGTTTACCTGTACAGTACACTTGGTATAACTCTTACTCAGACAACACTTCATACCTGATGTCACAGCGGTACTTGGTTTACCTGAACAGCACAATTGGTATAACTCTTACATAGAATACACTTCATACCAGATGTCGCCAAGGTGTTGGTTTACATATCCAGTACACTTGATATATTCATACACAGACTACACTTCATATCTGATGTCAGTGAGGGGTTTGGTTTATATGTACACTACACTTGGTACATTCATGCACAGACTACACACTTCATACCTGATGTCACTGAGGTGTTTGGTTTACCTGTACAGTACACTTGCTATATTCATACACAGACTTCATTTCATACCAGATGTCGCCAAGGTGTTGGTTTACATGTCCAACACACATGGTATATTCATACACAGACTACACTTTATACCTGATGTCACCGAGGTGTTTGGTTTATATCTACTCTACACTTGGGATATTCATACACAGACTACACTTCACACCTGATGTCACCAAGGTGTTTGGTTTACATGTACACTACACTTACTATATTCATACATTGACTACATTTCATACCTGACTTCACCGAGGTGTTTGGTTTACCTGTGCAGTACACTTAGTATGACTATTACTCAGACTACACTTCATACCTGATGTCACCGAAGTGTTTGGTTAACCTGTACAGTACACTTGGTATAACTCTTAGACAGACTACACTTCATACCTGACGTCATCAAGGTGTTTGGTTTACCTGTACAGTACTCTTGGTATAACTCTTACACAGACTACACTACATACCTGACGTCACCGAGGTGTTTGGTTTACCTGTACAGTACACTTGGTATAGCTCTTACACAGTCTACACTGAACACAGTATACACTTTATACCTGATGTCACAAAGGTGTTTGGTTTACGTGTCCAGTACACTTGGTATATTCATTCATAGACTACACTTCATACCTGATGTCACTGAGGTGCTTGGTTTACCTGTACAGAACACTTGGTATATTCAAACACAGACTACAATTTATTCCTGATGTCACCGAGGTGTTTGGTTTATATGTACTCTACACTTGGGATATTCATAGACAGACTACACTTCATACCTGATGTCACCAAGGTGTTGGTTAACCTGTTTAGTACACTTGGTATAACTCTTACACAGACTATACCTCATGCCTGATGTCACTGTGGTGTTTGATTTATCTGTACAGTACTCTTGGTATAACTCTTACACAGACTACACTTCATACCTGATGTCACTGAGGTGTTTGGTTTACCTGCACAGTACACTTGGTATAACTCTTACTCAGACTACAATTCATACCTAATGTCACCAAAGTGTTTGGTGCACGTGTCTAGTACACTTGGTATAACTCATACACAGACTACACTTCATACCTGATGTCACCGTGGTGTTTGGTTTACCTGTACTGTACAATTGGTATAACTCTTACACAGACTACATTGCATACCTGATGTCACCGAGGTGTTTGGTTTACCTGTACAGTACACTTGGTATAACTCTTACACAGGCTACACTTTATACCTGATGTCCCAGAGGTGTTTGGTTTACGTGTCCAGTACACTTGGTATATTCATTCACAGACTACGCTTCATACCTGATGTCACCAAGGTGTTTGGTATATGAGTACACTACACTTGGTATAACTCTTACATAGACTACACTTCATACCTGATGTCACCAAGGTGTTTAGTTTACGTGTACAGAACACTTGGTATAACTCTTACACAGACTACATTTCATACCTGATGTCACTGAGGTGTTTGATTTACCTGTACAGTACACTTGGTATAACTCTTACTCAGACTACACTTCATACCTGATGTCACAACGGTGTTTGGTTTACCTGTACAGTACAATTGGTATAACTCTTACATAGAATACACTTCATACCAGATGTCACCAAGGTGTTGGTTTAGGTGTCCAGTACACTTGATATATTCATACACAGACTACACTTCATACCTGATGTCAGCGAGGTGTTTGGTTTATATGTACACTACACTTGGTATATTCATGCACAGACTACACTTCATACCTGATGTCACTGAGGTGTTTGGTTTACATGTACATTACACTTGGTATATTCATACACAGACTTCATTTCATATCTGACTTCACCGAGGTGTTTGGTTTACCTGTGCAGTACACTTAGTATGACTATTACTCAGACTACACTTCATACCTGATGTCACCGAGGTGTTTGGTTAGCCTGTACAGTACACTTGGTATAACTCTTAGACAGACTACACTTCATACCTGACGTCATCAAGTTGTTTGGTGAACCTGTACAGTACACTTGGTATAACTCTGACTCAGACTACACTTCATACCTGATGTCACCGAGGTGCTTGGTTTATGTGTACAGTACACTTGGTATAACTCATACACAGACTACACTTCATACCTGATGTCACCGAGGTGTTTGGTTTACCTGTACAGTACACTTGGTATAACTGTTACTCAGACTACACTTCATACCTGATGTCACCAAGGTGTTGGTTAACCTGTTTAGTACACTTGGTATAACTCTTCCACAGACGAAACCTCATACCTGATGTCACCGAGGTGTTTGGTTTATCTGTACAGTACTCTTGGTATAACTCTTACACAGACTACACTTCATACCTGATGTCACAGAGGTGTTTGGTTTACGTGTCATGTACACTTGGTATATTAATTCAAAGACTACGCTTCATACCTGATGTCACCAAGGTATTTGGTTTACATGTGCAGTACACATGGTATAACTCTTACACAAACTACACTTCATATCTGATGTCACAAAGGTGTTTAGTTTACGTACAGTACACTTGGTATAACTCTTACACAGACTACACTTAATACCTGATGTCACTGAGGTGTTTGGTTTACCTGCACAGTACACTTGGTATAACTCTTACTCAGACTACAATTTATAAATAATGTCACCAAGGTGTTTGGTGCACGTGTCTAGTACACTTGGTATAACTCATACACAGACTACACTTCATACCTAATGTCAACAAGGTCTTTGGTTTACATGCACACTAAACTTGGTATATTCATAGACAGACTACATTTCATACCTGACTTCACCGAGGTGTTTGGTTTACCTGTACAGTACACTTATAATAACCCTTCCTCAGACTACACTTCATACCTGATGTCACCGAGGTGCTTGGTGAGCCTGTACAGTACACTTGGTATAACTCTTACTCAGACTACACTTCATACCTGATGTCACCATGGAGCTTGGTTTACGTGCACAGTACACTTGGTATAACTCATACACAGATTACACTTCATACCTGATGTCACCGAGGTGTTTGGTTTACCTGTACAGTACAATTGGTATAATTCTTACACAGAGTACACTTCATACCTGATGTCACCGAGGTGTTTGGTTTACCTGTACAGTACACTTGGTATACCTCTTACACAGGCTACACTTTATACCTGATGTCGCAGAGGTCTTTGGTTTACGTGTCCAGTACACTTGGTATATTCATTCACAGACTACGCTTCATACCTGATGTCACCAAGGTGTTTGGTTTACATGTGCAGTACATATGATATAACTCTTACACAGACTACACTTCACACCTGATGTCACCAAGGAGTTTGGTATATGAGTACACTACACTTGGTATAACTCTTACATAGACTACACTTCATACCTGATGTCACCAAGGTGTTTAGTTTACGTGTGCAGTACATATGATATAACTCTTACACAGACTACACTTCACACCTGATGTCACCAAGGAGTTTGGTATATGAGTACACTACACTTGGTATAACTCTTACATAGACTACATTTCATACCTGATGTCACTGAGGTGTTTGGTTTAACTGTACAGTACACTTGGTATAATTCTTACTCAGACTACACTTCATACCTGATGTCAGAGCGGTGTTTGGTTTACCTGTACAGCACAATTGGTATAACTCTTACATAGAATACACTTCATACCAGATGTCGCCAAGGTGTTGGTTTACATGTCCAGTACACTTGATATATTCATACAGACTACACTTCATACCTGATGTCAGTGAGGGGTTTGGTTTATATGTACACTACACTTGGTACATTCATCCACAGACTACACTTCATACCTGATGTCACTGAGGTGTTTGGTTTACCTGTACAGAACACTTGGTATATTCAAACACAGACTACAATTTATACCTGATGTCACCGAGGTGTTTGGTTTATATGTACTCTACACTTGGGATATTCATACACAGACTACACTTCATACCTGATGTCACCAAGGTGTTGGTTAACCTGTTTAGTACACTTGGTATAACTCTTACACAGACTATACCTCATGCCTGATGTCACTGTGGTGTTTGGTTTATCTGTACAGTACTCTTGGTATAACTCTTACACAGACTACACTTCATACCTGATGTCACTGAGGTGTTTGGTTTACCTGCACAGTACGCTTGGTATAACTCTTACTCAGACTACAATTCATACCTAATGTCACCAAGGTGTTTGGTGCACGTGTCTAGTACACTTGGTATAACTCATACACAGACTACACTTCATACCTGATGTCACCGTGGTGTTTGGTTTATCTGTACAGTACTCTTGGTATAACTATTACACAGACTACACTTCATACCTGATGTCACAGAGGTGTTTGGTTTACGTGTCCAGTACACTTGGTATATTAATTCACAGACTACGCTACATACCTGATGTCACCAAGGTATTTGGTTAACATGTTCAGTACACATGGTATAACTCTTACACAAACTACACTTCATAGCTGATGTCACCAAGGTGTTAAGTTTACGTGTACAGTACACTTGGTATAACTCTTACACAGACTACACTTCATACCTGATGTCACTGAGGTGTTTGGTTTACCTGCCCAGTACACTTGGTATAACTCTTTCACAAACTACACTTCATAGCTGATGTCACCAAGGTGTTAAGTTTACGTGTACAGTACACTTGGTATAACTCTTACACAAACTACACTTCATAGCTGATGTCACCAAGGTGTTAAGTTTACGTGTACAGTACACTTGGTATAACTCTTACACAGACTAAACTTCATACCTGATGTCACTGAGGTGTTTGGTTTACCTGCACAGTACACTTGGTATAACTCATACACAGACTACAATTCATACCTGATGTCAACAAGGTGTTTGGTTTACATGCACACTAAACTTGGTATATTCATACACAGACTACATTTCATACCTGACTTCACCGAGGTGTTTGGTTTACCTGTACAGTACACTTGTTATAACCCTTCCCCAGACTACACTTCATACCTGATGTCACCGAGGTGTTTGGTGAGCCTGTACAGTACACTTGGTATAACTCTCACTTAGACTACACTTCATACCTGATGTCACCCAGGAGCTTGGTTTATGAGCACAGTACACTTGGTGAAACTCATACACAGACTAGACTTCATACCTGATGTCACCGTGGTGTTTGGTTTACCTGTACTGTACAATTGGTATAACTCTTACACAGACTACATTGCATACCTGATGTCACCGAGGTGTTTGGTTTACCTGTACAGTACACTTGGTATAACTCTTACACAGGCTACACTTTATACCTGATGTCCCAGAGGTGTTTGGTTTACGTGTCCAGTACACTTGGTATATTCATTCACAGACTACGCTTCATACCTGATGTCACCAAGGTGTTTAGTTTACATGTGCAGTACACATGATATAACTCTTACACAGACTACACTTCACACCTGATGTCACCAAGGTGTTTGGTATATGAGTACACTACACTTGGTATAACTCTTACATAGACTACACTTCATACCTGATGTCACCAAGGTGTTTAGTTTACGTGTACAGAACACTTGGTATAACTCTTACACAGACTACATTTCATACCTGATGTCACTGAGGTGTTTGATTTACCTGTACAGTACACTTGGTATAACTCTTACTCAGACTACACTTCAAACCTGATGTCACAACGGTGTTTGGTTTACCTGTACAGTACAATTGGTATAACTCTTACATAGAATACACTTCATACCAGATGTCACCAAGGTGTTGGTTTACGTGTCCAGTACACTTGATATATTCATACACAGACTACACTTCATACCTGATGTCAGCGAGGTGTTTGGTTTATATGTACACTACACTTGGTATATTCATGCACAGACTACACTTTATACCTGATGTCACTGAGGTGTTTGGTTTACATGTACATTACACTTGGTATATTCATACACAGACTTCATTTCATATCTGACTTCACCGAGGTGTTAAGTTTACGTGTACAGTACACTTGGTATAACTCTTACACAGACTACACTTCATACCTGATGTCACTGAGGTGTTTGGTTTACCTGCCCAGTACACTTGGTATAACTCTTAGACAGACTACACTTCATACCTGACGTCATCAAGGTGTTTGGTGAACCTGTACAGTACACTTGGTATAACTCTGACTCAGACTACACTTCATACCTGATGTCACCGAGGTGCTTGGTTTATGTGTACAGTACACTTGGTATAACTCATACACAGACTACACTTCATACCTGATGTCACCGAGGTGTTTGGTTTACCTGTACAGTACACTTGGTATAACTGTTACTCAGACTACACTTCATACCTGATGTCACCAAGGTGTTGGATAACCTGTTTAGTACACTTGGTATAACTCTTACACAGACGAAACCTCATACCTGATGTCACCGAGGTGTTTGGTTTATCTGTACAGTACTCTTGGTATAACTCTTACACAGACTACACTTCATACCTGATGTCACAGAGGTGTTTGGTTTACGTGTCCAGTACACTTGGTATATTAATTCAAAGACTACGCTTCATACCTGATGTCACCAAGGTATTTGGTTTACATCTGCAGTACACATGGTATAACTCTTACACAAACTACACTTCATATCTGATGTCACCAAGGTGTTTAGTTTACGTGTACAGTACACTTGGTATAACTCTTACACAGACTACACTTAATACCTGATGTCACTGAGGTGTTTGGTTTACCTGCACAGTACACTTGGTATAACTCTTACTCAGACTACAATTTATAAATAATGTCACCAAGGTGTTTGGTGCACGTGTCTAGTACACTTGGTATAACTCATACACAGACTACACTTCATACCTGATGTCAACAAGGTCTTTGGTTTACATGCACACTAAACTTGGTATATTCATAGACAGACTACATTTCATACCTGACTTCACCGAGGTGTTTGGTTTACCTGTACAGTACACTTATAATAACCCTTCCTCAGACTACACTTCATACCTGATGTCACCGAGGTGCTTGGTGAGCCTGTACAGTACACTTGGTATAACTCTTACTCAGACTACACTTCATACCTGATGTCACCATGGAGCTTGGTTTACGTGCACAGTACACTTAGTATAACTCATACACAGATTACACTTCATACCTGATGTCACCGAGGTGTTTGGTTTACCTGTACAGTACAATTGGTATAATTCTTACACAGAGTACACTTCATACCTGATGTCACCGAGGTGTTTGGTTTACCTGTACAGTACACTTGGTATACCTCTTACACAGACTACACTTTATACCTGATGTCGCAGAGGTCTTTGGTTTACGTGTCCAGTACACTTGGTATATTCATTCACAGACTACGCTTCATACCTGATGTCACCAAGGTGTTTGGTTTACATGTGCAGTACATATGATATAACTCTTACACAGACTACACTTCACACCTGATGTCACCAAGGAGTTTGGTACACTTGGTACTCAGACTACACTTCATACCTGATGTCACCAAGGTGTTGGTTAACCTGTTTAGTACACTTGGTATAACTCTTACACAGACGAAACCTCATACCTGATGTCTCCGAGGTGTTTGGTTTATCTGTACAGTACTCTTGGTATAACTCTTACACAGACTACACTTCATACCTGATGTCACAGAGGTGTTTGGTTTACGTGTCCAGTACACTTGGTATATTAATTCACAGACTACGCTTCATACCTGATGTCACCAAGGTATTTGGTTTACATGTGCAGTACACATGGTATAACTCGTACACAAACTACACTTCATATCTGATGTCACCGAGGTGTTTGGTTTACCTGTACAGTACAATGGGTATAACTCTTACACAGAGTACACTTCATACCTGATGTCACCGAGGTGTTTGGTTTACCTGTACAGTACACTTGGTATACCTCTTACACAGGCTACACTTTATACCTGATGTCACAGAGGTGTTTGGTTTACGTGTCCAGTACACTTGGTATATTCATTCACAGACTACGATTCATACCTGATGTCACCAAGGTGTTTGGTTTACATGTGCAGTACATATGATATAACTCTTACACAGACTACACTTCACACCTGATGTCACCAAGGTGTTTGGTATATGAGTACACTACACTTGGTATAACTCTTACATAGACTACACTTCATACCTGATGTCACCAAGGTGTTTAGTTTACGTGTACAGTACACTTGGTATAACTCTTACACAGACTACATTTTATACCTGATGTCACTGAGGTGTTTGGTTTACCTGTACAGTACACTTGGTATAACTCTTACTCAGACTACACTTCATACCTGATGTCACAGCGGTGTTTGGTTTACCTGTACAGTACAATTGGTATAACTCTTACATAGAATACACTTCATACCAGATGTCACCAAGGTGTTGGTTTACATGTCCAGTACACTTGATATATTCATACACAGACTACACTTCATATCTGATGTCAGCGAGGTGTTTGGTTTATATGTACACTACACTTGGTATATTCAGGCAGAGACTACACTTGATACCTGATGTCACTGAGGTGTTTGGTTTACCTGTACAGTACACTTGGTATATTCATACACAGACTTCATTTCATACCAGATGTCGCCAAGGTGTTGGTTTACATGTCCAGCACACTTGGTATATTCATACACAGACTACACTTCATACCTGATGTCAGTGAGGTGTTTGGTTTATATGTACACTACACTTGGTATATTCATGCACAGACTACACTTCATACCTGATGTCACTGAGGTGTTTGGTTTACCTGTGCAATACACTTGGTATATTCATGCACAGACTTCATTTCATACCAGATGTCGCCAAGGTGTTGGTTTACATGTCCAGCACACTTGGTATATTCATACACAGACTACACTTTATACCTGATGTCACCGAGGTGTTTGGTTTATATGTACTCTACACTTGGGATATTCATACACAGACTACACTTCATACCTGATGTCACCAAGGTGTTTGGTTTACATGTACACTACACTTACTATATTTATACACAGACTACATTTCATACCTGACTTCACCGAGGTGTTTGGTTAACCTGTACAATACACTTGGTATAACTCTTACACAAACTACACTTCATACCTGACGTCACTGAGGTGTTTGGTTTACATGTACAGTACACTTGGTATATTCATGCACAGCCTACATTTCATACCAGATGTCACCAAGGTGTTGGTTTACATCTCCAGTACACTTGCTACATTCATACACAGACTACACTTCATACCTGATGTCACCGAGGTGTTTGGTTTATATGTACACTACACTTGGTATATTCTTACTCAGACTACATTTCATACCTGATGTCACCAAGGTGTTTGGTTTACATGTACACTACACTTGGTATATTCATACTCAGACTACATTTCATACCTGATGTCACCAAGGTGTTTGGTTTACATGTACAGTCCACATGGTATAACTCTTACACAGACTACACTTCATAGCTGATGTCATCAAGGTGTTTGGTTTACATGTAGAGTACACTTGGTATAACTCTTACATAGACTACACTTCATGCCTGATGTCACCGAGGTGTTGGTTTACATCTCCAGTACACTTGCTACATTCATACATAGACTACACTTCATACCTGATGTCACCGAGGTGTTTGGTTTATATGTACACTACACTTGGTATATTCATACACAGACTACACTTCATACCTGATGTCACTGAGGTGTTTGGTTTACGTGTTCAGTACACTTGGTATAACTCTTACACAGACTACACTTCATAGCTGATGTCATCAAGGTGTTTGGTTTACATGTAGAGTACACTTGGTATAACTCTTACATAGACTACACTTCATGCCTGATGTCACCGAGGTGTTTGGTTTATATGTACACTACACTTGGTATATTCATACACAGACTACACTTCATACCTGATGTCACCAAGGTGTTTGGTTTACATGTACACTACACTTGGTATATTCATACTCAGACTACATTTCATACCTGATGTCACCAAGGTGTTTGGTTTACATGTACAGTCCACATGGTATAACTCTTACACAGACTACACTTCATAGCTGATGTCATCAAGGTGTTTGGTTTACATGTAGAGTACACTTGGTATAACTCTTACATAGACTACACTTCATGCCTGATGTCACCGAGGTGTTGGTTTACATCTCCAGTACACTTGCTACATTCATACATAGACTACACTTCATACCTGATGTCACCGAGGTGTTTGGTTTATATGTACACTACACTTGGTATATTCATACACAGACTACACTTCATACCTGATGTCACTGAGGTGTTTGGTTTACGTGTTCAGTACACTTGGTATAACTCTTACACAGACTACACTTCATACCTAATGTCACCAAGGTGTTTGGTTCACGTGTCTAGTACACTTGGTGTAACTCTTACACAGACTACAATTCATACCTGATGTCACCAAGGTGTTTGGTTTACATGTACACTACACTTGGTATATTCATACACAGACTACACTTCATACCTGATGTCACCGAGGTGTTTGGTTTATATGTACACTACACTTGGTATATTCTTACTCAGACTACACTTCATACCTGATGTCACCAAGGTGTTTGGTTTACATGTACACTACACTTGGTATAACTAACACAGACTACACTTCATATCTGATGTCACCAAGGTGTTTGGTTTACATGTACAGTCCACATGGTATAACTCTTACACAGACTACACTTCATAGCTGATGTCACCAAGGTGTTTGGTTTACATGTAGAGTACACTTGGTATAACTCTTACATAGACTACACTTCATACCTGATGTAACCAAGGTGTTTGGTTTACATGTACAGTACACTTGGTATATTCATGCACAGACTACATTTCATACCAGATGTCACCAAGGTGTTGGTTTACATCTCCAGTACACTTGCTACATTCATACACAGACTACACTTCATACCTGATGTCACCGAGGTGTTTGGTTTACGTGTCGACTACACTTGGTGTAACTCTTACACAGACTACAATTCATACCTGATGTCACCAAGGTGTTTGGTTTACATGTACACTACACTTGGTATATTCATACGCAGACTAAACTTCATACCTGATGTCACCGAGGTGTTTGGTTTATATGTACACTACACTTGGTATATTCTTACTCAGACTACACTTCATACCTGATGTCACCAAGGTGTTTGGTTTACATGTACACTACACTTGGTATAACTAACACAGACTACACTTCATATCTGATGTCACCAAAGTGTTTGGTTTACATGTACAGTCCACATGGTATAACTCTTACACAGACTACACTTCATAGCTGATGTCACCAAGGTGTTTGGTTTACATGTAGAGTACACTTGGTATAACTCTTACATAGACTACACTTCATACCTGATGTCACCAAGGTGTTTGGTTTACATGTACAGTAAACTTGGTATATTCATGCACAGACTACATTTCATACCAGATGTCACCAAGGTGTTTGGTTTATATGTACACTACACTTGGTATATTCATACACAGACTACACTTCATACCTGATGTCACTGAGGTGTTTCGTTTACGTGTTCAGTACACTTGGTATAACTCTTACACAGACTACACTTCATACCTAATGTCACCAAGGTGTTTGGTTCACGTGTCTAGTACACGTGGTATAACTCATACACAGACTACACTTCATACCGATGTCACCAAGGTGTTTGGTTTACGTGTCTACTACACTTGGTGCAACTCTTACACAGACTACAATTCATACCTTATGTCACCAAGGTGTTTGGTTTACATGTACACTACACTTGGTATATTCATACACAGACTACATTTCATACCTGACTTCACCGAGGTGTTTGGTTTACGTTGTATAACTCTTACACATACTACAATTCATACCTGATGTCACCAAGGTGTTTGGTTTACATGTACACTAAACTTGGTTTATTCATACACAGACTACACTTCATACCTGATGTCACTGTGGTGTTTGGTTTACGTGTTCAGTACACTTGGTATAACTCTTACACAGACTACACTTCATACCTAATGTAACCAAGGTGTTTGGTGCACATGTCTATTACACTTGGTATAACTCATACACAGATTACAATTCATACCTGACGTCACCGAGGTGTTTGGTTTACGTGTACAGTACACTTGGTATATTCTTACACAGACTACATTTCATACCTGATGTCACTGAGGTGTTTGGTTTACCTGTACAGTACACTTGGTATAACTCTTACTCAGACTACACTTCATACCTGATGTCACAACGGTGTTTGGTTTACCTGTACAGTACAATTGGTATAACTCTTACATAGAATACACTTCATACCAGATGTCACCAAGGTTTTGGTTTACATGTCCAGTACACTTGATATATTCATACACAGACTACACTTCATACCTGATGTCAGCGAGGTGTTTGGTTTATATGTACACTACACTTGGTATATTCATGCACAGACTACACTTCATACCTGATGTCACTGAGGTGTTTGGTTTACCTGTACAGTACACTTGGTATATTCATACACAGACTTCATTTCATACCTGACTTCACCGAGGTGTTTGGTTTACCTGTGCAGTACACTTAGTATGACTGTTACTCAGACTACACTTCATACCTGATGTCACCGAGGTGTTTGGTTAGCCTGTACAGTACACTTGGTATAACTCTTAGACAGACTACACTTCATACCTGACGTCATCAAGGTGTTTGGTGAACCTGTACAGTACACTTGGTATAACTCTGACTCAGACTACACTTCATACCTGATGTCACCGAGGTGCTTGGTTTATGTGTACAGTACACTTGGTATAACTGTTACTCAGACTACACTTCATACCTGATGTCACCAAGGTGTTGGTTAACCTGTTTAGTACCTGATGTCACCGAGGTGTTTGATTTATCTGTACAGTACTCGTGGTATAACTCTTACACAGACTACACTTCATACCTGATGTCACAGAGGTGTTTGGTTTACGTGTCCAGTACAATTGGTATATTAATTCACAGACTACGCTTCATACCTGATGTCACCAAGGTATTTGGTTTACATGTGCAGTACACATGGTATAACTCTTACACAAACTACACTTCATATCTGATGTCACCAAGGTGTTTAGTTTACGTGTACAGTACACTTGGTATAACTCTTACACAGACAACACTTAATACCTGATGTCACTGAGGTGTTTGGTTTACCTGCACAGTACACTTGGTATAACTCTTACTCAGACTACAATTTATACCTAATGTCACCAAGGTGTTTGGTGCACTTGTCTAGTACACTTGGTATAACTCATACACAGACTACACTTCATACCTGATGTCAACAAGGTCTTTGGTTTACATGCACACTAAACTTAGTATATTCATAGACAGACTACATTTCATACCTGACTGTCACCGAGGTGTTTGGTTTACCTGTACAGTACACTTATAATAACCCTTCCTCAGACTACACTTCATACCTGATGTCACCGAGGTGCTTGGTGAGCCTGTACAGTACACTTGGTATAACTCTTACTCAGACTTCACTTCATACCTGATGTCACCGAGCAGCTTGGTTTACGTGCACAGTACACTTGGTATAACTCATACACAGATTACACTTCATACCTGATGTCACCGAGGTGTTTGGTTTATCTGTACAGTACAATTGGTATAACTTTTACACAGAGTACACTTCATACCTGATGTCACCGAGGTGTTTGGTTTACCTGTACAGTACACTTGGTATACCTCTTACACAGGCTACACTTTATACCTGATGTCGCAGAGGTGTTTGGTTTACGTGTCCAGTACACTTGGTATATTCATTCACAGACTACGATTCATACCTGATGTCACCAAAGTGTTTGGTTTACATGTGCAGTACATATGATATAACTCTTACACAGACTACACTTCACACCTGATGTCACCAAGGTGTTTGGTATATGAGTACACTACACTTGGTATAACTCTTACATAGACTACACTTCATACCTGATGTCACCAAGGTGTTTAGTTTACGTGTACAGTACACTTGGTATAACTCTTACACAGACTACATTTCATACCTGATGTCACTGAGGTGTTTGGTTTACCTGTACAGTACACTTGATATAACTCTTACTCAGACTACACTTCATACCTGATGTCACAGCGGTATTTGGTTTACCTGTACAGTACAATTGGTATAACTCTTACATAGACTACACTTCATACCAGATGTCACCAAGGTGTTGGTTTACATGTCCAGTACACTTGATATATTCATACACAGACTACACTTCATACCTGATGTCAGCGAGGTGTTTGGTTTATATGTACACTACACTTGGTATATTCATGCACAGACTACACTTGATACCTAATGTCACTGAGGTGTTTGGTTTACCTGTACAGTACACTTGGTATATTCATACACAGACTTTATTTCATACCAGACGTCGCCAAGGTGTTGGTTTACATGTCCAGCACACTTGGTATATTCATACACAGACTACACTTCATACCTGATGTCAGTGAGGTGTTTGGTTTATATGTACACTACACTTGGTATATTCATGCACAGACTACACTTCATTCCTGATGTCACTGAGGTGTTTGGTTTACCTGTACAATACACTTGGTATATTCATACACAGACTTCATTTCATACCAGATGTCGCCAAGGTGTTGGTTTACATGTCCAGCACACTTGGTATATTCATACACAGACTACACTTTATACCTGATGTCAACGAGGTGTTTGGTTTATATGTACTCTACACTTGGGATATTCATACACAGACTACACTTCATACCTGATGTCACCAAGGTATTTGGTTTACATGTACACTACACTTACTATATTCATACACAGACTACATTTCATACCTGACTTCACCGAGGTGTTTGGTTTACCTGTGCAGTACACTTAGTATGACTCTTACTTAGACTACACTTCATACTTGATGTCACCAAGGTGTTTGGTTTACTTGTCTAGTACACTTGGTATAACTCATACACAGACTACACTTCATACCTGATGTCACCAAGGTGTTTGGTTTACGTGTCTACTACACTTGGTGTAACTCTTACACAGACTACAATTCATACCCGATGTCACCAAGGTGTTTGGTTTACATGTACACTACACTTGGTATATTCATACACAGACTACATTTCATACCTGACTTCACCGAGGTGTTTGGTTTACTTTGTATAACTCTTACACAGACTACACTTCATACCTGATGTCACTGAGGTGTTTGGTTTACGTGTCTAGTACACTTGGTATAACTCATACACACTACACTTCATACCTGATGTCACCGATGTGTTAGTTTACATGTCCAGCACACTTGGAATATTCATACACAGACTACACTTCATACCTGATGTCACCAAGGTGTTTGGTTTACATGTACACTACACTTACTATATTCATACACAGACTACATTTCATACCTGACTTCACCGAGGTGTTTGGTTTACCTGTGCAGTACACTTAGTATGACTATTACTCAGACTACACTTCATACCTGACGTCATCTAGGTGTTTGATTTACCTGTACAGTACTCTTGGTATAACTCTTACACAGACTACACTTCATACTTGACGTCACCAAGGTGTTTGGTTTACCTGTACAGTACACTGGGTATATTCATTCATAGAGTAAACTTCATACCTGATGTAACCAAGGTGTTTAGTTTACATGTACAGTCCACATGGTATAACTCTTACTCAGACTACACTTCATAGCTGATGTAACCAAGGTGTTTGGTTTACATGTAGAGTACACTTGCTATAACTCATACACAGACTACACTACATACCTGATGTCACCGAGGTGTTTGGTTTACATGTAGAGTACACTTGGTATATTCATACACAGACTATATTTCATACCAGATGTCACCAAGGTGTTGGTTTACATCTCCAGTACACTTGCTACATTCAAACACAGACTACACTTCATACCTGATGTCACCGAGGTGTTTGGTTTACATCTCCAGTACACTTGCTACATTCATACACAGACTACACTTCATACCTGATGTAACCGAGGTGTTTGGTTTATATGTACACTACACTTGGTATATTCATGCACAGACTACACTTCATACCTGATGTCACTGAGGTGTTTGGTTTACGTGTTCAGTACACTTGGTATAACTCTTACACAGACTACACTTCATACCTAATGTCTCCAAGGTGTTTGGTTTACGTGTCTAGTACACTTGGTATAACTCATACACAGACTACACTTCATACATGATGTCACCAAGGTGTTTGGTTTACGTGTCTACTACACTTGGTGTAACTCTTACACAGACTACAATTCATACCTGATGTCACCAAGGTGTTTGGTTAACCTGTACAATACACTTGGTATAAGTCTTACACAAACTACACTTCATACCTGACGTCACTGAGGTGTTTGGTTTACCTGTACAGTACACTTGGTATATTCATGCACAGCCTACATTTCATACCAGATGTCACCAAGGTGTTGGTTTACATCTCCAGTACACTTGCTACATTCATACACAGACTACACTTCATACCTGATGTCACCGAGGTGTTTGGTTTATATGTACACTACACTTGGTATATTCTTACTCAGACTACATTTCATACCTGATGTCACCAAGGTGTTTGGTTTACATGTACACTACACTTGGTATATTCATACACAGACTACATTTCATACCTGATGTATCCAAGGTGTTTGGTTTACATGTACAGTCCACATGGTATAACTCTTACACAGACTACACTTCATAGCTGATGTCATCAAGGTGTTTGGTTTACATGTAGAGTAGACTTGGTATAACTCTAACATAGACTACTCTTCATACCTGATGTCACCGAGGTGTTGGTTTACATCTCCAGTACACTTGCTACATTCAAACACAGACTACACTTCATACCTGATGTCACCGAGGTGTTTGGTTTATATGTACACTACACTTGGTATATTCATACACAGACTACACTTCATACCTGATGTCACGAGGTGTTTGGTTTACGTGTTCAGTACACTTGGTATAACTCTTACACAGACTACACTTCATACCTAATGTCACCAAGGTGTTTGGTTCACGTGTCTAGTACACTTGGTGTAACTCTTACACAGACTACAATTCATACCTGATGTCACCAAGGTGTTTGGTTTACATGTACACTACACTGGGTATATTCATACACAGACTACACTTCATACCTGATGTCACCGAAGTGTTTGGTTTATATGTACACTACACTTGGTATATTCTTACTCAGACTACACTTCATACCTGATGTCACCAAGGTGTTTGGTTTACATGTACACTACACTTGGTATAACTAACACAGACTACACTTCATATCTGATGTCACCAAGGTGTTTGGTTTACATGTACAGTCCACATGGTATAACTCTTACACAGACTACACTTCATAGCTGATGTCACCAAGGTGTTTGGTTTACATGTAGAGTACACTTGGTATAACTCTTACATAGACTACACTTCATACCTGATGTAACCAAGGTGTTTGGTTTACATGTACAGTACACTTGGTATATTCATGCACAGACTACATTTCATACCAGATGTCACCAAGGTGTTGGTTTACATCTCCAGTACACTTGCTACATTCATACACAGACTACACTTCATACCTGATGTCACCGAGGTGTTTGGTTTACGTGTCTACTACACTTGGTGTAACTCTTACACAGACTACAATTCATACCTGATGTCACCAAGGTGTTTGGTTTACATGTACACTACACTTGGTATATTCATACACAGACTAAACTTCATACCTGATGTCACCGAGGTGTTTGGTTTATATGTACACTACACTTGGTATATTCTTACTCAGACTACACTTCATACCTGATGTCACCAAGGTGTTTGGTTTACATGTACACTACACTTGGTATAACTAACACAGACTACACTTCATATCTGATGTCACCAAAGTGTTTGGTTTACATGTACAGTCCACATGGTACAACTCTTACACAGACTACACTTCATAGCTGATGACACCAAGGTGTTTGGTTTACATGTAGAGTACACTTGGTATAACTCTTACATAGACTACACTTCATACCTGATGTCACCAAGGTGTTTGGTTTACATGTACAGTACACTTGGTATAACTCTTACACAGACTACACTACATACCTGATGTCACCAAGGTGTTTGGTTTACATGTACAGTACACTTGCTACATTCATACACAGACTACACTTCATACCTGATGTCACCGAGGTGTTGGTTTACATCTCCAGTACACTTGCTACATTCAAACACAGACTACACTTCATACCTGATGTCACCGAGGTGTTTGGTTTACATCTCCAGTACACTTGCTACATTCATACACAGACTACACTTCATACCTGATGTAACCGAGGTGTTTGGTTTATATGTACACTACACTTGGTATATTCATGCACAGACTACACTTCATACCTGATGTCACTGAGGTGTTTGGTTTACGTGTTCAGTACACTTGGTATAACTCTTACACAGACTACACTTCATACCTAATGTCTCCAAGGTGTTTGGTTTACGTGTCTAGTACACTTGGTATAACTCATACACAGACTACACTTCATACATGATGTCACCAAGGTGTTTGGTTTACGTGTCTACTACACTTGGTGTAACTCTTACACAGACTACAATTCATACCTGATCTCACCAAGGTGTTTGGTTTACATGTACAGTACAATTCTGTATTGACATCTGCACACAGCACTTGGTATATTCATACACAGACTACATTTCATACCTGACTTTACCGAGGCGTTTTGTTTACCTTGTATACCTCTTACACAGACTACAATTCATACCTGATGTCACCAAGGTGTTGGTTTACATGTACACTACACTTGGTATATTTATACACAGACTACACTTCATACCTGATTTCACTGAGGTGTTTGGTTTACGTGTTCAGTACACTTGGTATAACTCTTACACAGACTACACTTCATACCAAATGTCACCAAGGTGTTTGGTGCACGTGTCTAGTACACTTGGTATAACTCATACACAGACTACACTTCATACCTGATGTCACCAAGGTGTTTGGTTTACATGTACACTAAACTTGGTATATTCATACAGACTACATTTCATACCTTACTTCACCGAGGTGTTTGGTTTACCTGTACAGTACACTTGTTATAACCCTTACTCAGACTACACGTCATACCTGATGTCACCGAGGTGTTTGGTGAGCCTGTACAGTACACTTGTTATAACTCTTTCTCAGACTACACTTCATACCTGATGTCACCGAGGAGCTTGGTTTATGTGTACAGTACACTTGGTATAACTCATACACAGACTACACTTCATACCTGATGTCACCGAGGTTTTGATTTACATGTCCAGCACACTTGGTATATTCATATACAGACTACACTTTATACCTGATGTCACCGAGGTTTTGATTTACATGTCCAGGACACTTGGGATATTCATACACAGACTACACTTCATATCTGATGTCACCCAGGTTTACATGTACACTACACTTACTATATTCATACACAGACTACATTTCATACCTGACTTCACCGAGGTGTTTGGTTAACCTGTGCAGTACACTTAGCATGACTCTTACTCAGACAACACTTCATACCTGATGTCACCGAGGTGTTTGGTTAACCTGTACAGTACACTTGGTATAACTATAAGACAGACTACACTTCATACCTGACGTCATCAAGGTGTTTCGTTTACCTGTACGGTACTCTTGGTATAAGTCTTAGACAGACTACACTTCATACCTGACGTTACCAAGGTGTTTGGTTTACCTGTACAGTACACTTGGTATGACTCTTACTCAGACTACACTTCATACCTGATGTCACCAAGGTGTTTGGTTAACCTGTACAATACACTTGGTATAAGTCTTACACAAACTACACTTCATACCTGACGTCACTGAGGTGTTTGGTTTACCTGTACAGAACACTTGGTATATTCATGCACAGCCTACATTTCATACCAGATGTCACCAAGGTGTTGGTTTACATCTCCAGTACACTTGCTACATTCATACACAGACTACACTTCATACCTGATGTCACCGAGGTGTTTGGTTTATATGTACACTACACTTGGTATATTCTTACTCAGACTACATTTCATACCTGATGTCACCAAGGTGTTTGGTTTACATGTACACTACACTTGGTATATTCATACACAGACTACATTTCATACCTGATGTAACCAAGGTGTTTGGTTTACATGTACAGTCCACATGGTATAACTCTTACACAGACTACACTTCATAGCTGATGTCATCAAGGTGTTTGGTTTACATGTAGAGTAGACTTGGTATAACTCTAACATAGACTACTCTTCATACCTGATGTCACCGAGGTGTTGGTTTACATCTCCAGTACACTTGCTACATCAAACACAGACTACACTTCATACCTGATGTCACCGAGGTGTTTGGTTTATATGTACACTACACTTGGTATATTCATACACAGACTACACTTCATACCTGATGTCACGAGGTGTTTGGTTTACGTGTTCAGTACACTTGGTATAACTCTTACACAGACTACACTTCATACCTAATGTCACCAAGGTGTTTGGTTCACGTGTCTAGTACACTTGGTGTAACTCTTACACAGACTACAATTCATACCTGATGTCACCAAGGTGTTTGGTTTACATGTACACTACACTGGGTATATTCATACACAGACTACACTTCATACCTGATGTCACCGAAGTGTTTGGTTTATATGTACACTACACTTGGTATATTATTACTCAGACTACACTTCATACCTGATGTCACCAAGGTGTTTGGTTTACATGTACACTACACTTGGTATAACTAACACAGACTACACTTCATATCTGATGTCACCAAGGTGTTTGGTTTACATGTACAGTCCACATGGTATAACTCTTACACAGACTACACTTCATAGCTGATGTCACCAAGGTGTTTGGTTTACATGTAGAGTACACTTGGTATAACTCTTACATAGACTACACTTCATACCTGATGTAACCAAGGTGTTTGGTTTACATGTACAGTACACTTGGTATATTCATGCACAGACTACATTTCATACCAGATGTCACCAAGGTGTTGGTTTACATCTCCAGTACACTTGCTACATTCATACACAGACTACACTTCATACCTGATGTCACCGAGGTGTTTGGTTTACGTGTCTACTACACTTGGTGTAACTCTTACACAGACTACAATTCATACCTGATGTCACCAAGGTGTTTGGTTTACATGTACACTACACTTGGTATATTCATACACAGACTAAACTTCATACCTGATGTCACCGAGGTGTTTGGTTTATATGTACACTACACTTGGTATATTCTTACTCAGACTACACTTCATACCTGATGTCACCAAGGTGTTTGGTTTACATGTACACTACACTTGGTATAACTAACACAGACTACACTTCATATCTGATGTCACCAAAGTGTTTGGTTTACATGTACAGTCCACATGGTACAACTCTTACACAGACTACACTTCATAGCTGATGACACCAAGGTGTTTGGTTTACATGTAGAGTACACTTGGTATAACTCTTACATAGACTACACTTCATACCTGATGTCACCAAGGTGTTTGGTTTACATGTACAGTACACTTGGTATAACTCTTACACAGACTACACTACATACCTGATGTCACCAAGGTGTTTGGTTTACATGTACAGTACACTTGGTATAACTCTTACACAGACAACATTTCATACCAGATGTCACCAAGGTGTTTGGTTTATATGTACACTACACTTGGTATATTCATACACAGACTACACTTCATACCTGATGTCACTGAGGTGTTTGGTTTACGTGTTCAGTACACTTGGTATAACTCTTACACAGACTACACTTCATACCTAATGTCACCAAGGTGTTTGGTTCACGTGTCTAGTACACGTGGTATAACTCATACACAGACTACACTTCATACCGATGTCACCAAGGTGTTTGGTTTACGTGTCTACTACACTTGGTGTACTCTTACACAGACTACAATTGATACCTGATGTCACCAAGGTGTTTGGTTTACATGTACACTACACTTGGTATATTCATACACAGACTACATTTCATACCTGACTTCACCGAGGTGTTTGGTTTACGTTGTATAACTCTTACACATACTACAATTCATACCTGATGTCACCAAGGTGTTTGGTTTATATGTACACTACACTTGGTATATTCATACACAGACTACACTTCATACCTGATGTCACTGAGGTGTTTGGTTTACGTGTTCAGTACACGTGGTATAACTCTTACACAGACTACACTTCATACCTAATGTCACCAAGGTGTTTGATTTACGTTGTATAGCTCTTACACAGACTACAATTCATACCTGATGTCACCAAGGTGTTTGGTTTACATGTACACTAAACTTGGTTTATTCATACACAGACTACACTTCATACCTGATGTCACTGTGGTGTTTGGTTTACGTGTTCAGTACACTTGGTATAACTCTTACACAGACTACACTTCATACCTAATGTCACCAAGGTGTTTCGTGCACATGTCTATTACACTTGGTATAACTCATACACAGACTACAATTCATACCTGACGTCACCGAGGTGTTTGGTTTACGCGTACAGTGCACTTGGTATATTCTTACACAGACTACACTTCATACCTGATGTCACCAAGGTGTTTGGTGTACAGAACACTTGGTATAACTTATACACAGACTACAATTCATACCTAATGTCACCAAGGTGTTTGGTGCATGTGTCTAGTACACTTTGTATAACTCATACACAGACTACACTTCATACCTGATGTCAACAAGGTATTTGGTTTACGTGATCAGTACACTTGGTATAACTCTTACACAGACTACACTTCATACCTAATGTCACCAAGGTGTTTGGTGCACGTGTCTATTACACTTGGTATAACTCATACACAGACTACAATTCATACCTGAAGTCACCAAGGTGTTTGGTTTACATGTACACTAAACTTGGTTTATTAATACACAGACTACATTTCATACCTGATTTCACCGAGGAGCTTGGTTTATGTGTACAGTACACTTGGTATAACTCATACACAGACTACACTTCATACCTGATGTCACCGAGGTGTTTGGTTTACCTGTACAGTACAATTGGTATAACTCTTACACAGACTACACTTCATACCTGATGTCACCGATGTGTTTGGTTTACCTGTACAGTACACTTGGTATAATTCTTACACAAACTACACTTCATATCTGACATCACGAAGGTGTTTGGTTTACCTGTACAGTACACTTGGTAGAACTCTTACACAGACTACACTTCATACATGACGTCACCGAGGTGTTTGGTTTACCTGTAAAGTACACTTGGTATAACTCTTACATAGACTACACTTCATACCTGATGACACCAAGGTGTTTAGTTTACGTGTACAGTACACTTGGTATAACTCTTACACAGACTACACTTCATACCTGATGTCACCAAGGTGTTTAGTTTACGTGTACAGTACACTTGATGTAACTCTTCACAGACTACATTTCATACCTGATGTCACTGAGGTGTTTGGTTTACCTGTACAGTACACTTGGTATAACTCTTACTCAGACTACACTTCATACCTGATGTCACAGCGGTGTTTGGTTTACCTGTACAGTACAATTGGTATAACTCTTACATAGAATACACTTCATACCAGATGTCACCAAGGTGTTGGTTTACATGTCCAGTACACTTGATATATTCATACACAGACTACACTTCATACCTGATGTCAGCGAGGTGTTTGGTTTACATGTACACTACACTTGCTATATTCATGCACAGACTACACTTCATACCTGATGTCACTGAGGTGTTTGGTTTACTTGTACAGTACACTTGGTAAATTCATACACAGACTTCATTTCATACCAGATGTCGCCAAGGTGTTGGTTTACATGTCCAGCACACTTGGTATATTCATACACAGACTACACTCTATACCTGATGTCACCAAGGTGTCTGGTTTATGTGTACAGTACACTTGGTATATTCATACACAGACTACATTTCATACCAGATGTCGCCAAGATGTTGGTTTACATGTCCAGCACACTTGGAATATTCATACATAGACTACACTTCATACCTGATGTCACCAAGGTGTTTGGTTTACATGTACACTACACTTGCTATATTCATTCACAGACTACATTTCATGCCTCACTTCACCGAGGTGTTTGGTTTACCTGTGCAGTACACTTGGTACGACTCTTACTCAGACTACACGTCATACCTGATGTCACCGAGGTGTTTGGTTAACCTGTACAGTACACTTGGCATAACTCATAGACAGACTACACTTCATACTGTCGTCATCAAGGTGTTTGGTTTACCTGTACTGTACTCTTGGTATAACTCTTATTCAGACTACACTTCATACCTGACGTCACCGAGGTGTTTGGTTTACCTGTACAGTACACTTGGTATAACTCTTACACAGGCTACACTTTATACCTGATGTCACAGAGGTGTTTGGTTTACGTGTCCAGTACACTTGGTATATTCATTCATAGACTAAACTTAATACCTGATGTAACCAAGGTGTTTGGTTAACAGGTACAGTCCAAATGGTATAACTCTTACACAGACTACACTTCATAGCTGATGTCACCAAGGTGTTTGGTTTACATGTACAGTACACTTGGTATAACTCTTACATACTCTACACTTCATACCTGATGACACCGAGGTGTTTAGTTTACATGTACACTACACTTGGTATATTCATACACAGACTACACTTCATACCTGATGTCACTGAGGTTTACGTGTTCAGTACACTTGGTATAACTCTTACACAGACTACACTTCATACCTAATGTCACCAAGGTGTTTGGTGCACATGTCTATTACACTTGGTATAACTCATACACAGACTACAATTCATACCTAATGTCTCCAAGGTGTTTGGTTTACGTTGTATAATTCTTACACAGACTACAATTCATACCTGATGTCACCAAGGTGTTTGGTTTACATGTACACCACACTTGGTATATTCATACACAGACTACACTTCATACCTGATGTCACTGAGGTGTTTGGTTAACGTGTTCATTACACTTCGAATAACTCTTACACAGACTACACTTCATACCTAATGTCACCAAGGTGTTTGGTGCACGTGTCTATTACACTTGGTATAACTCACAAACAGACTACAATTCATACCTGATGTCACCGAGGTGTCTGGTTTACGTATACACTTCACTTGGTATAACTCTTACATACACTACACTTCATACCTGATGACACCGAGGTGTTTGGTTTACATGTACACTACACTTGGTATATTCATACACAGACTACACTTCATACCTGATGTCACTGAGGTGTTTGGTTTACATGTTCAGTACACTTGGTATAACTCTTACACAGACTACAATTCATACCTGATGTCACCAAGGTGTTTGGTTTACATGTACAGTACACTTGGAATAACTCATACACAGACTACAATTCATACCTGATGTCACCAAGGTGTTTGGTTTACATGTACACTAAACTTGGTTTATTAATACACAGACTACATTTCATACCTGATTTCACCGAGGTGTTTGGTTTACCTGTACAGTACACTTGTTATAACTCTTACTCAGACTACACTTCATACCTGATGTCACCGAGGAGCTTGGTTTATGTGTACAGTACACTTGGTATAACTCATACACAGACTACACTTCATACCTGATGTCACCGAGGTGTTTGGTTTACCTGTACAGTACACTTGGTATAATTCTTACACAAACTACACTTCATATCTGACATCACCAAGGTGTTTGGTTTACCTGTACAGTACACTTGGTATAACTCTTACACAGACTACACTTCATACATGACGTCACCGAGGTGTTTGGTTTACCTGTAAAGTACACTTGGTATAACTCTTACATAGACTACACTTCATACCTGATGACACCAAGGTGTTTAGTTTACGTGTACAGTACACTTGGTATAACTCTTACACAGACTACACTTCATACCTGATGTCGCCAAGGTGTTTAGTTTACGTGTACAGTACACTTGGTATAACTCTTACACAGACTACATTTCATACCTGATGTCACTGAGGTGATTGGTTTACCTGTACAGTACACTTGGTATAACTCTTACTCAGACTACACTTCATACCTGATGTCACAGCGGTGTTTTGTTGACCTGTACACTACAATTGGTATAGCTCTTACATAGAATACACTTCATACCAGATGTCAGCAAGGTGTTGGTTTACATGTCCAGTACACTTGATATATTCATACACAGACTACACTTCATACCTGATGTCAGCGAGGTGTTTGGTTTATATGTACACTACACTTGGTATATTCATGCACAGACTACACTTCATACCTGATGTCACTGAGGTGTTTGGTTTACCTGTACAGTACACTTGGTATATTCATACACAGACTTCATTTCATACCAGATGTCGCCAAGGTGTTGGTTTAAATGCCCAGCACACTTGATATATTCATACACAGACTACACTCTATACCTGATGTCTCCGAGGTGTTTGGTTTATATGTACTCTACACTTGGTATAACTCATACAAAGACTACACTACATACCTGATGTCACCAAGGTGTCTGGTTTATGTGTACAGTACACTTGGTATATTCATACACAGACTACATTTCATACCAGATGTCGCCAAGATGTTGGTTTACATGTCCAGCACACTTGGTATATTCATACACAGACTACACTTCATACCTGATGTCACCTAGGTGTTTGGTTTACATGTACACTACACTTGCTATATTCATACACAGACTACATTTCATGTCTCACTTCACCGAGGTGTTTGGTTTACCTGTGCAGTACACTTGGTATGACTCTTACTCAGACTTCACGTCATACCTGACGTCATCAAGGTGTTTGGTTTACCTGTACAGTACTCTTGGTATAACTCTTACTCAGACTACACTTCATACCTGACGTCATCGAGGTGTTTGGTTTACCTGTACAATACACTTAATATAACTCTTACACAGGCTACACTTTATACCTGATGTCACAGAGGTGTTTGGTTTACGTGTCCAGTACACTTGGTATATTCATTCATAGACTAAATTTCATACCTGATGTAACCAAGGTGTTTGGTTTACATGTACAGTCCACATGGTATAACTCTTACACAGACTACACTTCATAGCTGATGCCACCAAGGTGTTTGGTTTAAATGTACAGTACACTTTGTATAACTCTTACACAGACTACACTTCATACCTGATGTCACCGAGGTGTTTGGTTTACATGTACAGTACACTTGGTATAACTCTTACACAGACTACACTTCATACATGATGTCACCAAGGTGTTTGGTTTACATGTACAGTACACTTGGTATAACTCTTACGCAGACTACACTTCATACCTGATGTCACCAAGGTGTTTGGTTTACATGTACAGTACACTTGGTATAACTCTTACACAGACTACACTTCATACATGATGTCACCAAGGTGTTTGGTTTTCAAGTAGAGTACACTTGGTATAACTCTTACATACACTACACTTCATACCTGATGACACCGAGGTGTTTGGTTTACCTGTACAGTACAATTGGTATAACTCTTACATAGACTACACTTCATACCAGATGTCACCAAGGTGTTGGTTTACACATCCAGTACACTTGATATATTCATACACAGACTACACTTCATACCTGATTTCAGCGAAGTGTTTGGTTTACCTGTACAGTACACTTTATATATTCATACACAGACTTCATTTAATACCAGATGTCACCAAGGTGTTGGTTTACATGTCCAGAACACTTGGTATATTCATACACAGACTACACTTCATACCTGATGTCACCGAGGTGTTTGGTTTATATGTACACTACACTTGGTATATTCATGCACAGACTACACTTCATACCTGATGTCACTGAGGTGTTTGGTTTACCTGTACAGTACACTTGGTATATTCATACACAGACTTCATTTCATACCAGATGTCGCCAATGTGTTGGTTTAAATGCCCAGCACACTTGATATATTCATACACAGACTACACTCTATACCTGATGTCTCCGAGGTGTTTGGTTTATATGTACTCTACACTTGGTATAACTCATACAAAGACTACACTACATGCCTGATGTCACCAAGGTGTCTGGTTTATGTGTACAGTACACTTGGTATATTCATACACAGACTACATTTCATACCAGATGTCGCCAAGATGTTGGCTTACATGTCCAGCACACTTGGTATATTCATACACAGACTACACTTCATACCTGATGTCACCTAGGTGTTTGGTTTACATGTACACTACACTTGCTATATTCATACACAGACTACATTTCATGTCTCACTTCACCGAGGTGTTTGGTTTACCTGTGCAGTACACTTGGTATGACTCTTACTCAGACTTCACGTCATACCTGACGTCATCAAGGTGTTTGGTTTACCTGTACAGTACTCTTGGTATAACTCTTACACAGGCTACACTTTATACCTGATGTCACAGAGGTGTTTGGTTTACGTGTCCAGTACACTTGGTATATTCATTCATAGACTAAATTTCATACCTGATGTAACCAAGGTGTTTGGTTTACATGTACAGTCCACATGGTATAACTCTTACACAGACTACACTTCATAGCTGATGCCACCAAGGTGTTTGGTTTAAATGTACAGTACACTTTGTATAACTCTTACACAGACTACACTTCATACCTGATGTCACCGAGGTGTTTGGTTTACATGTACAGTACACTTGGTATAACTCTTACACAGACTACACTTCATACATGATGTCACCAAGGTGTTTGGTTTACATGTACAGTACACTTGGTATAACTCTTACGCAGACTACACTTCATACCTGATGTCACCAAGGTGTTTGGTTTACATGTACAGTACACTTGGTATAACTCTTACACAGACTACACTTCATACATGATGTCACCAAGGTGTTTGGTTTTCAAGTAGAGTACACTTGGTATAACTCTTACATACACTACACTTCATACCTGATGACACCGAGGTGTTTGGTTTACCTGTACAGTACAATTGGTATAACTCTTACATAGACTACACTTCATACCAGATGTCACCAAGGTGTTGGTTTACACATCCAGTACACTTGATATATTCATACACAGACTACACTTCATACCTGATGTCAGCGAAGTGTTTGGTTTACCTGTACAGTACACTTTATATATTCATACACAGACTTCATTTCATACCAGATGTCACCAAGGTGTTGGTTTACATGTCCAGAACACTTGGTATATTCATACACAGACTACACTTCATACCTGATGTCACCGAGGTGTTTGGTTTATATGTACACTACACTTGGTATATTCTTACTCAGACTACACTTCATAACTGATGTAACCAAGGTGTTTGGTTTACATGTACACTACACTTCGTATATTCATACACAGACTACATTTCATACCTGACTTCACCGAGGTGTTTGGTTTACCTGTACAGTACACTTGGTATAACTTTTACTCAGACTACACTTCATACCTGATGTCTCCAAGGTGTTTGGTTAACCTGTACAGTACACTTGGTATAACTCTTAGACAGACTACGATTCATACCTGACGTCATCAAGGTGTTTGGTTTACCTGTACAGTACACTTGGTATAACTCTTACACAGGCTACACTTTATACCTGATGTCAAAGAGGTGTTTGGTTTACGTGTCCAGTACACTTGGTATATTCATTCAAAGACTAATACCTGATGTAACCAAGGTGTTTGGTTTACATGTACAGTCCACATGGTATAACTCTTACACAGACTACACTTCCTAGCTGATGTCACCAAGGTGTTTGGTTTACATGTAGAGTACACTTGGCGTAACTCTTACATAGACTACACTTCATACCTGATGTCACCAAGGTGTTTGGTTTACGTGTACAGTACACTTGGTATAACTCTTATACAGACTACATTTCATACCTGATGTCAGTGAGATGTTTGGTTTACCTGTACAGTACACTTGGTATAACTCTTACTAAGACTACACTTCATACCTGATGTCACAGCGGTGTTTGGTTTACCTGTACAGTACAATTGGTATAACTCTTACATAGACTACACTTCATACTTGATGTCGCCAAGGTGTTTGGTTTACATGTAGAGTATACTCGGTATTACTTTTACACAGACTACACTACATACCTGATGCCACCGACGTGTTTGGTTTACATGTAAAGTACACTTGATATATTCATACACAGACTACACTTCATACCTGATGTCAGCGAGGTGTTTGGTTTATATGCACACTACACTTGGTATATTCATACACAGACTACACTTCATACCAGATGTCACCAAGGTGTTGGTTTACATGTCCAGTACACTTGATATATTAATACACAGACTTCATTTCATACCAGATGTCGCCACGGTGTTGGTTTACATGTCCAGCACACTTGGTATATTCATACGCAGACTACACGTTAAACCTGATGTCACCGAGATGTTTGGTTTATATGTACACTACACTTGGGATATTCATACACGTACTACACTTCATACCTGATGTCACCGAGGTGTTTGGTTTATATGTACACTACACTTGGTATATTCTTACTCAGACTACACTTCATACCAGATGTCACCAAGGTGTTTGCTTTACATGTACACTACACTTGCTATATTCATACACAGACTACATTTCATACCTGACTTCACCGAGGTGTTTGGTTTACCTGTACAGTACACTTGGTATAACTTTTACTCAGACTACACTTCATACCTGATGTCACCAACGTGTTTGGTTAACCTGTACAGTACACTTGGTATAACTCTTAGACAGACTACATTTCATACCTGACGTCATCAAGGTGTTTGGTTTACCTGTACAGTACACTTGGTATAACTCTTACCCAGGCTACACTTTATACCTGATGTCAAAGAGGTGTTTGGTTTACGTGTCCAGTACACTTGGTATATTCATTCAAAGACTAATACCTGATGTAACCAAGGTGTTTGGTTTACATGTACAGTCCACATGGTATAACTCTTACACAGACTACACTTCCTAGCTGATGTCACCAAGGTGTTTGGTTTACATGTAGAGTACACTTGGCATAACTCTTACATAGACTACACTTCATACCTGATGTCACCAAGGTGTTTGGTTTACGTGTACAGTACACTTGGTATAACTCTTATACAGACTACATTTCATACCTGATGTCAGTGAGTTGTTTGGTTTACCTGTACAGTACACTTGGTATAACTCTTACTAAGACTACACTTCATACCTGATGTCACAGCGGTGTTTGGTTTACCTGTACAGTACAATTGGTATAACTCTTACATAGACTACACTTCATACTTGATGTCGCCAAGGTGTTTGGTTTACATGTAGAGTATACTCGGTATAACTCTTACACAGACTGCACTACATACCTGATGTCACCGAGGTGTTTGGTTTACATGTAAAGTACACTTGATATATTCATACACAGACTACACTTCATACCTGATGTCAGCGAGGTGTTTGGTTTATATGTACACTACACTTGGTATATTCATACACAGACTACACTTCATACCAGATGTCACCAAGGTGTTGGTTTACATGTCCAGTACACTTGATATATTCATACACAGACTTCATTTCATACCAGATGTCGCCAAGGTGTTGGTTTACATGTCCAGCACACTTGGTATATTCATACGCAGACTACACTTTATACCTGATGCCACCGAGATGTTTGGTTTATATGTACACTACACTTGGGATATTCATACACGTACTACACTTCATACCTGATGTCACTGAGGTGTTTGGTTTATATGTACACTACACTTGGTATATTCTTACTCAGACTACACTTCATACCCGATGTCACCAAGGTGTTTGCTTTACATGTACACTACACTTGCTATATTCATACACAGACTACATTTCATACCTGACTTCACCGAGGTGTTTGGTTTACCTGTGCAGTACACTTGGTATGACTCTTACTCAGACTACACTTCATACCTGATGTCACCGAGGTGTTTGGTTAACCTGTACAATACACTTGGTATAACTCTTAAACAAACTACACTTCATACCTGACGTCACTGAGGTGTTTGGTTTACCTGTACAGTACACTTGGTATAACTCGTACACAGGCTACACTTTGTACCTGATGTCACAGAGGTGTTTGGTTTACGTGTCCAGTACACTTGTTATATTCATTCATAGACTAAACTTCATACCTGATGTAACCAAGGTGTTTGGTTTACATGTACAGTCCACATGGTATAACTTTTACACAGACTACACTTCAGAGCTGATGTCAGCAAGGTGTTTGGTTTACATGTACAGTACACTTGGTATAACTCTTACATACACAACACTTCATACCTCATGTCACCAAGGTGTTTGGTTTAAATGTACAGTACACTTGGTATAATCATGCACAGACTACATTTCATACCAGATGTCACCAAGGTGTTGGTTTACATCTCCAGTACACTTGCTACATTCATACACAGACTACACTTCATACCTGATGTCACTGAGGTGTTTGGTTTATATGTACACTACACTTGGTATATTCATATACAGACTACACTTCATACCTGATGTCACTGAGGTGTTTGGTTTACGTGTTCAGTACACTTGGTATAACTCTTACACAGACTACACTTCATACCTAATGTCACCAAGGTGTTTGGTTCACATGTCTAGTACACTTGGTATAACTCATACACAGACTACACTTCATACCTGATGTCACCAAGGTGTTTGGTTTACATGTACACTACACTTGGTATATTCATACACAGACTACATTTCATACCAGATGTCGCCAAGATGTTGGTTTACATGTCCAGCACACTTGGTATATTCATACACAGACTACACTTCATACCTGATGTCACCAAGGTGTTTGGTTTACCTGTGCAGTACACTTGGTATGACTCTTACTCAGACTACACGCCATACCTGATGTCACCGAGGTGTTTGGTTAACCTGTACAGTACACTTGGTATAACTCTTAGACAGACTACACTTCATACCTGACGTCATCAAGGTGTTTGGTTTACCTGTACAGTACTCTTGGTATAACTCTTACACAGACTACACTTCATACCTGACGTCACCGAGGTGTTTGGTTTACGTGTCCAGTACACTTGGTATATTCATTCATAGACTAAACTTCATACCTGATGTACACTACACTTCGTATATTCATACACAGACTACATTTCATACCTGACTTCACCGAGGTGTTTGGTTTACCTGTACAGTACACTTGGTATAACTTTTACTCAGACTACACTTCATACCTGATGTCACCAAGGTGTTTGGTTAACCTGTACAGTACACTTGGTATAACTCTTAGACAGACTACATTTCATACCTGACGTCATCAAGGTGTTTGGTTTTCCTGTACAGTACTCTTGGTATAACTCTTACACAGGCTACACTTTATACCTGATGTCAAAGAGGTGTTTGGTTTACGTGTCCAGTACACTTGGTATATTCATTCAAAGACTAATACCTGATGTAACCAAGGTGTTTGGTTTACATGTACAGTCCACATGGTATAACTCTTACACAGACTACACTTCCTAGCTGATGTCACCAAGGTGTTTGGTTTAAATGTAGAGTACACTTAGCATAACTCTTACATAGACTTCACTTCATACCTGATGTCACCAAGGTGTTTGGTTTACGTGTACAGTACACTTGGTATAACTCTTATACAGACTACATTTCATACCTGATGTCAGTGAGTTGTTTGGTTTACCTGTACAGTACACTTGGTATAACTCTTACTAAGACTACACTTCATACCTGATGTCACAGCGGTGTTTGGTTTACCTGTACAGTACAATTGGTATAACTCTTACATAGACTACACTTCATACTTGATGTCGCCAAGGTGTTTGGTTTACATGTAGAGTATACTCGGTATAACTCTTACACAGACTGCACTACATACCTGATGTCACCGAGGTGTTTGGTTTACATGTAAAGTACACTTGATATATTCATACACAGACTACACTTCATACCTGATGTCAGCGAGGTGTTTGGTTTATATGTACACTACACTTGGTATATTCATACACAGACTACACTTCATACCAGATGTCACCAAGGTGTTGGTTTACATGTCCAGTACACTTGATATATTCATACACAGACTTCATTTCATACCAGATGTCGCCAAGGTGTTGGTTTACATGTCCAGCACACTTGGTATATTCATACGCAGACTACACTTTATACCTGATGCCACCGAGATGTTTGGTTTATATGTACACTACACTTGGGATATTCATACACGTACTACACTTCATACCTGATGTCACTGAGGTGTTTGGTTTATATGTACACTACACTTGGTATATTCTTACTCAGACTACACTTCATACCCGATGTCACCAAGGTGTTTGCTTTACATGTACACTACACTTGCTATATTCATACACAGACTACATTTCATACCTGACTTCACCGAGGTGTTTGGTTTACCTGTGCAGTACACTTGGTATGACTCTTACTCAGACTACACTTCATACCTGATGTCACCGAGGTGTTTGGTTAACCTGTACAATACACTTGGTATAACTCTTAAACAAACTACACTTCATACCTGACGTCACTGAGGTGTTTGGTTTACCTGTACAGTACACTTGGTATAACTCGTACACAGGCTACACTTTGTACCTGATGTCACAGAGGTGTTTGGTTTACGTGTCCAGTACACTTGTTATATTCATTCATAGACTAAACTTCATACCTGATGTAACCAAGGTGTTTGGTTTACATGTACAGTCCACATGGTATAACTTTTACACAGACTACACTTCAGAGCTGATGTCAGCAAGGTGTTTGGTTTACATGTACAGTACACTTGGTATAACTCTTACATACACAACACTTCATACCTCATGTCACCAAGGTGTTTGGTTTAAATGTACAGTACACTTGGTATAATCATGCACAGACTACATTTCATACCAGATGTCACCAAGGTGTTGGTTTACATCTCCAGTACACTTGCTACATTCATACACAGACTACACTTCATACCTGATGTCACTGAGGTGTTTGGTTTATATGTACACTACACTTGGTATATTCATATACAGACTACACTTCATACCTGATGTCACTGAGGTGTTTGGTTTACGTGTTCAGTACACTTGGTATAACTCTTACACAGACTACACTTCATACCTAATGTCACCAAGGTGTTTGGTTCACATGTCTAGTACACTTGGTATAACTCATACACAGACTACACTTCATACCTGATGTCACCAAGGTGTTTGGTTTACATGTACACTACACTTGGTATATTCATACACAGACTACATTTCATACCAGATGTCGCCAAGATGTTGGTTTACATGTCCAGCACACTTGGTATATTCATACACAGACTACACTTCATACCTGATGTCACCAAGGTGTTTGGTTTACCTGTGCAGTACACTTGGTATGACTCTTACTCAGACTACACGCCATACCTGATGTCACCGAGGTGTTTGGTTAACCTGTACAGTACACTTGGTATAACTCTTAGACAGACTACACTTCATACCTGACGTCATCAAGGTGTTTGGTTTACCTGTACAGTACTCTTGGTATAACTCTTACACAGACTACACTTCATACCTGACGTCACCGAGGTGTTTGGTTTACGTGTCCAGTACACTTGGTATATTCATTCATAGACTAAACTTCATACCTGATGTACACTACACTTCGTATATTCATACACAGACTACATTTCATACCTGACTTCACCGAGGTGTTTGGTTTACCTGTACAGTACACTTGGTATAACTTTTACTCAGACTACACTTCATACCTGATGTCACCAAGGTGTTTGGTTAACCTGTACAGTACACTTGGTATAACTCTTAGACAGACTACATTTCATACCTGACGTCATCAAGGTGTTTGGTTTTCCTGTACAGTACTCTTGGTATAACTCTTACACAGGCTACACTTTATACCTGATGTCAAAGAGGTGTTTGGTTTACGTGTCCAGTACACTTGGTATATTCATTCAAAGACTAATACCTGATGTAACCAAGGTGTTTGGTTTACATGTACAGTCCACATGGTATAACTCTTACACAGACTACACTTCCTAGCTGATGTCACCAAGGTGTTTGGTTTAAATGTAGAGTACACTTAGCATAACTCTTACATAGACTTCACTTCATACCTGATGTCACCAAGGTGTTTGGTTTACGTGTACAGTACACTTGGTATAACTCTTATACAGACTACATTTCATACCTGATGTCAGTGAGATGTTTGGTTTACCTGTACAGTACACTTGGTATAACTCTTACTAAGACTACACTTCATACCTGATGTCACAGCGGTGTTTGGTTTACCTGTGCAGTACAATTGGTATAACTCTTACATAGACTACACTTCATACTTGATGTCACCAAGGTGTTTGGTTTACATGTACAGTATACTCGGTATAACTCTTACACAGACTACACTACATACCTGATGTCACCGAGGTGTTTGGTTTACATGTACAGTACACTTGATATATTCATACACAGACTACACTTCATACCTGATGTCAGCGAGGTGTTTGGTTTATATGTACACTACACTTGGTATATTCATACACAGACTACACTTCATACCAGATGTCACCAAGGTGTTGGTTTACATGTCCAGTACACTTGATATATTCATACACAGACTTCATTTCATACCAGATGTCGCCAAAGTGTTGGTTTACATGTCCAGCACACTTGGTAAATTCATACGCAGACTACACTTTATACCTGATGTCACCGAGATGTTTGGTTTATATGTACACTACACTTGGGATATTCATACACGTACTACACTTCATAACTGATGTCACCGAGGTGTTTGGTTTATATGTACACTACACTTGGTATATTCTTACTCAGACTACACTTCATACCTGATGTCACCAAGGTGTTTGGTTTACATGTACACTACACTTGCTATATTCATACACAGACTACATTTCATACCTGACTTCACCGAGGTGTTTGGTTTACCTGTGCAGTACACTTGGTATGACTCTTACTCAGACTACACTTCATACCTGATGTCACCGAGGTGTTTGGTTAACCTGTACAATACACTTGGTATAACTCTTACACAAACTACACTTCATACCTGACGTCATCAAGGTGTTTGGTTTACCTGTACAGTACTCTTGGTATAACTCTTACACAGACTACACTTCATACCTGACGTCACCGAGGTGTTTGGTTTACGTGTCCAGTACACTTGGTATATTCATTCATAGACTAAACTTCATACCTGATGTAACCAAGGTGTTTGGTTTACATGTACAGTCCACATGGTATAACTCTTACACAGACTACACTTCATAGCTGATGTCACCAAGGTGTTTGGTTTACATGTACAGTCCACATGGTATAACTCTTACACAGACTACACTTCATAGCTGATGTCACCAAGGTGTTTGGTTTACATGTACAGTACACATGGTATAACTCTTACACAGACTACACTTCATACCTGATGTCACCGAGGTGTTTGGTTTACATGTACAGTACACTTGGTATAACTCTTACACAGACTACACTTCATACCTGATGTCACCAAGGTGTTTGGTTTACATGTACAGTACACTTGGTATAAAAATAATATTGCACTTTTCAAATCATATCTTCATGACAGAACACCGCAAGTCCAAATTGGAAATACCAAATCAGATCAACTTCCAATAAATTTTGGTGTACCTCAGGGTTCCATACTAGGCCCTCTCTTATTCATAATATATATAAATGATCTCCCTTTATATATTAAAAATTGTCAAACTGACATGTACGCTGATGATTCCACTATACACACATCAGGTTCAAATATCAAAGAGCTACAGGTTAAAATACAACAAGATTTAAATTGTGTAGAACAATGGTGTCATGAAAAAAACATGTTCATAAATTCAAATAAAAGAAAATGTATGATAATTGGAACTAGACAAAAACTTTCCTCACAAGAGAATGAACTTTGCCTTACAATTTCTTCCAATAAACTACAAAATTCGACATGTGAAAAATTATTAGGAATCAAAGTAGACCAACAACTAAATTGGTCCAGTCAGGTAGACGTAGTCAGTTCCACAATTTCATCTAGAATTTATCTTCTTTCAAAAATCAAACAATATTTAAATCTTGAATTAAGAAAATTATTTTACAATGGATATATTCTACCCCTAATAGATTACTGTTGTATAATATGGGGCAGCTGTAATAATGAAGGACTAAACAGAATTTTAAAACTGCAAAAAAGAGCAGCACGACTTATTATGGATGCTGATCCATTAACACCTTCAGAACCTTTATTTAAATATCCTGGCTGGATGAAAATTGAAGAAAGAATTAAATATCACAAATGTCTACTTACTTTCAAATGCTTAAAAAATGAGGCTCCAGATTACCTCAATAAAAAATTTTCATATATTTCTGAAACGAACCCATATGCTCTAAGAAATGCCTTAAAAGGTAATCTCAATGTCCCTAAACCAATAACTGAACAATTCAAAAAATCTTTTGTATATTCAGCCCCTTTGCTATGGAATAACTTACCACCTTCAGTGCGTGAATCTATTAGCACCAATGTATTCAAGACAAATATTAAAAACTACTTATTATATTCTTCAGACCATCAGGACAATGTATAACTTTTCACCAATTTGTATGTTACTTTCTGTACACTTGTATATTTTCTGTATATGTAATGTTTATAATTGTCTCACAATTTGATCAATTTATGCTGTACTACATTATTTTCTTTGGTTTAATATGAGGGCCTCAGGGAAGATTAGTGTAGCTAACTGAGTTTACCCTCATAAAATAAAGTATTATTATTATATTATTATTATTATAACTCTTACACAGACTACACTTCATACATGATGTCACCAAGGTGTTTGGTTTTCAGGTAGAGTACACTTGGTATAACTCTTACATACACTACACTTCATACCTGATGACACCGAGGTGTTTGGTTTACCTGTACAGTACAATTGGTATAACTCTTACATAGACTACACTTCATACCAGATGTCACCAAGGTGTTGGTTTACACATCCAGTACACTTGATATATTCATACACAGACTACACTTCATACCTGATGTCAGCGAGGTGTTTGGTTTACCTGTACAGTACACTTGGTATATTCATACACAGACTTCATTTCATACCAGATGTCACCAAGGTGTTGGTTTACATGTCCAGCACACTTGGTATATTCATACACAGACTACACTTTATACCTGATGTCACCGAGGTGTTTGGTCTATATGTACACTACACTTGGTATATTCTTACTCAGACTACACTTCATACCTGATGTAACCAAGGTGTTTGGTTTACATGTACACTACACTTGGTATATTCATACACAGACTACATTTCATACCTGACTTCACCGAGGTGTTTGGTTTACCTGTACAGTACACTTGGTATGACTCTTACTCAGACTACACTTCATACCTGATGTCACCGAGGTGTTTGGTTAACCTGTACAGTACACTTGGTATAACTCTTAGACAGACTACACTTCATACCTGACGTCATCAAGGTGTTTGGTTTACCTGTACAGTACACTTGGTATAACTCTTACACAGACTACACTTCATACCTGACGTCACCGAGGTGTTTGGTTTACGTGTCCAGTACACTTGGTATATTCATTCATAGACTAAACTTCATACCTGATGTAACCAAGGTGTTTGGTTTACATGTACAGTCCACATGGTATAACTCTTACACAGACTACACTTCATAGCTGATGTCACCAAGGTGTTTGGTTTACATGTACAGTCCACATGGTATAACTCGTACACAGACTACACTTCATAGCTGATGTCACCAAGGTGTTTGGTTTACATGTACAGTCCACATGGTATAACTCTTACACAGACTACACTTCATACCTGATGTCACCGAGGTGTTTGGTTTACATGTACAGTACACTTGGTATAACTCTTACACAGACTACACTTCATACCTGATGTCACCAAGGTGTTTGGTTTACATGTACAGTACACTTGGTATAAAAATAGTATTGCACTTTTCAAATCATATCTTCATGGCAGAACACAGCAAGTCCAAATAGGAAATACCAAATCAGATCAACTTCCAATAAATTTTGGTGTACCTCAGGGTTCCATACTAGGCCCTCTCTTATTCATAATATATATAAATGATCTCCCTTTATATATTAAAACTTGTCAAACTGACATGTACGCTGATGATTCCACTATACACACATCAGGTTCAAATATCAAAGAGCTACAGGTTAAAATACAACAAGATTTAAATTGTGTAGAACAATGGTGTCATGAAAAAAACATGTTCATAAATTCAAATAAAAGAAAATGTATGATAATTGGAACTAGACAAAAACTTTCCTCACAAGAGAATGAACTTTGCCTTACAATTTCTTCCAATAAACTACAAAATTCGACATGTGAAAAATTATTAGGAATCAAAGTAGACCAACAACTAAATTGGTCCAGTCAGGTAGACGTAGTCAGTTCCACAATTTCATCTAGAATTTATCTTCTTTCAAAAATCAAACAATATTTAAATCTTGAATTAAGAAAATTATTTTACAATGGATATATTCTACCCCTAATAGATTACTGTTGTATAATATGGGGCAGCTGTAATAATGAAGGACTAAACAGAATTTTAAAACTGCAAAAAAGAGCAGCACGACTTATTATGGATGCTGATCCATTAACACCTTCAGAACCTTTATTTAAATATCCTGGCTGGATGAAAATTGAAGAAAGAATTAAATATCACAAATGTCTACTTACTTTCAAATGCTTAAAAAATGAGACTCCAGATTACCTCAATAAAAAATTTTCATATATTTCTGAAACGAACCCATATGCTCTAAGAAATGCCTTAAAAGGTAATCTCAATGTCCCTAAACCAATAACTGAACAATTCAAAAAATCTTTTGTATATTCAGCCCCTTTGCTATGGAATAACTTACCACCTTCAGTGCGTGAATCTATTAGCACCAATGTATTCAAGACAAATATTAAAAACTACTTATTATATTCTTCAGACCATCAGGACAATGTATAACTTTTCACCAATTTGTATGTTACTTTCTGTACACTTGTATATTTTCTGTATATGTAATGTTTATAATTGTCTCACAATTTGATCAATTTATGCTGTACTACATTATTTTCTTTGGTTTAACATGAGGGCCTCAGGGAAGATTAGTGTAGCTAACTGAGTTTACCCTCATAAAATAAAGTATTATTATTATATTATTATTATTATTATAACTCTTACACAGACTACACTTCATACATGATGTCACCAAGGTGTTTGGTTTTCAGGTAGAGTACACTTGGTATAACTCTTACATACACTACACTTCATACCTGATGACACCGAGGTGTTTGGTTTACCTGTACAGTACAATTGGTATAACTCTTACATAGACCACACTTCATACCAGATGTCACCAAGGTGTTGGTTTACACATCCAGTACACTTGATATATTCATACACAGACTACACTTCATACCTGATGTCAGCGAGGTGTTTGGTTTACCTGTACAGTACACTTGGTATATTCATACACAGACTTCATTTCATACCAGATGTCACCAAGGTGTTGGTTTACATGTCCAGCACACTTGGTATATTCATACACAGACTACACTTTATACCTGATGTCACCGAGGTGTTTGGTTTATATGTACACTACACTTGGTATAATCTTACTCAGACTACACTTCATACCTGATGTAACTAAGGTGTTTGGTTTACATGTACACTACACTTGGTATATTCATACACAGACTACACTTCATACCTGATGTCACCAAGGTGTTTGGTTTACCTGTGCAGTACACTTGGTATGACTCTTACTCAGACTACACGCCATACCTGATGTCACCGAGGTGTTTGGTTAACCTGTACAGTACACTTGGTATAACTCTTAGACAGACTACACTTCATACCTGACGTCATCAAGGTGTTTGGTTTACCTGTACAGTACTCTTGGTATAACTCTTACACAGACT